>LPNX010776031.1:375561-610537 GCA_001517045.1 Pseudotsuga menziesii
ATTGACAAATCAATGTAAAGTGAACAATGGATTCATGGAAGAAATTTCACTCAAATCAGACAAGTATTGGACTGAATATCATTACATCAATCTTCATTAACATGTTAGTAATACAATAGTCATACAATAAGGAGAATTGGAATACTGTGGATAAGATTCAAATTCACCCACTCAAACTGACTGATGTGCTAACTTAGTGTGGAAATAATCATAGCTGGATATCACTAGTTTAACTCTAGATAAATAATTCAGTTTACAATTAGTTAACTGATGAGGTAGGTGAACAAAAGGTGCCACACCCCCTTAAATCATGAAAATTGGTGCTAGGGTGACTGGCAATGAACTAACTAGTGGTAATTAGAGCATAACTGGACATGTCTAACTACCTACCACAAACAACTGAAGGTGAATGATGGTGGCACTCAGAGAGGGTTCCTAAAATTTAGGGATTGGCACCAATATCACCAATGGAACCAAAACTCAAAAGTGTAGATGACCCTTGGGTATGTCCCCCCTTACTCTAGTAAAGTGAAAATGACCTCCAAAGCTAGGAAAAATGATCAAATAGACTATGTGGGTAAAGGGAGGACTAATTAATCCTAACACCCCCCCTTAATCCTAACTTTGTACAACTTGGTCCTTGGAAACTAGGCCAAAAGGCACCCATACAATCTAAATGAAATAAAAAATCTGCTTAATAAACAAGGAAAATGGGGAAAACCCTCCTCAAAATAAGTAGGAAATCAGGAACAATTAGTCAAGCATTTACACCAAGAAGAGATATGAGGTTGAAAAAATCTGTTTTCGGCGAAGGACGTAGTAAACATATATGCAATCTACTCCTTTGTAGGACAGTAATGCAGTGTGATAGTCTTTTCATGCACTAGTTTTCGAAAGTAATGCACATGTACTTCAATATGCTTTGTCCACTGCTTCTGAACTGGATCACTGGATATATTTATGGTACTCTAGTTGTCACAATATATTTCTACTGAAGGTGAAGTGAAAATTTCAAACTATGCCAAGATTCCATGCAGCCAAACTTCATGAATAGTTGCATTCACAGCCCCCCTATACTCTGCTTCTGCTGAAGAGAGTGAAAGGGTTGCTTGCTTCTTGTTGGACCAACAAATTGGCCCATATCCCAACATAAACACAAAACCTGAATTATATTTCCCATCATTCCCATCTCCATCCTAGTCTGAATCAGTGTATCCAATGAGATCTAACTATGCATCAACTGAATAATGGATCCCATAATATCTAGTACCATGCACATAGTGCAAGATGTGCTTTGTTGCCTTCCAATGTAGCTCATGTGGCTCCTGCAAGTATCTGGAAACAACACTCATAGCATAGGATATATCTATCCTCGAATGTTCGAGGTATAGTAGGCTCCTAATGAGTTGTCTGAAGAGAGTGTTGTCAACCAATGGTGTAGAACCACCTTCTTCTAGCCTAATTCCAGATAGGAAGGGAAAAGGTGTTGCTTTACAATCTTCCATGTTGAATATTTTAAGCAAATTTGATGAATATCTATACTTTGAAATCATGATTCCTGAATTATTTTGACTTACTTCAAGACCAATGAATTGTTTCAACGGTCTTTTATCTGTCATTGTGAATGCTTCACTCAAAGTTGACTTGATGCTTCTCAATCCAGCAGTAGAGCTACTAGTAATGAGAAAGTGATACACATATAGGACAATAAACAACAATGATTCCCCTTTCTATTGCATGTAGCCATTGTAGTCAGATCTACATTCTCAAATTTTGAGACATAAGAAAGGAGTCCATCTTGGAATACCATGCCCTTGGGGCCTGTTTGACCCCATAGAGGGATTTACTTAGTTTGCATAGTAAGGATGAATATTCAATGTACCTCTTAGGTTGTTTCATATAAATATCCTCTTTTAGGTCACCATGGAGGAAGAAAATATTCACATCCATATGATGTACCTCCCACCTCTTTGAAGCTACAACTACCAAGACCAGTCTAATGGAGTTCATTCTTTCCACTGGAGTGAATGTCTCATTGTAGTCCAACCCATGGACTTGTGAGTATCCTTTTTCAACCAACTGAGCTTTGTACTTGGTTTTGGTTCCATCAGATGCTAGCTTGGTCTTGTAGACCCATTTGCAATGGACTAAATTCCTCCCAAGAGGCAAGGTGACAAGCTCCCAGGTTTTGTTGTCCTGTAGAAAATGAAATTCCTCATCCATAGCTACTTTCCATCTTGGATAATGGAAAACCTCTTTGAATGATTGAGGATCTACTCCCATAATAATGAAACACATCTCTAGGAGAAGTGGATCTAAATGGGAGAGTGCAACATGTACGTTCTAATACTGGGACCTTGTTCTTCTTCTATCATCTGGATCCCCAGCAACACTCCCTACTTCTTTAATGATATTTTGGGCCCATTTAGGCTTCTGATTTGGAATAGGAATTGGATTTGGATCTAGATTCTCTTGAAGTTCAATCTCCATATCAAGATCATGTTGATCTTGTTCCTCATCTTCTGAATATCAATTAGTAGACAATAAATATTTATCTGCAAATGGAAATGAAGGAGATTTTATACCTTATGTTGCCTCGAATGATAGGTGAGATTGTACTGGATCTGAGTATGGAAGAAAGTGTGAGAATGCGTATGATTTGGAGGCATGGATTGAAACACCCTTCACTATAATCTTCCCAGTTGATATATATGATATATCCACTGAGTCAGGACCAAATAGTACTCTCTTTAATGGGCTAGTATGTTTCATTTGATATATAGGCAACAATTTTGCTTCTAGGGAGGGAACATAGAGCACATTTTGAAACTCTCCATGATTAATTTTAATGAAACATCTCCTAACAACTTGGATCTAAGAATCATCTCCCATATGGATGCTAGTTCCTCCAGAGAGATTGAGAGAGGTGAAGGATTCTTTGGAAGCAACCATGTGGTTGGATGCTCCTGAGTCAATTATATAGTCCTTTTACCAAGTGAATCCTGCTTTTAAGGTATGGAACCTCTCATGTTTTTCTTTCTAGTTTCCACAGTCATGCTTCTTTGCACCTTGAGGAAGGGAAAAAATTTTATGTTCAAGGAGCTTATAAAGTTGATCAATGGTCTTCTTCATACACTAACTTTCTAGATGAAAACCTCTCATGCAATAGGAGAATTTAGTTTTCTCAAATTTCTTTTTCTAGTTCTTCTTGGAACTAGAGGCTCCATCAGAAGGGTTTTGCTTCTCCTTGGCAAGGATGATTTTAAGAAACCATACTTGTTTAAAAGTCTATAAATGTTGGCAAATCTTACCAATTCTTAAAACACCAACTATAAAATGTTTGGCGATATTTCTCAAAAAATATTTTAATTTCCAAGGATTGTATATCATTTAGATAATAATTTGGCGATTTTTTGAAAAAAATTTACCCCATCAAAATTGGGTGAAACGGAGCTTCAAAAAAATGCAAAATGGAGAATCTTTTTTGGAGGAAAACATGGAAAAATAGCCCATGGGGTAAATTTGGCCCCTAAAATTATCCCTGCTCCTTGGGATTTGAATAAACATTTTTGTTCTCTTTCCCTCTTTGATTCCCTTTTTCTTGCACATTCCCGAAGTCTCCAGATAAGATGGCCTTATTCTTGGAGGAGGCATTGAGCACTCCCATTTGAACCAATTTGTCTTGCTCCTAGATTAATGATTCTGTAAAAGCATCTAGAGATGGTATATTCCAATTTGGGATGGATAGACTTCTAGAGTGGAAAGTAGATACAAAGACTAAAGATTATGAGCCAATATTGCTCAGAATTGAGAGCACAAGCTGCTCATCCTTACTCTCAATCCCACATTGCTTATATTGCAAGACTAGGGGTTTGCATTTGGAGAAGAACTATTGAATTGTCTCGAAGTTTCTAGGCTGGAGTGCAATCAGCTCAAATTAGAGGAAATTTGAGGTCTAAAATGGGCCTCCTAAGGAAAATAATAAAATAATAGTTAAAATAATCAAATAATAGTTATTAATTTTGGAGGAAGAATGAAAAAAACTACTTTTTTGTTCATATTTTCGACATATCTCCTTGTGTTTTTACTCAAATTCCGAGCGGGAGAGCTCATTGGATAAAAATTTAATTCCGCATCCAACGAGTACCCACACAACATACTTTTGACGGACCCCGTTACCCCAAAACTAAGAAATACCTAAAAAATTTGATGATGACATCATCATCACGTTTTTTCTAGTATTTCTTATTTTTGCGGTAGAGGGGTCCATCAAAAGTATGTAGTGTGGGTACTCGTTGGAAGCAGAATTAAAGTCCATATCCAACAAGCTCTCCCTCTCAGAATTTGAGTAAAAGCACGGGGAGATATGTAAAAAAATACGAACAAAAAATGTAGTTTTCTTTTATGACAAATATGTCAATTCAACCATTATGGTTGACTCATTTTATTGAAATTCTATTGGTTCCTAAATTCCAACTCACAAAATTTATTGTGGGCACATTTTCTTATAATGCCCATTTTAGACCCCAAATTTCCTCTAATAGTTCTCTAGAATATGGCCTCTTAGCTCATCATGTTTTCCAAACAAGGATTCGAGCTTGTCCCATACTTCCTTCAGAGTTCTGAGTCCCTCGAGATAGAACAACAACTCCCTGGAGATGTGGATGCACATGAATCCGAAGGATTCATCTAGCTTATTCAAAAACTTGAATTTCTCAATATATTGTTGGGATTCAAATTATATGCACATTGTCATCCTATACAGGCCTTTATTGTGCAAGTCTATCTGCATATCTTCCCTCCAATCTATGTAATTGAAGGGTGTAAGGATCCTGGGTGATAGAGCAGTTGAATTCTCCATTTCAATGGTATACTGATCAACAATTCTTTAAGGACTACAAATGTACCTGCAAAAACATCATTGCAAAAAACTTCAATTCACAAACATTATCAGTTCAAACCTCTCCACCTCAACATGAGCACATTTTCTGAGTCCATCACACCTCACGAGACTTCTCTGGACATAATCCAGAGGGAGCAATGCAATGGTTCCAAGAATTATGTGGAAATTCAACCTCTTCTAGTGCAAGGATGGAGGTTTGTGAGATTTATTGTTGGCCTAAACAAAGGCTCTGATACCATGATAAATTTCATGAACCATAGATCTACAAGCTTGAATGAAAGATATCTGAAAAGAAGGATGCAATGGAATTGACAAATCAATGTAAACTAAACAATAGATTCATGCCATAAATTTCACACAAATCAGACAAGTATTGGACAGAATATCATTACATCAATATCATTAACATGTCAGTATACAATAGTCATACACTAAGGATAATTCGAATGTTGTGGATAAGATTTGAATTCACCAACTCAAACTAACTGATGTGCTAACTCAGTGTGGAAATATCACAGCTACAACTCACTAGTTTAACTCTAGATAATTCAATTTACAATCAGTTAACCGATGAGTTAGGTGAACAAAAAGCGCCACACTCCCTTAAATCATGCAAATTAGCACTAAGGTGACTAGGAGTGAACTAACTGGTGGTAATCGGAGCATAAATGAACATGACTGACTACCTACCACAGACAACTAAAGGTGATTGTTGATTGCACTAAGAGAGGGTTCTGAAACTGTAGGGATTGGCACCAAAATTCTTGTTGGAAACAAAACTCAAAACTGTAAATGACTCTTGGGCATGTCTCCCCTTACTCTAGTAAACTGAAAATGACCTCCTAAGCTAGGAAAATGATCAAATAGACTATGTGGGTAAAGGAAGGATTAATTAATCCTAATGGATCGGTACTCGCTACATCTACAGAACAAAGCTAGGCAGGCCCACCCGAAGGGGCCTCACACCTATCGACATATCGCATGCCTAACCCCAAGGGTGTCGAGGAGAATTGAACCTGTCACCTCTCATAGGTGATTTGGTGATGGGTACTAACCCTTGGGACTATATATATATGAAAACAATTAATGTTGACCATAAATAAGATATTTCAATGTTAACTTTATATATTATATTGAAAATAATAAAAAAGTATTAATTGTGAGAGGCACTTTAAAATTTCTTCATTGCACCTAGAGAAGATATGTAATTCCTTCTATGTTAAACATGGAGTGGCACACTATACTTAAAAAATAATAAAATGTTAAACAAATAAACCAACATAAATCCATCTTATTCATAAATCTATCATACTCTCAAAAAAACTAAATACCCTTAGTTGTAAACATTTTTTCAATATAAAACAATATAAAACAATTTGAATCTCAAATGATTTGATCAATCTCAATACATAATAAATCCGCAATTGAGATAAATTTATACTAATTTTAATGTCAACATTAACTTCTTTATTAATGTCCTTAATTATGTGCATATCTTGGAATGATACTAAATACACCTTATATCATAAGGAAAAATCTAATATGCCTCGTTTTCAAAAAAAAAAAAAAATTATGCTAATTTTAATGTCAACAATAACTTCTTTATTAATGTCCTTAATTATGTCCATATCTTGGAATGATACTAAATGCATCATAACGAAAAATCTAATATGCCTCGTTTTAAAAAAGAATAAAGTATTTGATTAATGTGTTTAACCAAAATTTAATTTTCAAAATCTAATATGCCTCGTTTTAAAAAAGAATAAAGTATTTGATTAATGTGTTTAACCAAAATTTAATTTTCAAATGTAAATTAGTGTACCATATCATATCAATAATATTATGTCTCGTAAGTTGAAATGATCCTAGCAACTAGTGAAATATCTAGTATCTTAATGATTTTATACTAATGTAATAAGCATGTTTAAAATAATAATTTAATAAAAATAAAAATTCATTATATCTAGTATCTTAATGATTTTGAACTAATCTATGTTTTAAATAATGATTTAATATTATTAACAATTCATTATTAAGAGATTAAAATTTAATAAATATGTTTAAAATAATAATTTAATAAAATTAACAATTCATTATTAGGACATTAAAATTTGATAAGTGATTTGTGTTATATAAATTTCATAACGATTTTTTTAACTTTAATTTTTTTTATTTATTTTTTCAAAATTATAATAAATCATAATCAAGATAAATAAAAATTATTATTTTTATGTAATCTTTAAATATTTAATCAAAAAGTAATTTAATATTATAATAAATAAATATTAAAATAATATAATGTTTATTTTTTTAAATTCACATAAAATAATGTAATGGGTCATTAATTATATATGAAACTCATTATTTTAAATACAAATAATTAAAATGATAAAAATTATATTAAGTTTTTTTTACTCTGAACATATATAACATAAATTTTATTATACAAATTTAGAAATAGTTTATTTTTATATTTGCTTTATTTTTTTAAGTTTTTTTGTGATGCTTCCCTAAACACATCTCAAATTATGCCTATCAAATTATTTTTCTTGCTTATTTGATACGCCTTACCCACGTGAATATTTTTCATCATCTTCTAGATCTTCCTTTGTATAATATTTTTAAAGAAAATCTACTTCATTTACCTAGGCATGCCACCATTAAAGAATCAAATTCATCATTTGTATCCTCTTATTTTTCTACATATCTTTAGGGGATCCGCAATGAGTAAATTAGTATGTGAGATTGGTCAACCTAATTTTTTCAACTTTCATTAATATTTTCATCATTTGAAAAATATGCCGTTCACCATCCCTATATAAGGGGGTCATCATTTTAGCGTTCCTTCTCACAATGTGTTGGTACATTGCCTTATTGATTATCATATCCTACACATGCTTAGTAAACTCATTACCTTAGTCATTATCATCCCCTCCACATGCTCAATAAACTCATGTTGAATTGGATCTTAAATTAAAGGCCTTATTCTTGGTTGGAAATTTAACATGGACCACCATATTTGTTCGAAAATGGCTTAAGAGAAGAAACATTGCATACATTGTAATAATAAAATATAAACCATCCTTTTATTCTAGTGTATATAATGTACATGTAATCCCTAACTAGTGAGAGAGAGTGTGAGAGAGAGTGTGTCTGTGTGTATTTCATGTTGTTCATGTCTCTATCTTTTAAGAGGCCGCTACATCCACAAAACTCCCACACTACACTCTGAGGCATGTGTGAAAAGGTCGAACATTGTCCGAAAAAAGGGGGTTCAATTAAGATCCAAGAATGTCACTTAAAAGGAATTGAACCGAGGTGGGGAGGTTATCAATAAATACTCCCAACCACCCAAGCTATGTCTAATGGATAACTATTGTGTGTGTGCGCGTGCATGTCTGTGCATATGTGTGTGTGTGTGTGTGTGTGTGTGTGTGTGTGTGTGTGTGTGTGTTTCCTCTCCAACTACATGCATGTTCTTGCAAAATAGGATAGATACACCTCACTCATGGCCTATTATCAATTGGTTCTTTCATGGCTTGATAGTGTGTTTATGTCCATTGAATATCCTAAATATAACAATATTTTATGTTTAGTAGAATAGATACACCTCACTCATGGCCTATTAATCAAATGGTTCTCTCATGGATTGATAGTGTGTTCATGTCCATTGAATATCCTAAATATGACAATACTTTCTAGCAGATGTGAATTAAATAAAACTCCTTACCTTAACCTCTATCTCACTAGGTAATCTTCATCATCGTCCTCAAAGGATTGACTGTTATGGAGGGAAATCCCAAAATAATTAGAACTAGGGTCATTAAAAACTGTTTTTCTAAATAAATAAATACATTTTTTTATTCCAACAAAGAACTAAAAACACACCCTTCAAGTGCATGCGGCACAAAAAGAAAAATATAGAGAGAGAGTTATACAACATCTGAGAGTGAATAGTCATCTAATATTCCCAACCTAATAAGCTACACACCCCTCCAGTACGTACAACACGAAAAACAAAAATTATGGAGCTATACAACCTCTAAGAGACAACATTCATCCAAACACCCTACCAAATACACTCATTTCAGAGAGAGAGTGTTTTAAAATCCAATTATGACATATTACATTGTTCCAAAAAAACATTTAAGCTTCAAAGAAAACAAAAAAGTAGCCCAATAAAATAAAAATATCATGATGTATCTATGGAATCTACCCATCAGAGATTCCTCCAAAATAAACTAACCAAAAAGAAGCTAGAGTACTCCTTTTGATAGAGCGTCAACTAAATTGTTCAATTCCCTATAAACAAGCGTGAAAGTGAAATGAAAAATACTTGAGTTCTCCTTTAGTTTCTCAGCGACAGGAAATCATGCATTATTTTGAACATGTATATAATTATTCATTTGATAGATATCCATCAGAGAATATCGAAAACATGAAGCTGATAAAGAGAAAAATATAGGGTTGCGTTGATTAAGAATTTAAGAGTCATAAATTAACCCAAGTTATTTGTGTCTCTGACCAAATTTTCTTTAAACTAGAAATAGTGATTTTCATAGATATAAAGTATTCACCCCATACTACAAGTAGACTCGAGACGCAAGAAGGATCCATTGAATAATCCCTAAGAAATAGGCTTGCCCACCATAATTTCACCCATTATTCTAGATTGAGCAGGTTTCAAATGAATCTTACATTGGTTGTAAATAATTTAGACATGTGAAAATACTTTAAAAGTAGGTATCATTCATCTATCTTAAAATATAGATTCATTTCTATATATCTAAATGCCCTGCAACACCAAATAGAGAATATATCTATAAATTTTAATATTGTACCTATTGTTCCAATGATTCAAGCATGCCTCAATATAGTCACCACCCCATAAATCATTTTTACCAATCCACCGCTCCATATTTGATGTGAAAATGAATACTCAATATAGAGATGAGAGGTATTTTCATATGCATGCAAACATAACAAACAAATACCTAGACATGATTTATTCCTTTTCTGCAACGTCTCACAAGTTAGAACCTTATTGTTCAAAGAAAGGCACATTAAGGATTTATTCTTCATAAAATCATTATTCTTCCAATTTTTAGACCACCACCATCTAATTCATAAAGAGAATTATTCTGCAAAGTAAAATAACCTAGTTTAATTAAATAATATCTACAGTCATTGTTTTTATCGTAGACCAATACATCAAGATCATCTGCAAGTCTTGTGTGATCTTTGCAAACTTCAGTGTCAAATGAATCCCATGAATAAGTAAAATCCCCTCCAAATTCCAAACTAATAGTTGTGACCCACCCTTGATATAGGGGTTGGTTGTATGGGGATTTCATAGCATATTCAAAGTTCATCAACCAATATCTTGTAAAAATAGGATCATATTAGCCGAAAGAAAAATATTGCTTCCACAACCCATAATTTCATCAGCTCTATCCTACGCCTGAGACCCGTTTCCCACTTTCCAAGCCATATGTTTACCTAATGTAGAGAAATCCAAATTCAATGCCCTCTATTGGTTGGAGTCATTTTGTATACACTTCATTTCCTATCTAATCCAATCAATAATAGACTTTGGAGCTATTTATTTCTAAATAATGATGCTCTTCCATATATTCTCCTAGGTTATCAAATTCCAAAGAGATTTTGTAGCTAGAGACAAACAAAATATGTAAATGTTTAATCCCCAACCAGCATTTGATTTAGGCCTAGAAACATACTACCAATTCATAATATGAATACATCACCTATCAATTTCCACCCTCCAAAGAAAATTAAATTCCTAATCTCTCAAAAATATTGTTTGGTAAATGCGCTAGAGAAAGCCAATACACAGTTATGACCTCCAAAACATATTTCACTAATACCATCAAAGAAACTATGCATGGCTCATTAAATCAGTTATAGTTTCTGTGATGGTTACATGGTTGATCCTTCCAGTAGTCATATACTTGTCTCAAAGATTAAACCATGCATGTCTAAGTATGAATGTCCATAGGACAACTATCTATTACCAAAAGGTAATTATATTCTTAGTTTTAGATAGAAACCATATACAATCTTATTACCATATGCATTAGGTTTTATATGAAATCCCAAATATTCTTAACCTTCTTGAAAATCATTGACCCCATAAGGGAGATAATCCTTCAAGATCTGAGTCTACCCTCTTCAATATTGTTAAAGACAATAGTTGACTTGTGAAAATTCATTTTCATACCAGTTGTAATGTTATAGTATAATTACAAAATATATACATATAGTCAACCCTCCTCCACTAAACCATGATAGAATAAAAGAGCATCATCCAAAAATAATATATGAGTGGGGGATTCATGCCCTCCAATTTAGATACATGAAATTCTTCCCAAATGTTTTGCCTCTAAAATGGACCTACTCAAACCATTAGCAACTAATAGGAATAAATGAGGTGACAGAGGACATTCTTCTCTTTGTTCCCAAGTAGGTGTAAAGAAACTAGAGTCTATATCATTATTAATAACAACATAAGTGATAAAAGTCATGCATCCTATTGTGAATTTGGCAATAGATAGGTTAAAACCAATATTGGTTAAAATTAACCTTAATTTAATCAAATGCTTTAGACAATCCCAGTTTAATCACCATTGTAGGAAGGCGTTTGATATTAATGGAGTGTAAACACTCATGCATAGGACCTATTGCATCATGTATCTAACATCCATAATAGAAACCAAACTACTCATCAAAAATATAATAGGAGAGTAACCTCTTTGACCTTAATGCAAAAACTTTAGATATAATCTTATAGATGTAGTTGCAAAAGGCAACAAGTTGAAAACAATCAAATATATCAATATAGTCTTTTTTGAGAATGTGTGCAATAAATGTGGCATTGAAAGAACTTAGAACATGCCATGATATTTGAATTCCACCACCCAAAGTAGATCTTTTCTTAGAAACTCGAATAACCCAAGAAAAAGCTCTATAGTACACCTATCAGGACTTGGGATCTCATCCTTTTGAAAGGAAGACAACAGCCTCAATATTCATACCTATATATCTCCGCAAAAATATCCTATTTTTCCTCCTCATTAAAGAAAAAATATGATGTAGTTTTGACATTTTCAAAAATATGAGCATGATCTGGTTTACAGTAAAGTTTCTCAAAATTCCTTACCCCTAATGTATCCAAATCTTGAAAACTATGTACTTATGAACCCTCATCATTTTTTACTTCCTACATAATGTCTACACTTTTCCAGTGACCAAAAATGCTCTGAGATCATTTTTTTCTTGTTACCCAACTTCATCTAGGTTGCACTACTTTCATCCTCCAATCCATCTCCTGATCTTGCAATGATAGCTCCTTCCTACCTTCCAATTTTTTAGCTTCAAAATTGCATCTTCATGAAATATCTCTCTCTTGTTGTTAGAAAATATATCCAATAATTAACTTCCCACCTATTTGAGAAAAATGACTTTGTTTCAATAATGTTCTCATGACAACCTTTTAACTCCCTCTTTGAAAACTTTAAATAGGTTATGAATTGGTTGCAAGAAGTGGGGGAAAATCTAGGATCATGAGGATTCCATAAGTCCCTTGCAAGAGTCTAAAATTCATCCTTATATAGCTACTCAAGGTTTAAATTAAAAAGATCCCTTGGTTTATATTTCTAAAATCCATATTTGGTAAGATAAGATTATGGTCAAAGCACTTGTTTGAGTCAATTTATGACCAATATCTACACACCCTATAGAGAAACAAATCTGAATCTAAAAATGGTCTATCCTTTTCAAATTTCTAGTAACCTACCCTTAGTGTTTCTACAAGTGAGGCCCATATGGATTGGTTCAGTGTAATATAAGCCAACAACTCTAATATGAAATAGTAAAAGGTCATGTTATAAAAATATTTTAAACCCTTTATGAGAAGAACATGAATATAAGGTACTTCTAGTCAAAATTAGTGAAATAGGTGAAGACTACCAACTCCATATTAGTGGTGCATGGTGTCCCAAATTTGTGGAACCATCCAAACATGTCTACAACTTTCATGCATTCCTATATTTGACCTTGTCACCTCTATGGACTTTAAATGGAAGATCCATGGGTAAGATATGGAAATAGAGAAAACTGATATCAAGTATCCCAAGTCTTGAGAGAATTCTAAAGAAACTAGAATGGAAGTTTCATAACAAATACTTATATGCATGTGGATATTTATGGGGACTCAAGAATCACTTGATTGATTCCTCCATGCAACACAAGAGACTGTAGATATCCATCAACAGCTAATCAAGGTGTATGGCTAAAGGAAAAGGAACAATATCTCTCGTGAAGGAGGCATAGAAATTCAAAATTAGGTATTAATTTTTGTTAAAAAATTCCTCTATAAATTAATAAGATAGATGTTCCCCCACCCCCCACCCAAATTCTTGTCATTTCTCATATTTAATGCAATTATTTTGAAAGTGGTTTGTTTTACCTTAAACATTTTGAATTTATATACTTGATTGTTGTTTGAAATGTCTACAGGTATGAAGACTTCATCATGGCGAGAAGGAAAAGAATCAACACACTAAGGAAAATGAAATGATTGGTATAAATAGTTTCCTCTTATTTCTTCCTCTCTTTCTCTTATTTGAACATATAAAAGTGCACGTAGATGTAAGGAATTAACATAGTAAACTGACACTCTTGGTTGTTGGAGGGCTTGAACCACCCTTTCAAGAATCAACCTTATGGGGGTTCTTATCACAATAGTTCAACATATCTATCTAACCAAGCCACAAAACCCCACACCTCACTTCTTCTTAAGGTAAAATTTAGATCCCCACCCATAAGAAACTTATCATTTGAAATATACTACAAGGACAAATCCTTATCCCAAAATGCTTGTGTTCCATCATATGGACCATACATGTTCAATATAGTTATAGGAATTCCCAAACTATTACTAAATAATTTTATGCACGTACCTAAAACAATAGAATAATAGTTAGTTAAAATCAAATTTTGATTTTTAGGATCCTACTCTAACACCCTTACTTCCTCAATGTACAAGGCCATAGGTGTAACGTCCCCGGCCCTCTGATCAGCAAGGAGGATGCTACCGAACCATCAAAAACCTCTGGGAAACTAGCCCCATGAACAAGAACATGCATATAATGCTGAAATAAAATGCTTAAAACAGAAAACATGCAAGGATGCATAATTACTCAACATACATTTGAGCATCAACATGTTCATCATTATTCATTAATAATAAATATAACTATAGAGATGAAATGGTCAAGAATACTCATCTTGTAAGAACTCATCCCGCAACCAGCTATGTCGCTGCAACATTCCACCCAACCATAGGCCAGCATGCTCATCAATCTCTCAGCAACACTGCCACCCCCGAGCTGGGCATGATTCCCCAAGGAATAAGGGACTAAGTAGGCTTACACAATACAACCAAGTCAACATAGTTGGGTTTATCAGGCCGTCAAAAAGCTAGGAAAGGCTAAATTCTAAAATGGTACGCTCATGGAAAAGCTAAGGATGCCTACACCGGAGCTATCCTGACTTCTAAGACACCCACACACACCGGACACCAGGAATTAGTCCCTTATCTGCTTCACAGTCCCTCGAGCCCTGACTTCCCTTGCCAGTGCTCTTCCGGGGTTGTGGAGAAGAAAGCCAGCCATCTAACTCTCTCTGTGTGGCTCCCAAACCCAAGTTTCTCAAGCATACCCAGCCTTCAATCCCATTTTTTTAAGTTTTTTTTGTGATGCTTCCCTAAACACATCTCAAATTATACCTATCAAATTATTTTTCTTGCTTATTTGTTACGCCTTACCCAAGTGAATATTTTTCATCATCTTCTAGATCTTCCTTCTACTTCATTTACCTAGGCATGCCACCATTAAAGAATCAAATTCATCATTTGTAGCCTCTTATTTTTCTACATATCTTTAGGGGATCCGCAATGAGTAAATTAGTATGTGAGATTGGTCAACCTAATTTTTCCAACTTTCATTAATATTTTAATCATTTGAAAAATATGCCGTTCACCATCCCTATTTAAGGGGGTCGTCATTTTAGCTTTCATTCTCACAATGTGTTGGTACATTGCCTTATTGATTATCATATCCTACACATGCTTAGTAAACTCATTACCTTAGTCATTATCATCCCCTCCACATGCTCAATAAACTCATGTTGAATTGGATCTTAAATTAAAGGCCTTATTCTTGGTTGGAAATTTAACATGGACCACCATATTTGTTCGAAAATGGCTTAAGAGAAGAAACATTGCATACATTGTAATAATAAAGTACAAACCATCCTTTTATTCTAGTGTATATAATGTACATGTAATCCCTAACTAGTGAGAGAGAGTGTGTCTCTGTGTATTTCATGTTGTTCATGCCTCTATCTTTTAAGAGGCCGCTACATCCACAAAACTCCCACACTACATTGTGAGGCATGTGTGAGGAGGTCGAACATTGTTCGAAAAAAGGGGGTTCAATTAAGATCCAAGAATGTCACTTAAAAGGAATTGAACCGAGGTGGGGAGGTTATCAATAAATACTCCCAACCACCCAAGCTATGTCTAATGGATAACTATTGTGTGTGTGCGCGTGCATGTCTGTGCATATGTGTGTGTGTGTGTGTGTGTGTGTGTGTGTGTGTGTGTGTGTGTTTCCTCTTTCCTCTCCAACTACATGCATGTTCTTGCAAAATAGGATAGATACACCTCACTCATGGCCTATTATCAATTGGTTCTTTCATGGCTTGATAGTGTGTTTATGTCCATTGAATATCCTAAATATAACAATATTTTATGTTTAGTAGAATAGATACACCTCACTCATGGCCTATTAATCAAATGGTTCTCTCATGGATTGATAGTGTGTTCATGTCCATTGAATATCCTAAATATGACAATACTTTCTAGCATATGTGAATTAAATAAAACTCCTTACCTTAACCTCTATCTCACTAGGTAATCTTCATCATCGTCCTCAAAGGATTGACTGCTATGGAGGGAAATCCCAAAATAATTAGAACTAGGGTCATCAAAAATTGTTTTTCTAAATAAATAAATACATTTTTTATTCCAACAAAGAACTAAAAACACACCCTTCAAGTGCATGCGGCACAAAAAGAAAAATATAGAGAGAGAGTTATACAACATCTGAGAGTGAATAGTCATCTAATATTCCCAACCTAATAAGCTACACACCCCTCCAGTATGTACAACATGAAAAAAAAAATTATGGAGCTATACAACCTCTAAGAGACAACATTCATCCAAACACCCTACCAAATACACTCATTTCAGAGAGAGAGTGTTTTAAAATCCAATTATGACATATTACATTGTTCCAAAAAAACATTTAAGCTTCAAAGAAAACAAAAAAGTAACCCAATAAAATAAAAATATCATGATGTATCTATGGAATCTACCCATCAGAGATTCCTCCAAAATAAACTAACCAAAAAGAAGCTAGAGTACTCCTTTTGATAGAGAGTCAACTAAATTGTTCAATTCCCTATAAACAAGCGTGAAAGTGAAATGAAAAATACTTGAGTTCTCCTTTAGTTTCTCAGCGACAGGAAATCATGCATTATTTTGAACATGTATATAATTATTCATCTGATAGATATCCATCAGAGAATATCGAAAACATGAAGCTGATAAAGAGAAAAATATAGGGTTGCCTTGATTAAGAATTTAAGAGTCATAAATTAACCCAAGTTATTTGTGTCTCTGACCAAATTTTCTTTAAACTAGAAATAGTGATTTTCATAGATATAAAGTATTCACCCCATACTACAAGTAGACTCGAGACGCAAGAAGGATCCATTGAATAATCCCTAAGAAATAGGCTTGCCCACCATAATTTCACCCATTATTCTAGATTGAGTAGGTTTCAAATGAATCTTACATTGGTTGTAAATAATTTAGACATGTGAAAAGCCTTTAAAAGTAGGTATCATTCATCTATCTTAAAATATAGATTCATTTCTATATATCTAAATGCCCTGCAACACCAAATAGAGAATATATCTATAAATTTTCATATTGTACCTATTGTTCCAATGATTCAAGCATGCCTCAATATAGTCACCACCCCATAAATCATTTTTACCAATCCACCGCTCCATATTTGATGTGAAAATGAATACTCAATATAGAGATGAGAGGTATTTTCATATGCATGCAAACATAACAAACAAATACCTAGACATGATTTATTCATTTTCTGCAATGTCTCACAAGTTAGAACCTTATTGTTCAAAGAAAGGCACATTAAGGATTTATTCTTCATAAAATCATTATTCTTCCAATTTTTGGACCACCACCATCTAACTCATAAAGAGAATTATTATGCAAAGTAAAATAACCTAGTTTAATTAAATAATATCTACAGTCATTGTTTTTATCGTAGACCAATACATCAAGATCATCTGCAAGTCTTGTGTGATCTTTGCAAACTTCAGTGTCAAATGAATCCCATGAATAAGTAAAATCCCCTCCAAATTCCAAACTAATAGTTGTGACCCACCCCTAATATAGGGGTTGGTTGTATGGGGATTTCATAACATATTCAAAGTTCATCAACCAATATCTTGTAAAAATAGGATCATATTAGCCGAAAGAAAAATATTGCTTCCACAACCCATAATTTCATCAGCTCTATCCTACGCCTGAGACCCATTTCCCACTTTCCAAGCCATATGTTTACCTAATGTAGGGAAATCCAAATTCAATGCCCTCTATTGGTTGTAGTCATTTTGTATACACTTCATTTCCTATCTAATCCAATCAATAATAGACTTTGGAGCTATTTATTTCTAAATAATGATGCTCTTCCATATATTCTCCTAGGTTATCAAATTCCAAAGAGATTTTGTAGCTAGAGACAAACAAAATATGTAAATGTTTAATCCCCAACCAGCATTTGATTTAGGCCTAGAAACATACTACCAATTCATAATATGAATACATCACCTATCAATTTCCACCCTCCAAAGAAAATTAAATTCCTAATCTCTCAAAAATATTGTTTGGTAAATGCGCTAGAGAAAGCCAATACACAATTATGACCTCCAAAACATATTTCACTAATACCATCAAAGAAACTATGCATGGATCATTAAATCAGTTATAGTTTCTATGATGGTTACATGGTTGATCCTTCCAGTGGTCATATAGTTGTCTCAAATATTAAACCATGCATGTCTAAGTATGAATGTCCACAGGACAACTATCTATTACCAAAAGGTAATTATCTTCTTAGTTTTAGATAGAAACCATATCCAATCTTATTACCATGTGCATTAGGTTTTATATGAAATCCCAAATATTCTTAACCTTCTTGAAAATCATTGACCCCATAAGGGAGATAATCCTTCAGGATCTGAGTCTACCCTCTTCAATATTGTTAAAGACAATAGTTGACTTGTGAAAATTCATTTTCATACCAGTTGCAATGTTATAGTATAATTACAAAATATATACATATAGTCAACCCTCCTCCACTGAACCATGATAGAATAAAAGAGCATCATCCAAAAATAATATATGAGTGGGGGATTCATGCCCTCCAATTTAGATCCATGAAATTCTTCCCAAATGTTTTGCCTCTAAAATGGACCTACTCAAACCATTAGAAACTAATAGGAATAAATGAGGTGACAGAGGACATTCTTCTCTTTGTTCCCAAGTAGGTGTAAAGAAACTAGAGTCTATATCATTATTAATAACAACATAAGTGATAAAATTCATGCATCATATTGTGAATTTGGCAATAGATAGGTTAAGACCAATATTGGTTAAAATTAACCTTAATTTAATCAAATGCTTTAGACAATTCCAATTTAATCACCATTGTAGGAAGGCGTTTGATATTAATGGAGTGTAAACACTCATTCATAGGACCTATTGCATCATGTATCTAACATCCATAATAGAAACCAAACTACTCATCAAAAATATAATAGGAGAGAAACCTCTTTGACCTTAATGCAAAAAATTTAGATATAATCTTATAGATGTAGTTGCAAAAGGCAACAAGTTGAAAACAATCAAATATATCAATATAGTCTTGTTTGAGAATGTGTGCAATAAATGTGGCATTGAAAGAACTTAGAACATGCCATGATATTTGAATTCCACCACCCAAAGTAGATCTTTTCTTAGAAACTCGAATAACCCAAGAAAAAGCTCTATTACACCTATCAGGACTTGGGATCTCATCCTTTTGAAAGGAAGAAAACAACCTAAATATTCATACCTATATATCTCCACAAAAATATCCTATTTTTCCTCCTCATTAAAGAAAAAATATGATGTAGTTTTGACATTTTCAGAAATATGAGCATGATCTGGTTTACAGTAAAGTTTCTCAAAATTCCTTACCCCTAATGTATCCAAATCTTGAAAACTATGTACTTATGAACCCTCATCATTTTTTACTTCCTACATAATGTCTACACTTTTCCAGTGACCAAAAATTATCTGAGATCATTTTTTTCTTGTTACCCAACTTCATCTAGGTTGCACTACTTTCATCCTCCAATCCATCTCCTGATCTTGCAATGATAGCTCCTTCCTACCTTCCAATTTTTTAGCTTCAAAATTTCATCTTCATGAAATATCTCTCTCTTGTTGTTAGAAAATATATCCAATAATTAACTTCCCACCTATTTGAGAAAAATGACTTTGTTTCAATAATGTTCTCATGACAACCTTTTAACTCCCTCTTTGAAAACTTTAAATAGGTTATGAATTGGTTGCAAGAAGTGGGGGCAAATCTAGGATCATGAGGATTCCATAAGTCCCTTGCAAGAGTCTAAAATTCATCCTTATATAGCTACTCAAGGTTTAAATTAAAAAGATCCCTTGGTTTATATTTCTAAAATCCATATTTGGTAAGATAAGATTATGGTCAAAGCACCTGTTTGAGTCAATTTATGACCAATATCTACACACCCTATAGAGAAACAAATCTGAATCTAAAAATGGTCTATCCTTTTCAAATTTCTAGTAACCTACCCTTAGTGTTTCTACAAGTGAGGCCCATATGGATTGGTTCAGCGTAATATAAGCCAACAACTCTAATATGAAATAGTAAAAGGTCATGTTATAAAAATATTTTAAACCCTTTATGAGAAGAACATGAATATAAGGTACTTCTAGTCAAAATTAGTGAAATAGGTGAAGACTACCAACTCCATATTAGTGGTGCATGGTGTCCCAAATTTGTGGAACCATCCAAACATGTCTACAACTTTCATGCATTCCTAGATTTGACCTTGTCACCTCTATGGACTTTAAATGGAAGATCCATGGGTAAGATATGGAAATAGAGAAAACTGATATCAAGCATCCCAAGTCTTGAAAGAATTCTAAAGAAACTAGAATGGAAATTTCATAACAAATACTTATATGCATGTGGATATTTATGGGGACTCAAGAATCACTTGATTGATTCCTCCATGCAACAAAAGAGACTGTAGATATCCATCAACAGCTAATCAAGGTGTATGGCTAAAGGAAAAGGAACAATATCTCTCGTGAAGGAGGCATAGAAATTCAAAATTAGGTATTAATTTTTGTTAAAAAACTCCTCTATAAATTAATAAGATAGATGTTCCCCCACCCCCCACCCAAATTCTTGTCATTTCTCATATTTAATGCAATTATTTTGAAAGTGGTTTGTTTTACCTTAAACATTTTGAATTTATATACTTGATTGTTGTTTGAAATGTCTACAGGTATGAAGACTTCATCACGGCGATAAGGAAAAGAATCGACACACTAAGGAACATGAAATGATTGGTATAAATAGTTTCCTCTTGTTTCTTCCTCTCTTTCTCTTATTTGAACATATAAAAGTGCAAGTAGATGTAAGGAATTAACATAGTAAACTGACACTCTTGGTTGTTGGAGGGATTGAACCATCCTTTAAAGAATCAACCTTATGGGGGTTCTTATCACAATAGTTCAACATATCTATCTAACCAAGCCACAAAACCCCGCACCTCACTTCTTCTTAAGGTAAAATTTAGATCCCCACCCATAAGAAACTTATCGTTTGAAATATACTACAAGGACAAATCCTTATCCCAAAAATGCTTGTGTTCCATCATATGGACCATACATGTTCAATATAGTTACATGAATTCCCAAACTATTACTAAATAATTTTATTTACGTACCTAAAACAATAGAATAATAGTTAGTTAAAATCAAATTTTGATTTTTAGGATCCTACTCTAACACCCTTACTTCCTCAATGTACAAGGCCATAGGTGTAACGTCCCCGGCCCTCTGATCAGCAAAGAGGATGCTACCGAACCATCAAAAACCTCTGGGCAACTAGCCCCATGAACAAGAACATGCATATAATGCTGAAATAAAATGCATAAAACAGAAAACATGCAAGGATGCATAATTACTCAACATACATTCAAGCATCAACATGTTCATCATTATTCATTAATAATAAATATAACTATAGAGACGAAATGGTCAAGAATACTCATCTTGTAAGAACTCGTCCCGCAACCAGCTACGTCGCTGCAACATTCCACCCAACCATAGGCCAGCATGATCATCAATCTCTCAACAACACTGCCACCCCCGAGCTAGGCATGATTCCCCAAGGAATAAGGGACTAAGTAGGCGTACACAATACAACCAAGTCAACATAGTTGGGTTTATCAGGCCGTCAAAAAGATAGGAAAGGCTGAATGCTAAAATGGTACGCTCATGGAAAAGCTAAGGATCCCTACACCGAAGCTATCCTGACTTCTACGACACCCACACACACCCGACACCAAGAATTAGTCCCTTATCTGCTTCACAATCCCTCGAGCCCTGACTTCCCTTGCCAGTGCTCTTCCAGGGTTGTGGAGAAGAAATCCAGCCATCTAACTCTCTCTGTGTGGCTCCCAAACCCAAGTTTCTCAAGCATACCCAGCCATCAATCCCACTCCACATAGTCCGAAGACCAACCACTTCATACTCGCAGTAAAACAATCAATTCACAGCTCTATGAAGAAAACCAAAGGAAACAGGGTGACAATCCAAAGATGGTGAACGCAGCTCAAGCAAAACAAGGAGATTTAGAGTTTTTCTTGGCCCTAGCGTGGCCAAAACAACTCGACAGCAACCTAAAAGATACTTGCACACACAGCAACCCGAAACCAGGGGAAGAACAACAGCCCCAATATCATAATGAAACAATGACAGCATTACACAGTCCACAAATGGGAGAGAATCCAAACTCCCATCATTGATAGGGGAAAACACATACGCGGACCACAAATCGGCAGGGGAAAACTTACACCACCAAAATTGTGTCTCTCGGGCCGCTCTTCAAGATCTCCGCAGGAGAATACACCCCCGACCTGCGCATGAGGTAAACAATACTCCCTACGTCAAGGGAAAAACTTGCATAGACCACCATTAGCCAAAGGTCGAGAGTCGACCCTCTGACTGCCTGCATGAGATGAACAAGACAAAACCACGAGTGGAATATTGGAGAGAGTGGTGACCGTCCCCCTGCCCTCTGCGAGAGAAGAGAGAGCCTGCTAGTGGAGTGTACGTGGGGCAAAGACTGGCAGTCCTTCCACCCACCACTTCCCAGCCATAACTGCTCCCAACTAACAACAGGAGTTTTAAATGGGTGGTCAACACATGGCAATCTCCCAATGGCTCCCATGGGTTAGACAATCCCCCCCCACCTTAACCTTAGGAAATCATGCCCTTTTCATTAACGTTGCACCGTTGTAGCTGGCTGTAGGTTCATTTTAATTAATGTGCATATTTACATGATGCGAAAACTATTATGTGTCGAATAGCACAATATACCATCGGCAACGATCCCAATTGCTGAAACATAACACAACCAAATCGATGGTGGGGATTTTTCCTTTAGCTCCACACCACAATTAATTACAATATATACATCATGTACCTTTTAATGCAACTGGGAGTATTACAAACCCCTCCCCCTTGGAATAACACCGTCCTCGGTGTTCCAATGCATAGGAATACATATACAATTTGCACATCCAAAATTTTAAAATTTTGCATATCTATCCCATGTTCAATTATTTACTTGAACTTTCAGGACCAAGCCCCTCAACTTCCATGAGCTTCTTTTGCTGGTTCTCAGCTTTCGACTCACCCCCAAGTCTAGGAACTTTGTGGCTGCTACCCTCTTTATGTTCCCTCGTTGGGCAGTCCCAGTGGTAATGATGTCCTCTGCATTTCCAACATTTCGTTGGCTGCTTCATCTTTACCTGCTCAATTTCCTTTGAGTCTTCATGCCTGGAATGTTTCTTAACGGATCGCTTGGACGAATGTCCCATCATTGATCCACTTTCCTTTCCTTTATGGATTGCTCCCAGAAGGATTTTTACCTCCTTTTGCAAACAAATAGAGTCTTGCAAAATCTGATGGTTCACCTCATTCTTCCTTTTCTGTATCTTGAGCATCTCTCTAAGATTCTCTTGGGTCTTGGCAATTGTTTGAAGAAGACTTCCAGCCAATTCCAATAGCTTTTGGTCTACTACCATGGTCAATGTGCACTACTGGATTTCACTTTTCTCACCTGTGAAATGCATCATTGAAATTCTGTTAGACCAAGCATAATATAGGCAATAAAATCAGTCAATTAATTGCCCAATTGGCATGACAGTCCAAGTCTTTTCAAGGATACTTTCATACTCTTCATGCCTTCCCAACAGGCACATGAGCTCATTCATGTCCATTCTTGGGCAGGGAATTAACTATTCTAGCATTTGCAATTTACTTTAAGCAAATACACACATTCTATTTTCAGTCATACATGCATTCAACAATCTTTTGTTTTCACAATGCATAAGGATATATATATATATAATCAAAAAGGAAAGAGAGAGCAGCAAGAGTTTTTCCCCTCTTTGTCTTGTTCCATCCTGGAACCCACATCACCACTATGGTTTTCATGCTCTCAGCCTCTTTCACTTCACCGTGAATGTTGGACCAATCCCTCTTGGTCATGACACTTAGTGTCTCCAGTCTATTTCAAACCTCTCAACCATGGAGCCTCCCCACATGGTTTGTCTCGGCTACTAGGGCATTCACAATCTCACTAGAACCTTATTCATTACTGCTCATTCTAAGCTCTTCAGGACAGTCACATGTCCACATGCACCCCTAGGATGCTCTCATAGTCCTCACTCCCAGCGATACCTATATTCAAACATTGAATAGATTCACATGTTTACTTTATTCTCAATGGTTTTTATCTCTTAAACAAGAGCTTAGAATATCATAACCAAATCATATACACATTAATATTCATAAGTAAGAAAGTGCAAAATAATCCAGTACTTATTTGTATTGTTCGTTTCCTCTTTGGTCCATAGGATCCTGCTTCGCTTTGCAAGCCTTGGGATTGCCTGTGGACTTGGATGTTAGGTCAGCACGCAAGCTGCTTCATAACATCCTTTTATATATATCAAGCACAGTCAAGCCAACCTACAGTTGGGTTTATCAGACTGTCCAACCAAGCCAATACACAATTGAGTTTATCAGGCCGTAGCCAATCAAGCCAATACACTACTGGGTTTATCAAGCTACTTAGCCAAGCCAGCTAACAGTTGGGTTTATCAGACTGCAGGTAGTCAATCCAACACTATAAAATTCCCATAATTTCCACAGCATGAATTAATTACTGTCCATCCAACCACAATTTCCACAATTTTCACAACATCAAATAATTACACAATTAAGCCAACCTATAGTTGGGTTTATCAGACCATCCAGCCAGTACACCTTCATGCCGACTGGGCTTGGAACTTTACCATTACCATTTCCAGGTTTCATTTCCAGCAGTGAGCTCCAATTCCACTACCCCATACAACACAAGAAACCACTCCCTTCTCTACTCTTCAGTCCCTCGGGAATGTCTCCTTCTCTGTGCTCTTCAGTAGAGGGTAGGATGATCCCAAGCCATTGTCCATTCAGTGTACAACACTAGACTACATTTGTTTATCCTGACAACACAAGCAATATAATCAAACTCATCAGTGTTATTGCTCTAAAACTATAATCATATTTTACATCATTTGCTATCAAGTATTGAGACACCAGGAGTGCATCCACTCCCTAGGGTGTAATCAATATTGAAAACCCTTTCATGATCCAACATCGAGAAAGTGTGCACCCCTTTCTGATGTGTGCCATGTAGGCCCTATTCATACTCAAGCAATCTGCCACAATGGAAATGAAATCAAAACATGCTCTGCATATTGAATTTAACAATTTGGCATGCATATTCTTAGCTAGGGTCATATAACACTTATCCATTTTCCGAGGTAGTATTCCTTCGTTAAGGAGGAATGGGGGCTCCCTTCTCTGAGTTGACAGTCCCTCGATTTGCCATCCCAACTCCTTTTTACATTTCATATCCATACATGTCTTACCGACATAATCTACACCATCTCACTCATGTTGCTTACCAACATGTAGTGCAGATGAGACATTTCCAAAATGTCCAAGGGAGTCTCACCCAAAACCCATTTCCAAGATAGGGGAAAACCTCCCCATAAAGTTTGGCTCCTTCAGGCCATCACACATGGTCTTCCTACAATGTGTACCCCTGGCACATTCATCAAGTAGCCAAATGGTCAATCATTATCTGATAATACAATCCAAATTGATTGTTCCATAACCAAGCAATGACATTAGTAATTAAATTCAATAGGAATTGCAACTCTGTCTACTACAGAAATTGATTTTCTTAGCAATGAGGTGATCCTCATTTGTTGGTCTCTTGTAAGTAGCACCACTATTCCCATTATAATTTATGCTTACTAGCATCACATGAACATCCACTTACAACACGTCCTCTTGACACCATTCTATGCAAGCCAGCAGTTGTCAGCAATTTCTCTAATCTAAAATTTACAAATTCAAATTGACAACTCATTCTGCATACAAACTATTTTCACAACCATGCGAGTTTCATGAGGTTTGGCTCTTTCACATGGTAGATTCCGGTTTTTGTCATGGTCTTACCCACTTTTCCATGCCCCAAGCAATCTACCTGAAATATGAACTTCAATCAGCCAAACACTTGGTAAGTCTTGATGCATATAACTTTTTCCATTGCTACAACAATCACTGAAGCATTTTCAAAATTATAGAATTCAAATACTTCCAGCTGTTAGCATATCAATATTACCAAAACTCATTTACTTCACATGAATCATTATCCTACTAAAGTTGCAAGGTCACATCATTTATTCCAAAATGAAATGTTTAGATACTCCTTACTTCGCAAGCGTATCATCTGTACCACCTTGCCCTTCCATAGAGCATTTCCGGCAGCCAATCGATCATGACTACCCTCTTTATGCACTTACTACCGTGCATCCATAACAACTCTTGAAATGGTTCCATAATTATCATCAATTCATGATTTCAACCATTATTTATTCATAATGGCACATGCACTATCTCGATGCATTCATGCAATGCATCACAACATTTGCACCCATACTTATGTATGCATATCTACAACATTTACTCATACTTTTCACATGCATCTATTCAATGCATAACCACAAGATTTATGAAATATTTTAATGCATATCCACTCAATGCTACCTTGCATTGATTCAGGAATACTATGCATTCAAACATACCATTCATGGCCTAACCATGACTACTTCATATAGGATGTATTACTATAATCAAGACCATCAATACTTACTTTCTTTGGGCTACTAAGTTCATAACAACATATACAGGCATGATACATTTCTGTATGAATGTAGTATAAATTTTAAATAACCACATGGTATGAAACCTCTTTCTTTTACCACTCCATGCAATTGCCATAATTAAACCTTTACCTACATGGATCCTACTTACACCCTTGACATTACCAGTTTGGTTGGTCTCTTGCAGGAGATTGCAGAATTCTCTCACCAACTTTTGATTCTAGACTTGTTGCCTTATCCCTTTCTCCATAGGGTTGCTGGTCACATTCGTCGGCATCAGCAACATATTTAGCCATGTCCATGTTGTCGTTGGTTTTCCCACTAATTCCAACACCAATGCAACAATTACCATTAGTGGTCCATTATAAATGTATAATTCTCACTACTCTTACCAACATGTAATATGCTATGCATGCAAGGCATATCCTCATACATTTCATGTACGAAACTTATAAAATGTAATTATAATTAGCAAGATGGGATTTAAGGAAATTTTCCTTTTCAAGTCCCTCATCTTTGCATGGAACTCCTCTTCCACACAACAGCTGGTTTGACTTCATGGTATTGCTACCTCTAGGCATGCAATTCCCGGATTGTCCATATCGACAACAACACACTTTCCAAGCAACTACTAGTACCTTGCAGCTCTGCATTCAAACTCATGTGATTCCTCCTTATTTCCTATTGGATAAGATTTCCAACGCCTATCCCCCATGCTTCATTCTGACCTTGCGTGTGAAAACCACACCACTTCTAAAATGATGATTTTCATCACATTTAGGCAAAGCAAACAATCGTATTTTTGGTCTGAATTGCTAACTTCAGCCACCTAGAATTCCTTCTCCTTTTCAGCCCTAAAACTGCTGAAAGACTACTAAGAAATAGTTGAAAATCGCGGATAATTCCCTCTAGAAAAACCCAAAATTTATTTTTCCCAATCGAATCTCTTTCCAACTAAATTTCTGACACTTCGGCAATCAAATCAACAATTTCCTCCACCACTCATCGATGGCCCTAACAACTAACATCTTTCGTTGCGTCAGCGGTTCCATCAACTATAGTTTTCCAATGTAAGCCTTACGGTCTACTATCGGCGATGCCAAGGTCTGTTGCATATCAGCAATCGAAAACACTGATCACTACAGAATCAACGATCGGAACTGTTATTCATCGAATGGATAGTCCCTTAGGAAGACGCAACAGCAGGCAATGATCCCACTATGGGTTCCACAGACCCTAATACTCCATCGACTATCGAAACTTCTATCCACTGCAGCATTGGCGGTCGAAGCAACTAAACACTGCTGCATCGACGATCAGAGCAACTAACAACTGCGGCATCGGGTGGATAGTATCTTAGACTGCCGCAATGGTGGGAAGCAAACTGACTGTGGGTTCTACGGACCCTTCATCAACTGTCGAAAGCACTAACCGTCGGAGGGATAGTTCATTTGACAGCCGCAATGGCAGACACACAAACAGCTATACTTTTTTGATGTTCATCGATGGTTCGATCTTCTAACATTTCCCGATGACGTCCATTGATGGTCTCATCGTCTAAAATTTTCTGATGTTTTCTTCACTTAAACGAAATTTTGGAAAATTCTCCCTCTTTGCATCAGCTCCTCAAAGAACTAGGATTCGCCGACATTTTGGCGGTCTTCGGAAGATCTCCGCTGAAACTGCGGCTCTTCCTTAAACTAATAATCGCCGATCCACTTCGCTAGTCTTCGGTAACTTCATACTCTATTTGTCGGAAATCCCATCTTCTAGTCATCGGCGATCCAATCAGCTAAACTTTTTCGATCGCCGATGGTCTTGTGACTTAGAAAATTTTTGGAATTTTCTTCTTATTCTTCCGCCGCATCAGCTCCCCAAAGAACTAAATTTTACCGACGACGATGACATTTTGGCGACCTCATCACCTAATCATTGGTGATTCAATCCTCTAATCATCGTCGATCGCCGATGATTTCACGACTTAGAAAAATTTTTGAGAATATTTTCTTTTTATCCTTCTTTCCATCACCACTGTCGATGGCTTCACCAACTAGCATCTTGTCTTTTCCGTCGACGTTTCGGTGCTCACGTCCTCTAAATTTCTTCGATCAATCTACTAATCTCCGCCGAAACTATGGGTACTCCATCCACTAAATCGTGCCACTATTTCGACGGTCTTCCACTGATGGCTTCAGATGGAAGTTTCCTCTCTGTTTCTTTTTTAGCTCTTCTTTCCACTATTCATCACTGATCCAATCGACTAACTTCCGTCGATCGCCGATAGTCAATCATCGGATGTTCTTTTAACTAAATGAAGCCGACGTTTCGGCGGTCTTCGGCTGATCTCCGCTGAAACTGCAGTTCCCACATCCTCTAACTTTCGTCGACGGCTGACAAACACTTAGAGAAATTTCTCAATTTCTTCCTCCACTAGGTGACATTCCGACTAGATGATCTGCTGCATCGGAAGAGTTTCGTACTTAGTCTTCTGATGAGCTGACGGTTCAGGCACTTAGGAAATTTTTGTGGAAGTTTTCTGATCTTTGTTGGGCAGAAGGTAACCTGCCTCTGCTAACTAATCTTTCATGGCCCATTCAGGCCCATGCTACAACGTTAGCTCTGATACAACACTGTAACGTCCCCGACCCTCTAACCGCCGAAGAGGACACTACCAAACCATCAAAAACCTATGGGAAACTAGCCCCATGAACAAGAACATGCATATAATGCTGAAATAAAATGCTTTAAACAGAAAACATGCAAGGATGCATAATTACTCAACATACAGTGGAAGCAAACATACATTCGAGCATCAACATGTTCATCATTATTGATTAATAATAAATATAACTGCAGAGACGAAATGGTCAAGAATAATCATCTTGTAAGAACTCGTCCCACAACCAGCTACATCGCTACAACATTCCACCCAACCATAGTCCAGCGTGCTCATCAATCTCTCAGCAACACTGCCACCCCTGAGCTGGGCATCATTCCCCAAGGAATAAGGGACTAAGCAGGCTTACACAATACAACCAAGTCAACACAATTAGATTTATCTGGCCGTCAAGGAGATAGGAAAGGCTGAATGCTAAACTGGTACGCTCATGGAAAAGCTAAGGACGCCTACACCGGAGCTAGCCTGACTTCTAAGACACCCACACACACCTGACACCAGGAATCAGTCCCTTCTCTGCTTCACAGTCCCCCAGGCCCTGAATTCCCTTTCCAGTGCTCTTCTGGGGTTGTGGAGAAGAAATTCAGGCATCTAACTCTCTCTATGTGGCTCCCAAAGCTAGGTTTCTCAAGCATACCCATCCTTCAATCCCACTTCAGACTGTCTGAAGACCAACCACTGCATACCCACAGTAAAACAATCAATTCATAGCTATGTGAAGAAAACCAAAGGAAACAGGGTGACAACCCAAAGATGGTGAATGCAGCTCAATCCAAACAAGGTGATTCAGAGTTGTTCTTGGCCCTAGTGTGGCCAAAACAACTCAACAGCAACCCGAAACCAGGGGAAGAACAACAGCCCCAATCTCACAATGAAACGACGGTAGCATTACACAGTCCGCAAATGGGAGAGAATCCAAACTCCCAGCATTAACAGGGGAAAACACATACGTAGACCACAAATCGGCAGGGGAAAACTTACACCGCTGAAATCGTGCCTCTCAAGCCGCTCTTCAAGCTCACAGCAGGAGAATACACCCCCGACCTATGCGTGAGGTAAACAATACTCCCCACGTCAAGGGAAAAACTTGCACAGACCACCATCAGCCAAAGGTTGAGAGTCGACCCTCCGACTACCTACGTGAGATGAACAAGATGAAACTGTGAGTGGAAGAGTGGAGAGAGTGGTGACTGTCCCCTGCCCTCCGCGTGAGAAGAGCGAGCCTGATGGTGGAGTGTACGGGGGGGAAAGACTGGCAGTCCTTCCACCCACCACTTCCCAGTCATAACTGCTCCCAGCTAACAACAATAGTTTTAAATGGGTGGTAAACACATGGCAATCTCCCAATGGCTCCCATGGGTTAAACAACCTCCCCCCCCCCCTAACCTTAGGAAATCATTCCCTTTTCATTAACGTTGCACCGTCATAGCTGGCTGTAGGTTCATTTTAATTAATGTGCATATTTACATGATGCAAAAACTATTATGTGTCGGATAGCACGATATACCATCGGCAACGATCCCAATTGCCAAAACATAACACAACCAAATCGATGGTGGGGATTTTTCCTTTAGCTCCACACCATGATTAATTACAATATATACATCATATACCTTTTAATGCAATTGGGGTCAAAACCGAGGGTATTACAATAGGGCCCATTAGTTATTTAGTGGGTGGTGTATTAATGTAAAAGGGACTTTCTTATTAAATCAATGCCCCTAGGTGGTCGACCCTCATTAATAGCAGTCCCACAAGTAGTTAGGACTTCGGCTATTAAAACACTATATATATAGTATAAGATATATAATGTTTGTCAAGAATTGTCATTATATTTGGAGCTTTTCTCTTGGAGGTTTCCCCTTGAGGACGAAACTAAACATATCTATATATTTTATCTAATATCTATTGTATTTTTATATATTTACTACGAATTTTTGGGTTTAATATTATTACAAGTGGTATCAGAGCTCTTTTGGGGGACAAAGGAGAAAAAGTTTATAGGGTTTGTCTCTTTCAAATTAGTCATCTTGGCATTTTTCATACCCAATTTGTTTTGTTCCATTTCATGATCTGAAATTTATAGGGTATATAAAATACATAAGGTGGTAAATTGTGTAAAAATTTCAGATTTGGAGATATACTCTGTCAAAGTTAAGAGAATTTTTCATAGGGTTTGACTCTTTCAAATGCGTCATCTTGGAATTTTCACTTGAAATATTTTTCTATGTTATTTCATAATATAAAATTTGTAGGGTATATTAAGAACACATGGAGGTGTATGTATCCAAGTTTTATATTTTGGGTCATTACACATTTGGAGAAATACACTGTCAAAGTTATAAAAAAAATTCCTAGGTTTGGCTCTTTCAAGTGAGTCATTTTGGCATGTTCGCTCCAAATTGTATTTTGTGAAGTTCCAGTCTCTAAAATTAATAGGGCATATAAATAACATAGGGAAGTAACATATTTCAAACTTTTATAATCAAGGTCACTTTATTTTTTCAAATGCACTCAGGGTAAACTACGCAATTTGAATGGACCCAAAAACTAGGCTTTAATAGGTGTTCTAGGTAAAACTATTATGTTGGAAGTTTTAAAAATTAAAACTAAGTTCCTAGAGTTGTATTGTAAATAAGACGAACCAGAGTAATTGTGGTGAGAATTTCATATTTTGAACTAAAAAATTGTATGTGTGGAAGGCAATATAAGTTCACCCTTCCAAAAAATACAAAATCAACAAGTCCTGGGAAAATTACCCTAATAAAACTTGTGGCATTACATAATAAACATATCATACTACATAAGTACAAAACTTTATATTCAAAAGTGCAAAAATTTCAAAGTTACAAAAGAAACTAAAGTATCTCCAAATCAAGATTTATTTATAAATTTGGCCTCAAACCCTACCATGAAAAACAAATTATTTTCCAATAATTATAGTGCTATTTATGGGGTTAGTGTACTCATTTTTTTTTTTTTTGTAGAGATGTGTTCTGACATAATTAAATAACTTGGATATTTTTTGTTCATCAAGTAAATATGTGGTTGGGGAATCATACATGTAGAAAATACAGGGATACTTAAGCCACATGTTTGTGCACCCTTGTAACCTCTATTGGTATCCCTTCAAGTAGAACCACATCAGACAACACCTGTATATGGACTTTCACTTCCATGTACCCTTGGGTATATTAAAGGTCACCTAGGTATATATGGAACTAGATTTAGATAAAAATTGATCAGACATGTTGTTTCTATAGTACACTGAGATCATCACTCAAGGAGAACACACTCTAGTGCCGAAGTAGTCAAGTAATACAATTAATGGAAGTCTTGAGACTTCTTAGTTAATTCCCTAAGATATCGGGCCGAGTAATACCCTTTCACCCACACATGTCTCAATTATCTATATCACCTATCACTCCATTATCCTCAGGACCTAACAGATCCTACCCATGGTGGAACCCTATAAACCACCTCACACCAAAACCCCACACAATATGACCAACCAATCGACAACCAATAGGATCGATGTCCTATATTTTCAATATGAGTATCTTAAGGACTAGATCCAACACATTCAACAGACCATCAATGGTTGGAATAAGACATGGGAAAATAAGTTGGATACAAAATTCAACCATTGCGAGAATAAGTTGGATGAGAAGTTGACACATTTGACAGTTAGTGCAATACAAGGAGAAGAACATGAAAAATCACAACACAGTGAGCCACACCAGGAACAAAATTTTCACTCAAAACTATTAAATTAATAGTAACCCATTTTGGGTCCTCATAAAGATAAACCACACTCTATGGATAATAAAACCTCGAAACATTTTCTTAAAGTAGACATAAAATAGTTTAATGGTTCTAACCCATTATGATAAGTTACTCAAATGGAATATTACTTCACCCTTCATGGTATTACCTATGGCATGATGAAACTTAAGGTGGGGGTCTTGTATTTGGATTTAGAATGATGGCAATGGTGGGAGTGGCATGAAAAGGAATATGGGTGCTACTTTGCTTGGAGTCTAATTTTTAAATATATCCATGAGAATTATGAGATAAATCCTCACTATTTGGGTCATCTTATCAATTTATGCCAAATAGGATCATTCATAGACTATATCTCATCCTTTGAGAAATCAGCCATCCATTCAAATAACTCAACCAACCCTTTATATAAAAAAATGTTTCATTCATGGTCTCATGAAGGTAATATGAGGAAGATGGATCCCTATTTGGCTTATCTTCTCTGATACGTGAATGGGTAGAAAAAGCACGTCAAGAATGGATCCCCAATGTTACTACATATTAGCTCATCAAGAAGCATAAGGGAGATCCCAACATTAACCAATTATCTAGTAACACTTCACCAATGTTTTACAACTCATGTAAAACTTTTCAAGACATGGGACTGGAAGATTATAATCTAGCAATCTAAGAACACTCTAATATCTACCTAGTACTTCATGTGAAGGTGTGGGTCAGAATTGTTGATTTAAAAATCCATTACTAGAGATCGAAGCATAAGGTTCCATTTGGATTCATCCCATGGTTGTTTTGGCCACACAAGAGTGTCACCTACACCAGGGCACATTCAAGGATGTTTTAACCTAGTAGAAGGGTGTGCATCCAGAAGACACTACTTGGGAACCATTATCCATTTTATAACAATTTCCCATCTCCAGGAGTCCATCCTTGCATACTAGGCTAATTTTTAAGGGACATGGAATGTTATTCTCCTACCCTAACCACCTTATTTTTATCAATGTACAAGTCCATACCAATTAGTTAGTTAGTGGGTAGTGTCTTAATGTAAAAAGGTGTATCTTATTGAATAAACGCCCCTAGGTGGTTGACCCTCATTAATAGCAGGACCACATGTAGTTAGGACTTTGGATATTGATATAGAGTAGTAAGATATGTAATGCTTAGTCAAGAATTGTCATTGTATTTGGATATTTTCTCTTGGAGGTTCCCCCCTTTAAGAATCAAGTGAACATAACTATATATTTATATATTCTCTCTTGTATGTTTCTATCGTTTCTATGAACTTTTGGTCTTAAGCATATTACATTGATTCCAACCAATGATGACACCTATGGATAATTAATCCACATCTAAAGCAAGAAAATCCCAACCTTTGAAATATTTTTTCAACTCCCCTACCAAAAAATCCCCTTTCCCCATTGTCTCTTGAAACATAAAAATTATAGGTATCTACAACTTAATCCTTTGTCTAAGGGATACCTTCTTCTTTCTCCCTATTAGTCCCTAATATTCACATATAAGCCTTTCATTTCACAATGGAACCAAGGATATTACTAGGTATATGAACCCTAGTGATCGACATTTTTCATTCTTGTTTGATTTCTTTGATATCTTTCTCAAGTCATGAAGGAGTGATGAGTTAATCCCCATAAAACAATATCCCATAGATCAAATAAAGTCTAATCCTAGGCCCTTTAAAGACATGAATTATGAAAAAAATAGTCTTAAATGATAATGTGCTCCACCCCTAAATGATAAGGTTGAAATACCCCCTCATATAGAATAATCTTTGTCATCTTATAATAATTTGAGTCTAAATCCCCAAACAAGGAAATCATGAATCCATCAACAATGGAAATAAAGCCCCTCTTTTTATCAGGGTCCTAGGGTTTTCCATTATTCCATTTTCTCCGCCCAAAATTAATTGAAGTACGGACTTCGACCTACAGTTTTGAACACGTGGTAAATAATATAGTCTATGGATATCAGAGGGAAAGCTTAACTTACCACGCAAAAAGTTGATTTTTTTTCTTAGGGAGTCGATATTTTCAACAAGCAAAATCATGTGAGCAATTTCCATAACCTCCTTTAAATATGATATACGTCATCAAGATTCTTTTGAATAAAGTATGATACGTTTGTAGTGGAACATGGATCTCTCCATCCACCACCTCATTACCTAGCAAGGTATCTAGTGACACCTATGCAAAAATTCTAAAAGTAGTGGGTGCAACATCACCCTCCACCTCCTGACTAAACCCAATCCCCACCTCCAAACTTTAAATGGAAGGACTAGGTTTCAAAGAACCCAAATTGTCCTTCATGTGCCAAGCCCTATTTACAAAGGGATGATTGTAATTCCTAACAACATGCCCATAATAATTGTATCATTTCCAATAAAAGTGAACATTTGCATAATTAAGAACATAGGAATAGGATTTATCTCCCACAACAAACTCAATTTAATCATGTATCACTCCCCCGATAACATCTATCTCCACCAGAATATGAATGCAATATGCTTAAACCCATAATTCATAGAAAATAGAGAAACACAAGAGAGAATAGATAAAATAGATAGCTATGTTCACTTACTTATTCAAGGGGGGTAACCTCCAAGAGAAAAGGTCTAAATACAATGACAATTCTTGACTCACATTACATAACCTAATAATGTATATATAGTACTTCAATAGAAAAAGGAATAACTACTTGTGTTCCTGCTATTAATGAGGGTCAATCACCTAGACAACTTTATTCAATAAGGAAGACCCTTTTACATCAAGGCATTACCAACTGACTAACTAGTGGGCCTTATGGCCTTGTATATGTATAAATTAGGGGATTATGGTAGAAACCTAACATTCCCTCCACCTGTAAAATCGACCTTGTCCTCAAGGCTATAGATGGGAAACTTTTGTAAAAGGGATGACAGTTCCTATGTAGCATCTTTTGGATGCATATACTTCCACTGGGGTATAACTTCCCTGACTTTGCACTAGTGTAGGTGACACTCTTGTGTGGGAAAAATGGCTACATGATAAATCCAAATGGATAATTCTACATTAATTTTATGTAATGGAGTTTGAACTTGGCAATTTTGACCCATAACCTTCTTCAAACAAAACACATGAAATACTAGGTAGATATTGGAGTGTCCTTAAAGCTCTAAATTGTAAACCACCCATCCCATTCCTTGAATGATGGGTTGTAAAAAAATTGTGAAGGGGTTTTTCTTGATGATTTGAGATGAAGTAACATTGGTGAGCCATGTTGTCTTGATTCCCCCCCCCCNATATTAATGACCCATTTATGTTTATATAGGGATGAAAACATTTGTTCTAAAAAATACTTCAAGTTGTGTTGATCTATCTGGAAACAATGCCCTAAGAGATATTATCACCATCTATCAACTTCATGTAGGATAGCCATCGTTTCTTCCTTACAGTAAAATTTGTCAAAATCACTATCACCCCAATTATTACTTATGAATGCTAAGGGTCATCCATTATGCATAAGTATTGCACCAAAACCTTCTCTAGAAGCATCAAATTTCAATGCAAAGGTATCCATAAAATCAAGCATGGCTAAGATCGCAGTGATTCACATGACATGATTTAAAACTGCAAAGGATTTTTGTTGTTTTGTTCCATCAAAAGGCACAAAAATACGTTAACCCATTAACTTCTTTATTTAAAACCATTATTGTCTAGAATGAATTACTCTCGCATCTAGTAGCTCCTTAGTGCTAAATTCATTATTTTCTATAAATGGGTGCCTATACAAGTGTACATTTGGTGGTCGATTTACTAGAATTAAGGGTATATCATGATCATGCTCACATATATATTGGGGTAAACCCGTTGGTGTCTCAAATACCTTCTAATGTTTGTCCAAAACATTTTCTAAGTTAGGATAGATTTCTGGTGTGGTGTTATCCAGACTTCATAATATGGCATGGAAGGGAAAAATAATTCTAGAGTGTCACTTCTTCAATCATTTTTCCATCCGATGAGAACTTATGATTTTATGGGAGATTTCTTGGAGCCCTATGATGGTGTGATTATGAGAGTCCTAAGTAAAGCTCAAGTATAATCCATTGACATCCACGGTAACTAGTACAAATGTGTGTAGTAATTATTCCCATGAAACTATATCATAACCACCCATATCAATGGCCATCATATGAGTCTTAAGATGAATATCACTCAATTGGAGCCTCACATTTTCACAACATCACCACATCATCTTGTAATTGGCTATCATAATTTGAAATTTGGGCACCGAGTGGACATAATAATGGATTTATTTAGAAACTCATCGGTGAATTAAATTATGGTGTTGCCACTATTAACCAATACTATCACTTTGAACTACTTGATGTAACCCTAAATTTTCAATGTTTTTGGGTTTGAAATAGTATACAAAGAATAAAGAGAGATGGGTGGTTCTTCTTGATGAACTTCAATTTCCACTTCTTTCATAGAAGAAGTTTAGCCAACAATGTCTAACTTAGGGGTATGTTCCCTAATGATGTATGTTTTTATGGATAGGAGTAGTCACATCAAATTGAAATAAATTTTTTTCTTTGCATTTATGACCTAGAGCATACTTTTCATCACAAATATAGTAGATTCCCCATCTGTTTCTGCTTGTTATTTTCATCGGAGACAACCCTTGTACTTTCAAGGGAGGATAAGTAATGTCCTTTAGAAATTGACCTCTATAGGGTTTGAAAGGCGAATGCAATAAGGTTTTACAGTTTTTGCATTGATCATTATGTTTGATTCTAAAGACCTCTTAGATGCCTCCAACTAGGTAGAAAGATGTTGCATTATGATGTGTACTTGAATCGCCACCTTGATCCCACTAATTAAACATTATTTATAGAAATAATCTATTAATTTATCTGTATGGATGGATAATTTCTCAAAGGTTGAGATAAATTCTATGGCTAACCATATTTGGAATAACTTGGTAAGTCGCCCCATATTGTGATTATCTCACTCGTAATGATCATGGGGTTATTTAACAAATAAAATCCATAGTATTAGGTTCCCATAACATTTTTTATTCCACTCCCACCAATACCATATTTTCGGATTCAAATATAATATCCCCACCCTAAGTTTCATCATATCATTAGTAATTCCATGAAGGGTGAAGTAGTGTTCCATATAGGTGACGCATCGTAAAGGGTTAGAACCATTAAACTTTTTTAAACCTACTTTAGGAAATTTCTCCAAGGTGTTATTATCCATGGAGTGTGGGTTATGGATGTGTGGAGCCGAAAGGGGGTTGCTGGAGGCTAAAAATTCTTGAGTAAGATGGTCCTTCCTAGTGTAGCTCAGTATGTTGTATATTCAAGAGACTTACTCTGGCATGCCATGTGATGGGCCTTGTAAATGGAATATTATTTGGCCCATATTCATCATACCTAAGGCTTTTTATGGAGGAATAATGGTTTAAGTTGCATATATTATTATAAAAATTATGAAATTCTTCCTAAAAGCCTTTGTATGTTTGTTTAATGAATATCTTAGCATTTAATTAGTAATTTACCTAATTTTCTTATTGATTTGATTTTTGTATTGAGATAATGAGATAATATTTGTAAATGTGTTATTAATTTTTTATGGAGTTGTATATGTATATTATCTAAAACCTGAGTGAAAGATATCAAGTTACAAAAATCAGCTAAATCTCTATCAACCAGCTCACTAGTTAAGACTAGAGTTTGGTGGAGAGATTTAGGTGATTATGTCCCCTCTTGATTCTCATGATATTTATAATATAAATAAGACCTCAAAATAATACAAATACAAAATCGTTGATTCTAATTCGAATTCATTAGAGGGTGAATCAATCCCACAAAATCAGCATGCACATTTCCAGTTAACCGAGGGATAATTTCCTTAAATCAAGGAGTTGATTGCACGGACAGTTTTTTCAAGTGTTGATTGTTATCAAGAGTTGAAAACAAATGGAATAAATACTAAAAATCATAAAAAATTTAAATCATGGAGGAAAATTCTAATTTCAAAAGAGGAAAGAAATCCAACAAACTTGCATGCATTTTACTAGTTAACATGGACAACTTCCACAAACCAAGGAGTTTATTTGCAAGAGCCGTTTTGAGTTATTTTTGTATAAATAATAGTGCATACAATAGCATGAGATAATTATTTATATATTATTCTTATCTAAAACATTTTTCCATTCATCCCTTGTTGGTCAAGGAGAATTTGTAAGATGCGTCTTGCTTCCCTATTTTAATGGCACGCTTTTAATGAGAAATAAACTTGTTTTATATTTATCTTTGAGTTAGTTAGATTAGCAAGGGTTCCAAGAGCTCCCTTGGGTTAGGCCCACTCAAGGGAAGGATTTTGGTCCCTTTCATACCTTTAATTTTATTCGTTCATTTCATTTCATATTTTTTAAATTCAGTTTATAGTGACTGTAGAAATTCTACGGTTTCTACAACAAACTGTAGAAGTTCTACATCCGGTAGACAATTTTCTATAGGATGTTTTATTTCAGTGTTTTCTGTTGGGTGTTATACTGACTTAAATAATCCACCTAATATTTAATTATCGACCGAGGTTGGTAAACTTCAAGTTGACACAAAGTATAGGTGAAGGTAAAGGGGTTCCTAGGGCGTCGTAGAAATATTTTAACAAAGAAAAGATCGAAAGATCTTTCAAAATGAAAAACCGAGTCAAACTCCTATAAATTCAACTAAATATTTAATTAGACTAAATAGAGTACTAGACCAGAGCAGTATCAAGCTATACTACTCTACTCTATAAGAAAATACTGAAAAGTAAGGATATGAACAATACTAAAGATAGTAAACTTCCTGGTAATCAACTATTCCACTTCTTAATATAAGAATTAGAAAGCTTTTATAAACAACTTCAGAAACTAACTATACAAGAAAATAGAATTACAACACTAGATATATTTCACAAACTGCAACAATTAGACTATATATGCAACTAACAGCTATACATAATGGCTAAACTAAACTATCTAGTTCCATTCTCCCTGGTTGTTCTGAGGATAAGCATTCGCGGTGATTGGAATAGGAGCAGGAGTGGTGTCAAAATGACTTTCAAAAGAAGTGAAGAAACTAAATGGAATCAAATCTAATTTAACTTCTATAAATATGTGCAAGCTAAGAAATGTCCAGTTACAGGTGATAGTAAACATGATTATTGTATTCCATAAACGAAGGACTTCTAACTTATCAAACAAAGAACTGGGATACAAGGAGAAGAACCTAAATTACAAACAACTAGAAAACTTAATAAAGGAAGCAAGTAGAAAACTTATTAAAGATAATTTAATTCGAAGTAAGTAGAAAATTTAATAAAAATAACTTAATTGGGAGCAAGTAGAAAACTTAATAAGTAAAACTTCAGAAGAATCAAGTAGAAAACTTAATAAAAATAACTTTAACTCTTATTCTACAAGTCTCTTCAGTAGGCACACAGTGAAAGTAATAGGTCTTACTACTAGGATCAATTTACAAGGTGCTAGTAAACTAAAAATTAACACATCTAACCCTAAAACTCAATGTACAAAGAAATAAATCAATCCAAACCAACAATATGATCACAAAACATTACAACATTATTAGAGAAGGAAATCAGAAACCAAAAGAAACAAAATCACAAAGCATAGCTCAAAACATAGGGTCAAAGGAGAGAAAATAGGAATAGTGACCTTAATAAATACTTTAAACACTCTAACCTAAGGATTTAATAATAAATATGACTATTATGTAACTACCACAGTCAAAACATAATAAAAAAGCTGAAGAAACAGGCTTAAAATAGATTAAAAACACTAAAGGCTGAATGGATGGCTAGATAACAGACTAGAAGGTAGGTCTAAACGACAGGCTAAATAGGATGTTCAAATGACAGTTTGTATATAGAAAACACTAGAATTTTAATAAATAGTTAATCTAAATGATTTCGAGATCAGTTGATTCATGCATATCATAGTAAAATGCAAAGGAACAAGAATTAAACCTACTTGATAATTAAATTCAATAGTAAAGTAACTTAAACTAATTCATATTTATAAAGACATCATTATCTATTGTATTTTTCAACAAATTGAAATATAACTAAGTGAATTTACAACAAAGCAGAAGTAAATAAAACTGAACCTACTGTGAACAGATGACTTATGCTAGTCTATAGTTATAAAAAGAAACTGCTTCCTATCATAAAACAAACTGAAATGTACTTGAACTAAATCTAAAACTGAGATTAAAACTGATAGAATTAAACCTAACTACAACCAAACTAAACCTATAGAATTAAACAAACTAAATTCTATTTGACTATAACAATGAAACCAAACCTAAAGCTGAAAGGAAGACTGGAAAACAAACTGAAGGCAAAGCTATGCGCGCAACCAGTTAATTATCTCTGGAAATGAAACAACTTTAACAACACAGCATTATAAAGTAATCTATGCTACTCGAAACAATTAATTGCAGAAAACCAAATTGCATAACAAATTATAAATGAAATTAAGCTAATGAAAAGAAAGAGATACATGAAAATACACATAAGAATGAAACCTCTGGTTGATGAGGGGCCCTCCCAATAATCAGAGTGATGGCTCACTAAACGCTTTACATGAACAAAATCATAAATAGCATGATCATAAATTCTATTAAAATGAGAAACAGTATTATAGAGTTCTTCAAATCGACCGATTACATGTAAAAGAGACTAACTAAGCACTCGCGTGGAGGCTGGTATATATAATGTTTACAGAGGTGAGCAGGTCGACCTTTTAGTGCTCTACCACTCTCTAAATTTAGTCAACAATTATGACAACTAACTTATCAATATCCAACACATAGCACTCCTTCCTCCTTCATCGCGCGTTAGTTCTCCTTCTTCATTGCGCGTTAGTTCTCCATGGTGCGTGATGTGGCGTGATGATCCTTCTTGCATGGATTGATGTTATGGTGTCGAGTAGAGGAGGACATTGGAAATTCTTCTAGAATGAAGATAATACTATCACCCATACGCATGGACAACAAGAAGTTTCCATGCTTTAACACCCAGGAATCTACCATCAACAACTCGCGGTTAGCTCGACGGACTGAACGGTGAGTTGGACAGTGAGCTGGATATTCTCTACACATATCTAGGGTGGATTTGTTGTTTGTTCGTTGGCTCAATTGAATACTATGGTCTGTAATAACAAATCAAGCATCAAACATATATCCAATATCATGGAATTAACTAATAAAATCATGAAATAACGAGAATGAACCAAAACTTGCATAAACCCAAAATATAGTCGTACCTAGGGCTAAATAGCGAGATGCACAACAGAATACATACCAGAAGGTGACAAAAAATATGTCAAACATGTAAATTATTAGCCGAAAATGATAAAAAAACTGGGATCAACATTCCCCCAAACCAGAGAAATGTCAGGTCCCACTGAGCAAAGGAAAAATAAATCAGGAAGAAGGTTGAGTCGCGTTAGCAGTTTCCTTTGAATTGGTTGACGAAACAGGGGTTTTGAACTTCAATTTTTGAGCCTATTATTTCAAGATAGCATGCCTCTCATGTTGATACCTAAGTGACAAATTGATGTCCTTGTTAAGCTCTTCGATGGTTTTGACCTACAAGCACAAATGTTTATTCTCTTGCCGAAGACTTGCGATCATCTTAGCATACTCTTCATTTCGGCTTACTGATTGAGCCAATTCCTGAGTCAATTGATATATCATTGGCTGATGTAGAGTAGATGGATCTAAAGGTTGCTCAGACTCTTGCAGGGGTCTCATCTCCCTTGATGGCGGATCAATATCAACAAAAGGAATGTGTCTGTAAGGACTCATGTCCCGTGTAGGTGCAAGAACATTTTCATGATCAACATCCTTCAGCAATTCAGCTGAGACACGGGCCAATGCAAACAAAGGTGAGTCTAGATCAAGGTTATATGCTTCACCCATACCATCTAGATTATCAGTCTGAACATCAGGTTGTACCGCGGTCTGGACGCTAGGATGAACTATGGACTAGAAAAAAATTTCCCTCTGGACTCTGGTGCGAGGTCGTGACAAAGGCACAAACTTAGAAGGGATAACAGGGGTGGAATAAGTGGATGGACTCGCCAATGATGTGTCATCATCGAGATGAACAACATTGGGGATTTTCTCATCTACGAGTGGAGATTAACTGGGTTCATGATTATGAAGATGTTGAGGGCATTTTTGGATATTTAGATGAGGGTTAAGAACTTTAAACACAAAGGTATCCCAATATTGGTTTCACTCTTTGAGTTGGTGTAATATCAAGAGTTTGATCAAACTATGGTGATACAGGCTACCTTTAGGGTTAACAGTATTTTTCTTGACCTGGCTCGACATATTCTCTAAACTCATAAGAAAATAGAAAGGGAAATTAAAAAACTTCTGATCAACAAAATGTGTTAACAAACGAATATGGAAGGCTTTAAATACACTGAACTTACCCTCAAAAGTGATCAAATGAATGATGATAGTCAAAGGATTGATGTACTCTAGCTTAATCCATTTGCGATGGAAACCTTTGACGCTTGTGACATGTCGGTATTTTGGTTTAAGGGTGAAGTTGTGAGATGCCCGTGGAACAAACCAATGCTTCTGCCACCAAATTCCCTCTCTATCAAGCTTGGTTGCAAGCGCAATAGACTCCTCGGTTACTGGGAAGACAAGATGGCCAACCCTCTCCTTCTGTCCATCGAAACTCATCACAAAAAGCAGGGATATTTCCTCATCATACCCTTGCAGTAGGTGAAGGAATGGGTTCCAGTCGACACGGAAAAAGACCTCTCGAAACTCCTAAAACGATGGCATTTGAAATAAGTCTTTGTAGCTCTCGGGCTCAAAACAATTCAGCATGGTTCAAGGAGAGACTAGGATACAGAGTTTGCAGGGCATAATAAGAAGAAGGTGGCTAACACAACTCTACAGGGATAACGGTAAGTAAGGGCGATAGAGTAGAAGCTCACATGACATTGATTTAAAATTTGCCTCATTCAATCATCTAAACGATCATGCAAAAAGCTCGGCACGCGTAGGCGATCATGCCATTTTGGAAGATCTTGAGACGTGTGTTATCAAGAACACATATTTTAATGAGTTCATAAGGTCACAATCAGTTCAAATGTCTTTGGACAGGTTGAACGTATGACTTAATATGAATGCATAATCATAACCATAATAATCTTGATTTAACAAGAGGATCGACTTATTTGATATTTTACGTGTGCGAGTGAGTAAGAGGATAGGGGTGATGGCAGATTCATGGTGACTGAAAATGTCATAAGGTCATATCGAATCCATCTGGAGATAAAACAAGATCACAAACGTACAACATCATAGGTTGATATTATTCATAATGGCCTCATAAAGGTGACTTAATAATCATGGTATGACTGAGCCCATTTTAACTTTTTGCCCAAACAAAATTAAGTTGACACCTTAACATGATTTTTAATCATTACTGCTATAATACCATAATTTTTATTCAGATCATCATTTGGAATTTCATTCATACCATCATTCAACTCTTCATATGGTCCTGCATATGATCCTTCATATAGATTTTTTCTATAAAACAAGCTTTATTCCAGATCGGATTGCTGCTAATTATCTTGAAAACATTTGTCATTTGTCAAAGATAGATAATATTTTTATATAAATTGTCAGAAAAATAAAATAGTATAATCTTCACAGCATACTCTTCCTCCCCCAAACCAAATATATGGAGTGTCCTCAAGCCATACAAGAAAAACTAAGTAATTCCAAATTAATTTAATACAGAGTTTTATCATGATGTGATCATTTTTGCACGAAAAAGAAAACAAACTGCTAAAATGGAAATGATTCAGATATGTACATTTATCATAAATAACAGTGCTTAGAAATATCAAGTGAATTATAATAGTATAATTGGAGAATGCCATAGGAAAAACTAGTCATCCATGCCTCGTTGTAAGGATGTCTTGTCATCTTAAGAATATTTTGAGTTTACCCTAGAGTTTGTGAGATTTTACAGCTATGGTTCCTATTTCTAGGATAATCATATCCTAGGTATTGGTTGAACTAGATGGTCAGATCCAAGCCCAACTTATAGCCATTCTCTAATGAAATTATAAACAATTGGCCTACACATGTATTTATATATTCTAATATTATCATTTTCAACGAACCATGTGCATAATAGTGCATTAACCAAATATATTTTTCCTAATATTGCCCCGCTTCCAACAGGCCTGTTTAGTACCCAGGCGGGTTTATCCTGGTACCATGCAAGCATATCCCCACTGCCAATGAGCCTGTTTAGTACCCCAACGGGTTTATTTGCATTTACTAAGATTCCTTGTTTTCAGATGTTACTTAGCATTGACCCGCTGCCAGCAAGCCTGTTTAGTACCTCGAACGAGTTTGCTTCATATAATGATTTTGATTATATGGAATTCGATTGGTACTAGAGTGTGCTAGGCCTACTAAACACATAATTCAACTTTTAAAGCAAAAATTTCTTACATAAACTGGACTTAATTATAGATCATGTCAAAAGAGAATAACTTAAAGCTGTTCTTTGACCTTCCAGTCTATCTTCTTCATAAAATGATAAGTAATGTTCCCCACAAGTAGAAATTTCACTTACTTATGAATTACCACAAAAATGCTTAAGAGACAAGTTTTGATAATAGGTATAGGATGAACTAGTAGTCCATAGGTATAGGATAAAAATTTGAAGAATATGATAATTAGAGTAGGTCCTTCAAGCAACTATCTTATTAAATCAGAAATATACATGTCTAAATCAAAATACCATATATAAAAGCATAACAAATCATAGAATCAGTAGTTAGGGATGATATACAAGGGATTCTTCAATTGTACCATAAACTTCAATTTTGATAGTAACCAAAAAGAAAGATATATCATGAATATTTTAAAGCACTACCTCTTTTCAAATAATAATTCATAAGCTGCTTATAGAGATAAAATATTTGTAATCAAATTGTAACAGCACTTATTAGATGATTTGTATTTATTCTTAACAAAACATCTACAAAATTCATAAGAAAAAGGAAAAAGATTCTTTCCGCTTTAATTTAACAAACCTGCAACAAATGATCATAGGAATGAAAATGTAGTTAATTTGTTAGAAATGACTCTTACTTATTTAGGCGAACACAAACATATTTACATATATACAAGTAATGACAAACCAAAATAACTTTAAGGATCAAGAGGAGCAGGAATAATTTCCTCTTCAACCAATTCCATCTCCTTTTACTGCAAGACATTTTGTACGAAATCCTGTTTAGATATGGGTTGATGGTAAAGTCTAAGTATGTGTCCATTTACTACAAAGTAAATTTGTGAATCATCAATTGTATTAATTTCTACTGATCCATTATCGAAAGCTATAACTACTTCATATGGACCCATCCAATGAGTAGTTAATTTTTCTTTAAAATTTTTGTATCTTGAATCAAATAGCAATGCCCAATCTCCAGTATTAATTTTTTTTTTCTTTATAAATTTATCATGCCATTTCTTCCGTTGGTTCTGTATTAACAAATTTCTTTGGAGTGCATCCTGTCTAACTTCATCTAAATCATTAATCTGTAATACTCGTTGTTTCTGTGCTTCATCCAAATTCATGACTAATTTTGCTTCCATACGAAACGTTTTAACTTGAAATTTGATAGGTAAAAGAACTTGTTTTCGATACACCAATTCATAGGGGGTATGTCTGGTAGTGTTTCTCAATGTTATCCTATAGGCCCACAAGGCATCCGAGATTCTATCTGCCCAATCCTTATGATGTAAGTGAATGGTTTTGGTTAAGATGGCTTCTAATACTTTATTGGTTGATTCTACCTTGCCATTAGCCTCAGGATGATAAGGTGAGGATTTGCAATGTCGAATGCCATATTTCGTAGTGAGTTCTTTCATTAACTTAGAAGTGAATTGAGAGCCTTGATCTATGACAATTTCTCTAGGTACACTAAATCGAGTGAATATTTATTCATAGATGAATTCTACTACCGATTTCTCTATGGACCTAAACAAAGCTTTAGCTTCTACCCAGTTTGTAACATATTCTGTGCAAACTAGGATATACTTCTTTTTACGAGACATGGGAGAGATAGGTCCTACAAAATCCAAATCCCATTTCTCAAAAGGCTCTATCGTGACTTGAGGTTGTAAGGGCATCTAATCAGATGATGTAGGTCTACCCATTCTTTGGAAAATATCACATCCTTTGACATATTTGGCAGCATCCTTGAAAATTCTTGGCCAGTAATAACCAGAGTGCAGCACTTTGTATGTCGTCCTCTTATCAGAAAAATGTCCTCCACATGGTCCACCATGGAATGCATGGAGGATATCTATCATTTCATCTTCCCATACACATCGTCTAATAATAATATATGGGCCAATACGGAAGAGATCATTATCAACCCAGGAATAATTAGATCTTTGTACTATAATACGATGATTCTCGGGTGGGGATAAGTGATTTGGTAATTTTCCAGTAGCTAAATAATTGGCAATATCTGCAAACAAAGGGGTTTGAACATATACAATAAATAGATGTTCATCGGGCAAAGTTTCGTCAACAGGTTTAGTACTGTCTTCATGTTGAATACAGGAGACGAAATATGCTACTAAATTCTCTTTACCAGGTCGGTCGATGACGGTAACGTTAAATTCTTGTAATAAAAGAAGCCACCGAGTCACCCTACCATTGGTAATTGGTTTATTCTTTAAAAATTTGATGGCAGAGTGATTTGTATGCACAAATACTTTGTATCATGTAATGTAATGGCGAAATTTATTAATAGAATAGACCACTGCCAAAAATTATTTTTCAGTAACGATATAATTCAGCTCAGCAGAGATCAAATTCTTGCTAATAAAATAAATGGCATAAGGTTATTGGCCTTCTTTTTGACCTAGGACTCCTCCTACGTCCATATTAGAAGCATCAGTGGATATATGAAAAGGAAGGGACCAATCATGACCCCTAAGTATTGGTGCCACCAATAATTTAGCTTTTAAGACTTTGAAAGCACTTGGAAAATATTCAGTCCATTGGAATTCTACATCCTTTGTAAGTAACTTAAACATTGGTGCAGCTATTTTAGTGAAATTCTCAATAAAGCGGCAATAATAGCCTACATGACCAAGAAATCTTCTTACCTCTTTTTGAGTATTTGGAGAACGAAGGTCAACGATTACTTCAATTTTCGCAGGATCCACCTTGATTCCTTGGGAAGAAACATGATGCCCCAAGACTATACCTTTCGTTAATAACATTTTACATTTCTCATGACTAAGGGCCAGGTTTGTTTCTTGACATCCAATCAGGTCCTTCTCAAGGTTATCAAGGGCCTCTTGAAAGGTATTACCATAGGCTGTAAAATCATTCATGTACACCTCTACACAGTGGTGTATAAGATCAGCAAAAATTCCTAAAACTGCATGCTAAAAAGTGGCAGGTGCATTACATAATCCAAATGGAAAAACTCTATAGGCGTATGTTCCCCAAGGGCATGTAAAAGTGGTCTTATCTTGATCCTCGGGTTCTATTAAAATTTGATTATATCCACTGTACCCATCAATAAAGGTAAAGTATTGTTTTCCCGACAGGGTATCTAATACTTGATCAATAAAGGGCAAAGGAAAATAGTCTTTAAGAGTGGCCTTATTTAACTCTCTAAAATCAACACAAATATGCCACTTACCTGTGACTTTATTTGGGACTACCACTAGAGGGGACACCCATTTAATATTAGAGATAGGATAGATGAAACCAACATTGAGAATTTTTTGTAACTCATGTTTTACTATATCTTTTAGAGCAGGATTCATCCTCCTCTAAGGTTGTCTCATAGGTGTAATGGTTGGATCCATGTAGATATGGTGAATACAAGTGTTAGGGTGTATACCTTTCATGTCAATGTATTCCCATGAAAATGATCCAAATTGTTTTTTAAGGATCTTAAGCAATTGTTCTTGTTGGCTTTTAGTTAACCCTGCAATTATGTGTAAAACTTTTCCAGGCCTAACTTCACAAGGTACAGTATAAGGTCCTATGTGTTATTCAATTGTAAAGACACATGGTGTTTCTACAAATGTTGAGAGAGCCATGTTTTCTTGAAACTCATCTCCAAAGATCTGATCAAGTTGGGAAAAAGGCTGAGGAAAATCTATACAAGTTATGGAAGAGACAAACTGTTTTAATACATTCTCAGTAGTTTTCTCTTGAAGTGCACAGGAGTAGTCACTAGGAAAGAAGAGATCTTAAATATTTTCATCCCCAAAGGGGAAATCTAACCACCACAATGTTACAGTTACAAGTTGTACTGGGGGATGTAAAATGAGTCTCTGTGTAGACAACCCATTTGAAATGGTCATTTATCCATCCCTACATCCTATAACGACATTAGCTAACCATGGTCTCCCTAAGATAATAGGGTGTCCTTTAGAAGGATCCTTTGATTCTATGACCATTAAGTTGACAGGGTATTCCCAAGAAGCTACTGATACAATAATGTCATCCAGGACTCCAGTAGGTTTTACTATGGTACGATCTGCTAGTTCTAGGACTGAAGGGGTAGGTCGAAGAACTATCCCAACTGTAAAACTTCTAAAACTACGGTGGTCATCATATTAATGGCAGATCCTAAATCATTAAGTGTAATTTCTATGGTTGTGTTATTTACAATTACAGTTACTATTGGGGCCCCCGGATTTGTATATTTTGCAATCCGAGATTGTTCTGTCATACACTCAAACATTTCTCCTATAACATGAATTGTGAGGGGGTCTTTTTTATTCTTTCTTGGACGCTTAATGCATAGTTCCTTTATTACCTTGCTGTAAATTGGTATATCCTTAATATATTGTAATAAAGGAATTTTGACACATATATTCTTTAACTCATTCATAATGTCATACTCGGGACGAACTACAGGTTTTTCTATTGCTAGTAGTTTCAGAAATGGAGGAATCCTTTGTTCCTGAATGGGTTCTTGTTGAGGATGGTGTTTGATAAACCCACCAACAAAGCCTTGTCAAAAGGGGTTCCCACTCTGTCGACGCCCAACCAATGCAATATCCTTGAGCACTGGCTCAGACAGGTTTTACCCTGCCCAACAATGTCTGCGTAGCAGACGAGGTATCAGTCGAGATGTTAAAGGGATAGCTGTCAAAACCGCATTTCTGGTAGTGGGGATGGAGGATATGGGGATCAGACAGGAAGACACCATAACTGCTAGATCCAGAGCTTTGCAGTTGACTTTAATCCATTTCCTCAACTTGCAGAGCGTATTCAGAACTTATGTAGTCATTATAGCATCATATAGTTGTCACAATATTGCTAATACCGCAGCATTGTTCATAAAACATATCAACTCATAGTGCAACAGACAATAGCAGACTTTAAAACAGATCGCATTGATATAATAGAAAGAGACTAAATCACAGAAACATCATAACAAAACAGGTCACAACATCATAACAGATTAGATCACAGCAGTGATAACAGACAATAGTTGTGCCACTATTGTCATATCATATTAATCTTGCACAAAGGATCCACATTACACAATTATTCTCCAAAACCATAGACTGTAAACATCAGGAAAACCCAAATAAATCATAGATACACAGGAAATTCTTCACAAAACCAGATCACACTAGACCTTATCCTCCGATGCGATTCTCCTATGATAATCATGATTCTCTTTTTCCTCCAACTTTCCTCTCTTCCCTACTTGCAAAACTAGATCTATAAATAGGCTTGTGCCATTACATTGAGGGTCCACTTCTAACTAAATTATAACTGCTAATGACGTATTACAACAAAACTTGGTCAAATAACATATAAAATATTCAAAGCAGTTATTCTTCCACCCATCACACTAATCTGGACTTGCACGGTACCGCATGAGGTTGTGTAGCTGTCATGATGCTGCGCAACTCACTTACCAAAACCCCAACCAACAGGCCCCCAACAAAGTATTGTGGCTCATCCCCAAGCCACATCATTTTGACAGGGTATGTACCGACATCTGCACCTTGAATATTCAAATTTCTACGTAAGCTCATGTACCTGAAGCTGGAATTTGTCGGCAATACTCTAACAATTAGTCAAATTCTGCTTCACTGGGTGCTCTTCTCTATAATTGTAGTCGACCGTTTGTCGATGCTCTTGTACATTCTATGGCATGGCGACTACTTTAGTAACCAAATTTCCACTGATTTCCTGAAATTCATCAAGTTGTGCGCGACACTTTTGTTGGCGTTCCTGCGCACTGGCAGCTCTCTACTGTAAATCCGTTAGTTCCTTGGCCCGTGTGATCTGGACCATCAGTGGCAAGGTCCTCAATGATGTCTTCAAGGTCATTAGTTGACCTTTGGCTTCTTGCACTTACACAATCAGTTGATCAAGCTACTCATCCTGGACAGCGCTCTGTTAAAACTGTGTTGTCACTTCCATAATGGTTTTGGCCTCTTGCTCCATGCTTTCGAATTGAGTTGTGATGTCTTCAATGGAGGCTTTCATTTTCACAACTTTCTCTAGAGGCATCATAGGATGTACCAGGGAATTGAGCATCAGGTTGGTATCCTGAAGCTAAACAATAGTTTTCCCCAATCATTTGGCCTTTTCAACTAGGGTGAGTTTGGTCGTGTTCTCAAAAATGTGTTGGAAGGATTTAGAAATAGCCTGCTTGACTTCGCTGAACCTAGAACACATCTGTGCCTGTTCAATGATCAGGAGGTGTTGCACCTTTTTCAGTTCTGTAATCTCTTCAGTAGCCTTTCATTGCATCTCATCCTTTGTTGCCTTCAAGGCTTCGATTTCTTGAACTTTTTCTTCTGCCAGCTATACCCGAACCTGATGTATCTCGTCTGCCTATTTCTGCAGCTTCTCTATGATGGTCTATGACTAGACATAGCCCTCAGTCAGTTCTTTCTATCATTCTGCCAATTCCAGGGCGACAATGTGCTACAACTCCACTAACTCCATATTAGACAACTTGTTCAAGTCCAAATCCACACTCTAGATTGGTCGGATTAACTGGTGAACTTCCTCATTTCTTGTGTCGATCGTAGTCAGGGGAACTTGCACATTCCTGGGCCAGGGCTCAGTGCTAATCGATGGGATGTCGGCCTGCATCATGGTTAGCACAGACTTCTGCATAAAAACAATGCCAAAAATTGAATCTAATTGATCTCTTACCACACCAAATTCTTCATGGTTTGACTCTCAGATCACCTTTGTCACATCTGCATATGAGTCAGTGACCTCTTTGATAAGCCGATGTAGTTGATCCTCCATCCCCGACTTGGTACCACTACCCGCCTCATATTCCTGGTGCCATTTGGTGCGATTCTACTCCTGCNGCATCCTTAGGGTCCAGTGACAACTTGTTGCCAGAGTCGTGAGTGCTCAGCACCTTCTGGGCAGGCTCTTCTGGAACATCCAGTGGCTGCTCTTTGGATAATTCCTCTTGAATCATCGAGTTTCACCACTCCATCGACCACTCTTGGACAATCGCATCCAATTCTTCTATCATGACTTTGTAAGGCAAAGGTAGCCACTACCGGTCAGGTCCCCGCCGTGCCTAAATGTAGATATAGTGGGGCCCAATGGAAAACCAAAGGATCTGTTGATACTCGGGGAAAAGAAATGGTCATGGCTTGCATTGCTTCCCAATAAACCCAAAAGTGAATGGCACGGTCCATCTATCGACTGGGCTCTTCAACCCACCACAATTTTTTATACCTTGCACCTTGACACACCTTTGCCACATCAACTGCCATCGGTTGATAGTATTTCAGTTCCATCCAGGAAACTAGCGCAATAAGGATCAACAAACAACTATATGAAAATGGTCGCTCAGCTTGAGCAGCAAGTGCATCTTCTAGAAACTAATTCAGCAAAAATAGAGACCAATTTATTTGCACCCCCTCAGCACACTTTTGGGCACAGGAAACAACACCCAAATTGCATTGGACTGGTCAGTTTCCCTTAACAACCTTACTCGCCAGAATCCTTGCGTCGATGTGCACTGCCTATGAGTTAATGTTATCGATGTGATAAGCACGGCCATGATGCTGTAAACCAAAGCACTCCCTAAGCTGCTTGGAAATCCTTTTGTCAGTATCTCTCTCGTGGATATAGTGCGTCAGATCTTCCCTAGCCTTCCACAAGTCTATGATGCTTGCGATCAAATCTACTATAACAGGGATCGATGTATTCAACCAAAGTGTCCCTCCATGAAAACAAGCCAACAGTTGCTTCACGCACGCATGGGCTTCATTCAATTGCCAAAAATGAGGCATATTGATGAGCCCCAACAATCCAGATTGATGTAACCCACTCGCCCAAGGTTAAGGAATCTGCCGAATTGGGAAAACAGGCCCCGTCAGGATTGACTCATAGGGCTCATCCCTGAAATATTTGAGCAATATCAGGTCATGGTATTCAAATTTCAACCTGATCAATGCAGGGATGATTTCGACCGACCACTTCATCCCCTCCAGCAGTGGCAACAATTTTGGTGAATGCTTCTGCTTCTTTGACAACTTCCTTAGCTTGGCTCCTAGATGCGTAGGAGCGACATATCCCAAAATTTCATGAACAGAGACACCTCGAGGTGCTGTGAAATCAACAGCTCCTAAGCTTGACTGGCTAGTCTGTGTATTTCCTTCTCCTTACACTCTCGTCGATGTGCGAGTTTTCCTCTTCTTCGGCAGCATGGGACTGGGCCTCTGAGCCTGTCGCTTCCACTTGGGAATGGACGATGAACCCACTGGCATGCTCATAATTTCTTCTTCAATAGCTATGGGCCGAATAGGGGACTCGTACTCACTTGAAATCTCAATTGATTCGAGGTCTCTCAGCATGCCTCATGCCTCAACCCTTAAAATGCACTCGATGGCTCTAACCTGCAACACTACAACTCACTCAATAGCTCACACCACACTACACAATTCCTTCTCTACTTCACACTCTGGTCACTCAACTGAACAATTCCATCCTTACGCATCCCACACGCTTTTTATAGCTACCTCCAGCTCAAAACTTATTATTTCCAAATCTATTATCACCATGATTACTAAATCTGGTATTAATGATGCTAAATTCGTCGACGATCTTACTCCTCTATCAATCGGATCAATCATTAATGCAGGTTGCTTCAACAAGCGCTATCGATCAACTGTTTTAACTACCTGCATTTATTACTTGATATTACCAACTCACAACCCTCCAATTGTCGCAAGTGGGTGACCATTCATCGCTTACAAACTTTAACCTTGCACAACCTCTACCCCTGGGATCGCCTTGTTGTTCTAAACTAAAATCTTCATTTTATTTTTTTTAGCGCCTCAAGTAGTGTGCATCGCTGGCCCCGGCCTATGTGGCTTTAAGTGACTCCCATTGACAAGCGTCGGTAAGACTGCACCATCTAATTGTTGTAATTGAACTGCACGACCAGAAGTAATGGAATGAACAAGATACGGACCTAACCAGTGCATTTGTAACATACCTGGATGCTTGATGAACTTACTGTCGTATAACAGTACCAAATCTCACACTGCTTAATCATCCTTCAAAAGAAGTTCTTGTTGCTTCTCAACCTCCCATAAATCCTGACCTAGGTCATATAGACCATTTTTTTCCTTGACCTAGCAAGGACGGTGCTCTTTTGTATTTTCCGTAGAGCAATGGCGATGCCTCCTTCAATTGAGAAAGAAGCGTCGATGTCCCTTTGTTTTGGAAAAAATCCCATATCGACGCTCTGTCTAGTTTGTCTAAAAGCGCCGATGGTCAATTGAAAAGAAAAAAAATAAGTTTCTAGAAGTTTTCGTATGGAATCCTTCATGGAATTGGTTCCTATGTTCCTGGGAGAGGTGCAATTCGCCTCCCTCACCTATAGGTATCTCATTCTATCCTTTTGTCAAGTCATCATTTGGGTTCTATGCTTATAAATGAAACCTTCATGAGGAGAGTGGGAGAGGCCAGAAAAAGCATCATTAAGCTGCTAGTTTGAAGTCTGAATAGAGGAAAAGTAGAGGTAGTTTGTAGCTGGAGAGGTCTTCATAGGATATTGTAGACATTCTTGTTGAGACAGAAGCCATCAACATCAAGGCTTTTTCGTTGTACTTATTTCTCATCCATATATTAATACAAAGACATTTCCCTTTCCTATATTTGATTGTTGTGTTTATGATTAAATATTATTGGATTCATTGATCACTAATATGGATAGTTGATTATCATGATGCTCTCATCCCTTTTGTTTGTCTTGTAATCCATCTTACAGGTATTGAACCATCTCAAGTACTTTCTGGAGAGAAGATAAGAAGATCTACGATTGAGGTATATGGTGTGTTATGTTAATTGATGTAACTATTCAAGGGAAGGTTATGTTGTTGTGTCTTTTTGTTCTATATTGTGTTTTTCATTGCAGAGGAACAAGCAGTGTCAGCACTAATTGAGAATTCCTATTAACAAAATTGGTGACTCTGCTGGGGAACTAGCCTAATCCAGTCATATATGGGGAAGATATAGTCAGATCTGGTGCAGATCCAGTCATATCTAAAAACCACAGAAACCATCCCATTTATGAAGGTGATCTCTCTCTTTTTCACTTATTTCAGCTATAAGATAAATTATCTACCTTATGCTCCTGGTCTTTTTCCTCTATTTTGAGTATTTTTTACCATCCTTTCAATCTACTCAGCATTTTTGGTTTCTCCTACAGGCTCTTAGCTTTGTCAGTGCACTGTTGAACAATGCCTTTTTCTTTGCCTGACAGAGCGTTGGTCTATCCCAAGACACCTTTCCTCCTTTCGGTAGCAGCGCCAAAAGTGCCTTTCTCTTTGGTTGATAGAGCGTCGATGACACCTTTCTGCATAAGGCTAGGAGCACCATAGCACCCTGGAACTCTCTGGTGTAGTGCCTCTCAGCGCGCTAAGGTAGGTCTTCAAAAATGCCTGTCTGGAAAATTTTGTGAAAAAATTGTAAACTGTCCTTTTTCTCTAAAAAAAAATTTTACCGTGGTTTCGCTCGCTTGATTGTTTGTTGTCTATTTTACTGGTTATTGTGACGCTGATTCTCTCTTTGAGCTCAGATCCAAAAATTTCTACTTCTTGCATTGTCATAAACAAAATCGGAAATATACTTTGGTTTTGGCTTTTTATTAAAGTATCTAAAAAATATCTTTGTCGAAAAGAGAACCTACAGCCTCTTCCTAGAAGATTAGTTTCCTTTGAAAAGACTACTTTGTGTGCCTCATATTTTCTAGAAAAATACAAAAAGAATCAACTTACTTTCCTCTTGTTTATGCTTGCGAAGGTTGTGTGTTTTTTTCCATTTTCATGTGTGTTTTGGAAAGATTAGTCTTTTTGACATTGTAGCAAAATTTAGTTTGCATGCATGTTAGAGGCTTAATTTTCTTTCCCTCCTTTTTAGAAACTTTGGAATGCTTGTTTGAAATCATTTTCGTGTTTGAAAGACTCCTTTTGCATCTCTTTTTTGGATCTTGTTCTATTGTTGAAAACATATTTCTATTGGTATATTGTTCAAAATAAAATAAAAGGTTCCTTCCTTTCCCTAGATAGTTCTCATCAAAGTTGAAAAGTGCATTACATTTAGAATAATTTGCATCTTTGGAGATTACATTCCACAAACATTCACCTAATCGTCCAGATAAAATTAACGGTAGCTGTTGGTCTAAAATTGTATAGAAAGTTTAGTGATAGGCTAGTGACGTGTTCGGGTGTCCTTAAGCATAGGAGTTGTCATTATTTGTCTGCACTACATCCCGAGACTCGTGCGGTTCTTCCATGTACCATCAGTATATCGAATAGCCTTTCACGTACCCTTGAGGTATATAGAAAGGTACTTCATGTACTCAATTGTATATCAAAAGGCCCCTTGTGAATAGTTGTGCATTAAGAAGCACTACTACCTATATGAGCTCCCAAATACCTTGCGCATATCGGGAGACCCCACTAGGATACTGTGACCATCTGAGAAAATCAATTTGGCCGTCTTGTGTGGAGAAATACACCAAAAACATCATTCAAGGAGATTACTATGCACGTACCCCTGAGGTATATTGCGATTTGCACCTACTTGACAATCCTAGTGAGAGACCAGTTATTTTGAACCCATCCTATCATTTAAGTTTGCTTGTTACCTTTAGCTTTGTGTAGGTTTTGTTTGTGTGCTTTTACTCCATTTTTTACCTAGATTAGGTAACTTCGGCCACCACCATGGCTGAGCAACTTGCGAGACGTCAATCTCATATATTGCAAGGTTTATCTCCTGACTCTCCTCCTACCGTGGAAGGACAAGAAGGAGTAACCATGGAACAACCAGCTTCTGCTAATGTTCCCATAGGAACTACCTTGGCTAGTGAAACCAAAGAAGATTTCACTGTTTACACAAATCATTTGGTTCAATTCCCTCCTACAACTGATGTTTTTGTACATCCGTCGTTGGAAGGCCATGTCGATACTCCTGCCCCACCAGATTATGGCCCAGATGCTCCTTTTTGGAGGACTTCTATGGGACAATATATTTCTGAATTCAAGGTTATTAGACCTTCACCAGGGAACCCTCCTTTGGGGGAGGAAGAACAGATAAGAATTAATTCATCTCTCGATTGAGCTCGCAACTTTTCAGAGAGAGTAGAAAAAATTATTCCTCCACCTATGTCCCATCATGAAGTTCTATCAGCTCGTTTACCTTGTAACACAGACCCTTTCCCTTTAGCATAAATTGAACCTTCTTCTAATGGCCATCCAACTTATGGTGAGACTTCTCATAACCCATGGCCTGAAGGATATTGTTCACTAGATCAGATTATAGGTCCTATTGAAGAAGTTCCATTTCAAGGTAATATAGGCTCAAACCAAAGCCCGACAGTTTCACATCCTAGACCCATTACTAGACCTTCCATACCTGTCATGGTTGGGGGCCAATCCTCAAATCAAGTAATGTCAGTAAACTCTCATGCCGGGGGGCAACCCCCGGCGTGAGTTACGTCATCTGTCAATGGAACTATGGATAGTTCAGGACAAGTTGAAGCTGTAGCACAACCTGTAGTGTTTATCCCTCCCACCAATACCAATTTTGTCACCCCCCCCATCTAGTACAGGCCAACCCTTAGGGCCACAACCTGTCAATAATACATCTTCTTGGGGATATACTTATCTAGGAACTCAACCGCCTATGGTTAATCAAGTTTACCAACAACCACCACTGGTGACTATGTACCCTAGAAATTATTCTGCACCTTGGGGACAACCAAATTGGTCAAAAATCCCATCATATGGAGGATATTTTGTTAACACTACCGAAGGATACGGTGGACACCCCCCTGGAGGACCACCATGAGGACTCGGAGGACCTGGTGGACCATTTGGAGGACCACCACCACCACCTAGAGGACGAGTCCCACCACCACGACCACCACCTTCTAGAGGACCCCGTCCTTCAAGGGGCCCACCTCCCCATGGAAATTCTGGAAACCAACAACCTTTTCAACAAGCTTCAGGGGCATCATCTATGACCATCTATCAATCTTCATACAGTCCTACTTGTCAGAAAATTCCCTATTAGTATTACCAGTATTCGCAACCAAATCAACAATTACCATTTCTGTCCACTTTAGATTTGCCAGACTTGTCAAGATTGATAAACGACCCAATCCACCATGACCCCTCTTGGTCCGCCCTTCCTGTAAATTTGCCTTCCGATATACCTAATTTTGACGGTAAACCCGATGAAGATCCAAAAAATCACCTGATGACATTTCACTTGTGGTGTTCATCCAATTCTTTGATGGATGGTTCAATCCGTCTATGCCTTTTTCAAATCCCTCACTGTTATTTCCACAAAGTGGTACATCGAATTACCACAACATTCTTTTTTGGGATTCTAATGCCCTAGCAATGGCTTTTTTGACACACTTTCAACTGCCAATTTGATATGAAATAGGTACATACATTTGAACCTCACTTCACCAAACCACATCTACTCATATCTTCAATCATATTCATGAATGGAGAAGAAGATGAAGGTTGATTAAGGCCCCTATTCCTGATCAGTTGCTAGCTGATTGGTTTACAAATTCTTTGCTACCACCTATTGCTAGAGATGTTTCCATGGGAGGAGATGTGACTAAGGAGCAAGCTATTAGCCACGCTCAATACCTAGACTTGGTTTATTCCCTGTCAAGTACTTTGTATGATATGATTCCACATGTTCCTTGACCCACAACATATTCATCTAGACCTGCAACTGAAACACCTGCTGATGGCATGCTTGGTTCAGGTCAAACACAAATAGTGGCTAAATATTCTAATAAACAAACCGCCACTCCATCCAATCAACAAGCACCACCTACCAAAACTGCAACCTCTCCTGTTGCTTTCGCTGAAGTAAACGTGGTCCAATCAACTGAATCTACAGGCGGTAAGAAAAAAGGGAAAAATAAATCTAAAAAACCTAATAACCAATAGGAATGCAATAAAACACAGAATCCAGATAATGATTCAAAAGGAAAGAGAAAGGTAAATTATCCTTTCTTAATCTACGAAGGTGATCATTTTACAAAAGAATGTCCTTGTCGCGAGGAAATTGGTAAATTTTTAAAAGCTTCAACCACCCTAGTTGTTTTAAAAGATCCTTTCCCTTCCCAACAGTAGTTAATTGATCATAAGTCCTTGAATTAAACTTATTCATCCATTGATGAAGTTCATATGATGTCTAGTGAAACGGTGAACTTGAATACCAGAGAACATAGTTATGACCCTCCTCTGCAAAAGAAACTTAATGATATTCCATCTGAAAAACCCTCAACTTCCACACCTCCTCCTAATAATGGTATTCATATCAAAAAAACCTATACCATAAGCAATTTTCCATCCACCAAAAGGCACTCTACATAAGTCCATAAGAAATCCTAACGCTTGTGCCTCCCAATATTATAATATTTTTGAATATTTGGCCCAGGCACCCTGCGCTATGTCGGCTTTAGAGGTACTTTAGACCTACCCAACCTAATGAAAAAACTTGCTTACTACCCTTGGAGCTATGGATCCTGAGAATAGTAATATCATCACTTTCAAACTGGATGATTGTAAGTCGAGGCTCTCACATCAATTAGTCTTCCAGATAGCCACAAAAATTGTTGGAAAGACTATTCGTCGTATTGTTTTAGATGAGGGTGCCTCCACATCCATCATGTCTTTATCTTGTTGGCGAGCCATTGGTTCTCCAGAAATCAACCGTTCACCTACCACTCTTAATACTTTTGATGGTCACGACTTTCAACCCTATAGATTACTACCTGCCATCCATGTTGAACTAGGGGGAAAGTCAGTCTCCATTCATATTGAAGTCATCGACGCTCCTTTGGATTACAACTTACTCCTAGGTCGTAACTGGTTTTATGTTATTCAAGCTATAGCATTGACCGTTTTTTGAGATCATCCAGTTCCCATTCCGAGGAAGGATTGTTACTGTTGATCAGCTAGATTTCATCACACCTAGTGCCATTACAAATGATGCTAATAGTGTCCCACTCCTAAACACCCCATAGTAGAAAGACATTGGAGTAGGTCTTATCAAAGACTCTTCACTTATGGGCCTCTTTCCCTCATCTGACCCTCCTCTTTTTTCATGGACCGCATCCATTAATATGATTTCCATCTCTCATACAAACAAAGGAAAAGCAATTGCTAATGAATCATCATCCTTTCCCCCTTTCGGAGAGATTTACAATGCAATCCAAGCTACCAGTGATCCCGCCATAAATGACCACTTGTTGGTGGCCTCAGATCGTTATCACATGCCATACTGGCTTGACAACCCCTCCCCATATCTAGATTATCTTTCACACACACTTCCTACAGATGAATCTATTATGGAAGTTATGTCATTAGACGAGATGTCTTGGGAATATTATCACCACATATCTTCTTTCCTTCCCCCTTTCCATATGGTAGAAACCCACTTCACCTCTAAGGTTTTGTCTTATATAGTCCCCAACCCTCAGTCCCTGATTCTCACTCGAAGTGTCGATTCTGAAGGGAATTTATGTAACATTACCAAGACTTTTCCCGTCAACATATCGGTGAAACCTGGTGTTTCCAAGAACATTTTCATAGGATAGAAATCTTCCCTTGAAGAGATCCAAACATACACGACTCTTTTCAAATAATTTTGAGATGTCTTCACATGGACGAATGAAGAAATGCTAGGGATTTATCCCTCTATCATTGTCCATGAAATTAAAAATTACCCCGATTCCAAGCTTGTCCACCAGAAACTACGACAGGTTCATCCACAAAAAGTAGTCTCTATTAAAGAAGAAGTTGAGAAACTTCTAAAGGTTGGTTTCATTTACCCCATACCACTAACTAAATGGGTGTCCAACATAGTCCCTGTGAACAAAAAGCATGGTACTATTAGGGTTTTTATCGGTTTTAGGGATCTGAATTGAGCTTGTCCAAAAGACAACTTTCCCACTCCCTATATTGATCAAATAATCAATAACTGTGCTGGAAGCATCATTTTCTCCTTTATGGATGGTTTTTCCGAATATAATCAGATTAATATTCAACCATCAGATCAACACAAGATGGAATTCATTTGCCCTTGGGGAACTTTTGCTTATCGTAAATTGACTTTCGGTTTAAAGAACGTTGGCGCAGCATTCCAACGTGCCATGTCATATGATTTTCATGACATTAAACATGTTGTGGAACCCTATCTTGACGACCTTCCTACTCATTCCAAGCAGCGGGATATTCATGTCGATCATCTGAGAGCTGTGTTTCTTCGATGTCGTCATTTTAATATTCACCTAAATCCCCATAAATGTAATTTTTGTGTAGAAGCTGGCTGACTTCTTGGTTTTATTGTTTCCAAAGATGGAATCCACATAGATCCCTTGAAAAGTGAATCCATTTTAACCCTACCTACTCCCATGAATGTAACTGAACTCCAAAGTTTTCCAGGGAAGGAAAACTTTCTACGTCTTTTCATCTACAATTATGCAAAAAGGACACATGGTTTCATGAGCTTGCTCAAGAAAGATACCCCTTTTGTCTAAGATGTTTTTTTGCAACACGCATTTGATAATCTTAAACATGCACTTACCCATGCACCAGTGTTGCAACCACCAAATTATACTCAGGACTATTCCTTGTATGTGGCTGCATCCTTTTCTACTATATGCATGGTCCTAGTCCAAACAGATGAACATGACCAAGAACATGTGATTTATTACACTAGTAAGAGCCTTCTCCACTGTGAAACTCAATACTCACATGTGGAGAAACTTGCTCTAGCCACGATCATCGTGGTCCAGAAGTTCTGTCATTATATTTTGCTCCGCACCACCACTGTTTATGCGGATTCCAACCTCATGTACTACATTCTTATACATCAAGTGCTTGGGGTAAAATACTCATGTTGTATCGTGATTCTCCAAGAGTTTGAGCTAGAATTTGCCAAAAGTACTTCCAAGAAGTCCCTCATCTTTGCAGAGCTTATATGTGATCTTCCCTGTACTACAAATAATATAGAGCCCTTTGATTCATTTCCTGATGAATCATTGTTTCTCATTAGCATGACTGATCCATGGTATGGAGATATCATTTTATATCTCCAAACCTTATGATACCATCCTTCTGCCTCTTGAGATGAACGTCGTCGTATTTGCCACCACGCCAAAATTTACCTTATCTTGAATGATACCCTATATCGTCATGGTGTTGATTCTATCTTACGACCTTTCCTTACACATGAAGAGGCTGAGGTCGTTCTGAATGATTACCATGCTGGAGCTTGTGGCGGTCATCTCTCTGGGTTGGATACTGCCCAGAAAATATTGCATGTCGGGTATTTCTGCCCTTCTATTTTCAAAGATTGTATTGAAACAGTCAAGAGATGCTCACCTTGTCCAATGTTTACTTCAAAGAAACGCACCCATCCAGCTTCGCTCCATCCCGTAGTAGCATTTGGCCCCTTTGCAAAGTGGGGCATAGACTTCATGTACTGTAGACCTACCTCAGTTGGGGGGATTGGCTACATTATTTTCCCTGTGGACTATTTTACAAAATGGGCTGAGGCAATGCCCACATATTTCAAATACGGTAAGACTACTGCACTCTTCTTATTCAATCATATCATCGCTATATTCGGGATCCCTAGGGCCATTGTGACCGACCATGGGTCACATTTTCAAACAAAATGATAGCAAATCTTAGCATAAAATTAGGGTTTTGTCACAATAACTCTACATCGTACTATCCCTAGGCCAATGGTCAAGTTGAGGCGATAAATAAAGTACTAAAAACAATGCTTCAGTGGATGGTAGGGCGAGCCAAGTCAAACTGGCATTTATAGCTTTTCTCTGCACTTTGGGCCTATAGGACTTCTATCAAAACTTCCACCAATTTTACGCCTTTCCAATTATTATACGAACTGGAAGCTACCCTCTCGATAGAATGTGAAATCCCTTCTTTAAAACTAGTTGTGGAACTATTACCCAACACTACCATAGACGAAGAAAGACTCCTGTACCTAAATAAACCTGATGAAACCCGACGTGATGTTGACTTAGCTAACGAGGCACATAAATGAAGAATGAAATTCCATTATGATAGGAGTGTTCAACCCCATTCCTTCAATGAAGGAGATCTGGTCTTGACCTACGACCAGAAGCATGACAAGCTGGGGGCAGGTAAATTCGAGTCTATGTGGCATAGGCCCTATATAGTCAGTCGTGTTTTAAAAAAGGGGGCATATGAATTGGTTGATTATGACGAGATACCTTTGGGAGAGCCTCAAAACGGGCTCTACCTTAAAATATATTATGCCTAGGTCGTCTAGAATATGATATTTGTACATATTGTTTATAGTTTGTTGTGTGTCTCAAGCTTTGAGAGGTGTGTCTTTTGTGTGATTTGAAATGTGTTTTTCGTAAAACCCTACTTATGCATGTCTTTTGTCTGATGGATAGATGACTTCCTACATTGGTTTTCCAATGGTGCTCATCGATATACACTTAATCTTGCATCAACAGCCTGGGTACTGTACTCTCCTACAAGTGAGCTGGTGAGTACAGGAGGAGTTCTTTTAGGTCCCTCCACCAATAATCTGGCAGAATACCAAGCCGTGGTTGGATTATTGACAGAGGCCCTATCTTTTGCTGTAAGAGAAATTAGGTTTTATCTAGATTGTGAATTGGTTGTCCAACAACTTAATCAAGTCTACACCATTAGGAATCCCTCGCTTCTTTGTACTTTTCAAAGAGTTAGGTTGTTAGAGAGGTCTTTTGAGGAAGTCATGTATCATCACATTCCAAGACTATTAAATGTTGTGGCAAATTCCCTAGCTAACGATGTCTTGGATTGGCATATTGCTCATACTTAAAAATCCATTAGAAATATAAAAAAGATGTGTAAATTCATAAGTAGATAAATCATTCCACACATCACTTTTTTATACACACAACTGTAAATATAAAAGTCTATCATATATATATATATAATTTGTGGCACTGAGATACAATATTTGGGCTGAAGCATCTCTAGCTTTCAGTTCCCATTTTGGACCATAAAATGTTCAGGATACATATACATAAGGAAAAATATGAAGCTTCGAAGCTTTCAATAATACATATACGAAATTATAGTCAAAGCAGACTAATCCTCCTGGTGCTCATGGTACTACCGAATGGCCTAGGCCACTTTACGAAGTAGTCTAGAAAACCATCCAAAGACACCTATGGTATGGCGCTGATAATGCTTAGGAACCTCATCAGTGGTAATGTCGGGGATATCCATAGTTAGCTACTGCAGGTTCTCCTCAAGATCTCCAATCTCTTCCTCATTTTTGGAGCGATAAGCCATCATATCTCAGGTACCTACTCACCTAGCAATAGGCAACATCCCAACCGGGCGGACAGACCCGATATCTACATGAAAATCATTTTTATCTCAGTACTATAGAAAACATAAAAATGAAATAAACATAAAATTTCAAAAACATAAGTGGATAATTTCTTCTTACCTCGGTCATCCCACACTTCCCCCTTAGGAAAAACCAAGTCCAGGTCATTTCGGAAATCTACCCCCTCATAGGCATAGTCTTCCACCATAATTAGTTGGTTACTAAACCAGCGAAAGAACCCAGAACCATAAGTGACTTTAGGTCCTCCACCTCCGAGGAGAGGCATAGCTGTCACCCATGTGAGCATCCTCGGATATTTGAGATCCAATATGGTAATAGTCACCTAGGGCCTCATGTGAGGTACCCGCTATAAGATGAAAGAAACCACCACTACTCTGTAACCGAACTACTTCAACGTCCCTATTTTGCATTTGTTTAGTTGACTCTTCATACAAGCCAACGTGCCTTCACACCAGTTGAAGACAATAGGCTCCATACACTGTAAGGCATATAACATATGATATCTACCAGTGAGGTGGGCAGCCCTAGTACTCGCCACTCTACCGATGGTGTATACTACTGTCCTCAGGGGGAGATCCACTAGATAATTGATCGCTAACTTGCTCTATTGGGACTCTATACCCAATGAGAAATGTTGATCAATGATATCATCCAAGGAGCCTTCTCCCTTCCGTGCTCCTAACAGAACTACGGGGCTTCCCCGCATAGACAAACTGGTGAGGAAATAAATATCCTCGATCTCTATAGGAAAGATGTGGAATCCTACCACAAAATTCTCTTGATCAAGATCCCACATGTCAATAATGTATTCTAGTAGGAGTACATGTGCTTTCATCCCTAGTATCTGGAAATACTTGAGTAGCCCGTAGTTCCACAGAGCATCAATGGTAGTTGGATCATTTCCGGCTTCATTGTCTGGGACTTCATGATCCCTTTCTTTCCATATCACCATGGTGCACCTATGAAATACTGATTTTGAATTCCGGCATTGTATCATGACAAAGAGAAATAAAAACAAATCACATCATAAATTCCAAAGCAAGGACAAAAACATGAAAAATTGCATTTTTGAGTAAATTAGGGATTATTTTTTCCTCTCCTTCTCGAGCGGCGCTGCTGGCTTTCACGCACAAAGAACCGCAAAGCTCTTTCCCTTGGTGCTAGAAGTGTTGGATGCCTATCTGTTGTGGATAGAGAATTATCAATGCTCCTGTCCCAACAAGACAGAGCATCGTCGGGGACGCACACCGACGGCCAAAAAACCCTAAAATGAAATTTTTTGCCTTCTCCTATTGCTTAAAACCTCTTGGGAGAGGAGAAATACTCTATTCTACCTTTGAAAAAGGAAATCTACCCTATGATTTGTCTTTTAAACCATTTTAAACCATTTTCAAAACTTTGAATTAAAAAATGTAAAAGGAGAAAATGAAATCCATTAAACATGAAAAGAAGAAAAGACCAAGTGTTTACCTCTTTTATGGACTATGAAGTAGCAAAGAAGTGGAATTCCCTTGCCAAATTACCAATGGAACTCTTTCCACCAAAGCTACCTTACAAAACTCACTCAATGATAAGACAACAAGTGGTAAAAATAAATTACCTACCCTTCTATTTATAGAAAGTTTGGAATTTTCAAAAATATATTGTAATTTACTTTGTTTTGAAATCAAAATTATTTTGACAAAAGTGGGTTTTTATTTTTATTTTTCTATAGTTTTGAAAGTGTTTTTTGATTTTTTTCAGGTAAATAAGGGGTCATGGTTACGTTTTAGGTTATTTTTGTCTTTTTTGAGCTTAGATCTAAATGGAAAAAGTACTAAGCGTCATTTACACTTTTTACATGCTCATTAAAAATCCAGTAGAAAGGTGTCGAGTATACTTTTTCACTTTTTCAGAATCGTAAAAAACGGATTGTGAAAAAGGAACCTCATCGGGGAGTTATGTTTAAGCTCTTTTCAGACTCCTCAAAATGCAAAAATATTTCCAAGTGAAATTGTTACATTCACGCTTGTGAAAGAATTAGAACATTCAACTAGTCGAGGGTAGGTTATCACCTTTTCGCATCGAATGGCCTTATTTACGAAAAAGGACCCTTTTTAGAGTCTTCTTAGTCACTTCAGACTCTCTAAACATGAAACAATGAATTATTTTTCTTCCATCGTACTCATAAAACAAACGATGAAAGACCCTATTTTGGGGACGAACCCCTCCTTTCTCAGGTTCGTAAAAAATATGAGAGTGGACTCATCACTTGATGAGCTTCAACGATTGTTTGTTACCCTCTTTGGACTTATAAAAACGAACAGAGGCACTCTCCTTATGAGGTGGGGAAATTAAAGGAAAGGGGAATGGTTTTCATTTGTTTATATGGAAGTACTCTACAGTCCACCTTTGAACATGGCACCTGTCTACATTAGCATATCTGAACAGTTGGGTTTTCAACTTGTTTTCAAGTCGATCCACTTTTGTGAGTCACCTGACTCCTTTGATTCATTTAAAAGAATGCTTTGTCAAATTCCTTGCATTACACTTGGTTCTATTCTCGTTTAAGTTGAAACTACCAAGTCATGTGTCATGTTGTTAAATTGTTCAAAGGATGTCTCTCCCAGAAACATAATCCATCAGTAACTTCACTTGTCCTTAAGAGTCAGTCATGTCTGAGTCATTTCTATCATTCCAAATCAACTTTTATTCCTAATTTTTTGTCATCGATTTGGGAATCATCATGGCCCTCCTGTGACAAAGACTATTCCTGTCAACTTCATATCATTATCCAGGAATTAGACCCAGAAACCTAGACAGTACCTTAGGCCTGCATGCCTCAATGGCAGGTTACCTTGCTTTCAACATGAGATTACATCAATGACGCTTGATTGAAATATCTCATCGATTGTTCTACTTCAAGTCCTTCATTCACATTTGATGGTATGTATTGAGATACCTTGGGAATCATTGACATCAATGGTGATTTCCCCCGCATTTGTTAATAGTTGACATCAATGACTGGTAATTAACTGGTTTCTACCATGTTCAATGTCAAGACACTGTAATCACATGGTTAGATTTGTATCATTTGCAGATCGGGATGAAGACCCTAAGTGGTTAGGCTTTTCATCATCATCGCATGTGCTCAGGTTGCGTTTGGAGATCATTTAGAGTCATGACATGGATCCACATTGTATGTTTGGTGGTTGTGTTCTATATCTGACATTTAGATACATAGATATACTTTTTATATCTCATAGCTATGTTCTATCTCTTATAGTAGTCATTCATGGATCTACGGTGTATTACTGGTAGCCATGACATGGTCATAATCATAGATCTGTAGTGTATTGGTCCGCTGCTGTGATTCGATTGGATAAAGTCAATTAATGGTCCTCTACAAGTCTATATATATTTGCCTTTTTATCAAATGGAAAACCTGCAAAGTATTTCACCTATCACTTCATTCTAGCTTCATACTTTGGGGGGCATTCTGTTGCACATGAAAATCTCACACTACTTAGTCATCCTTCAGAAGAAGCTCTTGTTGCTTGTCAACCTCCCAAAAAGCCTGACCTAGGTCATCTTAACCATTTTTTCCTTGACCTAGCAAGGACGACGCTCTTTTCTATTTTCCACAGAGCGTCGACGATGCCTCCTTCAGTTGAGCAAGAAGTGCTGATGTCCCTTTGTTTTGGAAAAAAATCCCAAATCGACGCTTTGTATAGTTTGGCTAAACACATCGATGGTTAGTTGAAAAGAAAAAATAAAGAAGTTTCTGGAAGTTTTTGTACAAAATCCTTCATGGAATTGGTTCCTACGTGCCTGGGAGAGGTGGCATTCACCTCCCTCACCTATAGGGATCTCATTCTATCCTTTTGTCAAGTCATCCTTTGGGTTCTAGGCCTATAAATGAAGCCTTCATGAGGAGAGTGGGAGAGGCCAGAAAAAGCATCCTTATGCTGCTAGTTTGAAGTCTGAATAGAGGCAAAGTAGCGGTAACTTGTAGCAGGAGAGATATTCATAGGATATTGTAGACATTCTTGTTGAGACAGAAGTCGTCAACAACGAGGCTTTTTTGTTGTACTTATTTCTCATCCATATATTAATACAAAGACATTTCCCTTTCCTATATTTTATTGTTGTGTTTATGATTAAATATTATTGGATTCCTTGATCACTAATATGGATAGTTGATTATCATGATGCTCTCATCCCTTTTGTTTGTCTTGTAATCCATCTTGTCGGTATTAAACAATCTCAAGGACTTTCTGTAGAGAATATAAGCATATCTATGATTAAGGTATATGGTGTGTTATGTTAATTGATTTAACTATTCAAGGGAAGGATATGTTGTTGTGTCTTTTTGTTCTGTAGTTGTGTTTTGCACTACAGAGGAACAAGCAGTGTCAGCACTGTTTGAGAATTCCTATTAACAGGAAACCAATCATCGCTTACAAACTTTAACCTTGTGTAGCCTCTCCCTCGGCACTCGCCTTGCTGTTCTGAACTAAAATCTTCATTTTTTTAGCGCCTCAAGTAGTGCGCATCGCTAGCCCTAAACTATAGGACTTTAAGTGACTCCCATTGACAAGCATCGGTAAGACTGCACCATCTAATTGTTGTAATTGAACTGTACTGCCAAAAGTAATGGAATGAACAAGATACGAACCTAACCAGTGAGTGTGTAACTTACCGGGATGATTGATGAACTTACTGTCGTATAACAGCACCAAATCTCCTGCCACAAACTATTTTTTCTTAATGTGTTGATCATCCCATGCCTTCTCTCGATCCTTCACAACCTGTTGGTGGAATCCAACAACAAAGCGGTCTACTTCAAGCTGGATCAACTGCGCAATTTGTTCTTCTAATGCTTATGCATCATCCATTCCTGTCACTGCGACAATGCGCAGACTGGGAACAATATACTCCATGGGCATGACTGCCTCTTTCCAATAGACCAGCTTAAATAGTGTCTAACCAGTTAGTCATTTACATGTAGTGCGATAGGCCCATAACACCGCTGGAATTTTTAGGTCCCAGTCATCGCGGTTAGCGTTACATACCTTAGTCAACATTGTTTCCAATATTTTGTTGAATGCTTCGACAGTCCCATTGGCCTGTGGATGGTATGGTGTACTCCTCTTATGTTGCACTTGCAACTCCTTAGTTATCACTTTCATAGTCTGGTTGATGAAGTGACTACCCTTGTTGTCACATGCCCCAATTTTGCAAAATACTATTATCTTATTTTGATTTTATTCCAAGACATTATGTTAAATTTAATGCTAAGTTGTAACTGATGGCTCAGCAGAGTCAAGTATGTGGAATGTAATTCTGAATATTTAAATTTTAAATAAATAAAAGTGGAGACAACAGCTTGGGAGAGCTTTTAAAAAGAGTGTTACTGGTCAAGTTGGTGGAGGAGACTAGGTGGAGAGAAAATAGACAAGTGGCAGCATCCTCAAACACTTCCTATGTTGCAGGTGGCAACCTCCCTACATTTGGGGTCATGATCCCCCAAGAAAGTGGGATCAGATCAGGTGGCTCAATTAATGACAACTAACCCAAAAAAAGACCTAGGCAATATTAATAAAAGTACCCATTGAAGAGAGCTGAGGTTGCTCATTCCAGGAGAAGAATAATTCAGGTAAATGCACTTCAAGGAATTCATTGGGAAGGGAATTTTTGAGGAAGGTGTTTGAGGGGTAAACTGTAGGAAAGTGATCTAGTACAGCTTTGCAGCTGAAATATCTTATTGTAGTGTGCAGATTTGGTATTGAGTCTTTGGACTAGTACTTTGTTGTTTGCTCCACCTAGTTCCAACCAAAGAGACCAGAATAGCTATTTTACCTGCAACTATCTAAACTTTTAGTAAGGATAGGTAACCTAATTAAATTCCAAATAGAAACTAATTTTAAATAAGGAATATCATAATTAAGAACTTAATAACTAAAGCCCCAGGCCCAGATGGCTTCCCAATTTGCTTCTATAGAACCTTTTGGCCTCTTATAAAAAAAGACCTGATGCGTCTCATCTCTTGGATGGAAAAAGGTAATATGGGAGGAGCCACCGACTCCACCTTTCTGGCTTTGATCCCTAAGGAGCCTAATCTCACCTCCATCAAAAAATTCTGACCCATCTCTCTCTGTAACGCTTCCTACAAAATCTTCTCCAAAGTTTTATCCATGAGACTCAAGCCAATCATTCCTCCTCTGATCTCCCCAAATCAAGGCGGTTTCATCTCGGGCAGGAAAATTAGCGACAACATCCTAATGGTTCAGGAGGCGATCCACTCTAGTTCCAAAAGGGGTGAACCTAGAATGGCCATTAAATTGGATTTGGCCAATGCCTTTGATAGATGAAACACTCCTTTATCCTTTTGGTCCTAAAGAAGTTTGGCTTCCCGCCTGTTTTTATCAATCAAGTTCAAGCTTGCATAAATTCTCCTTGGATAGCTCCTCTTATCAATGGCAGACCCTCTGTGTTCTTTAAAGCCTCCTGTGGTATAAGACAAGGATGTTCACTTTCCCCCTTCCTTTATATTCTAGTTGCTGACTCCCTCAGCAAAAGATTGCTCAAACTTCAATCAGAAGGATCTCTTCTGGGTCTTTCCTTTAGGAATGGAGTCCTCCCCATCAACCATGCTTTGTTCACTGATGACACAATATTTCTAGGCATAGCATCCACTCAAATAGCTAGAAACTTTCTTATCCCCCTTGACCTTTTCCTCCGCTCCTCTGGAAGCTCATCTAACTTGAATAAATGACAGTTATATGAGTGGAACTACAATGCAGCAACTCTTCGCAGCATATCTCAAATCCTACAAATAAAATTCAATCCTAACTGGACTCAATTTACCTACTTGGGCATCCCCATTGTCAAAAAATTCTTGGTCTCTTCCATGTGGGCCCCAATTATTCAAAAAATAAAAGCCAAGATATAATCCATGGGATCGAAATGGCTAAATCTTGCAGGGAAGATGGTTCTCATTCAGTCCATCCTCTCCTCCTATCCCATTTATGTTAGCTTGATGGCCCTTGCTCCTAAAAATGTTATTAACAGCATTTGTAAGGAAATCAGAAAATTTTTATGGCAGGGAGGAAAAGTCCAGACAAAGAAATTCCATCTTGTAAAGTGGGACACGGTTAAAAGAGAAAAAAAACAAGGCGGGCTAGGCATCAGGGACCCCGAACAAATGAATAAATCCATGGGACTTAAATATATATGGAGACCGGTTACAGGAAGGAAATATTGGTGGAAGGAAGTCATTAGGAAAAAATACATCAGAAGGCCCAGGTCAAAAATGTTGGATAGTGCTTGGACAGGCAAAGGGACTACTCTCTGGCACTTATGCAAAGTTTCTCTCAACACAATTCGAGCAGACTACTATTGGATCCCAGGGAATGGGAAAAATATCAACGTCTATAAATGCAACATTCTAGGACAGCCATCTCACTCCTCGCTCCCAGCTCTGGCCCCTCTTGCTGAATGGGCTTGTGAGCAGGGGCTCATCGCCCTTTTTGACCTCTCTCAGTGGGACACGAGGGGACAATGGATCGGCTGGAAGGAGTTATTTCCTCCAGCTCATCTAGCTAATGCAGTAGCATCGTTTCTCTCCTCTCTTCACGGTTTGTCCCCAACGCGTGTTGCAGCAAGGGATCACATTGGATGGGGAAAATCAGGATAGTATACTGTCAGAGAAGGATATAAAAGAATATCCTCGGAATCGACTGTAGAGGATTGACTATGGAAGAAGGTGTGGCATCCTGATAGCATTCCCAAGGTAAACATCTTCACATGGATCCTTATGCATAATAATCTCTTAACAGCTGAAAATCTAAGGAAAAGAGGCATAATCGGTCCCTCTAGATGTGCTCTATGAAACATAGATGAAGAAACCACTAGCCATATTTTTCTTCAGTGAAAAATCTCCATAATAGTCTGGAAGATCGTCCTTCCCCCAGGCCTTGCTCTAAACCTCCTAGGCTCAGTAGCTCAACTCCTTAAGGATTGGCCCAAGCATTTTCCCGACTCCTTAAGCAAGAAACCCATTATGATTTGACTCTGGGCCTCTATCCCTAAGAACCTTTGCTTACAATTGTGGCTCGCTAGGAATAAGTCCATCTTCAAAGAGAAAAAATTTGTTCCAGCTCGTATAGCCTCTAAAGCAATAGGAATGATAGCTGAGAAGTTTGCCTCGAACAACATCAACTTCCCCTCAAAGGAATGCATCCCCGAGCCTTACTCATCTTGGTGCAAAATTTTCTTAAAGGAGACAAGTTCCCTTTAGTTCAAAATCTCCAAATACAATGCATCCCAAACATGCAGACCACTTCCTTGGGAGTTAAGACTATATAGCAATGAATTTAAATCTTGGCTCAAGGAGAAGAACTCATATGCCTTCTTCTTGGATGGTGCCTCGAAAGGCAATCCAGGGGCGGCAGGTGAGGGGGGGATTCTCTTGGATCCCAGAGGACATGTTGAACAAACCTTCACTTGGGGCCTAGGATCTAGGACCAACAATAAGGCCGAGTGGTTGGCACTCCTTCAGGGCCTACATTCCTTAGTCACTAAAAACCTCCGTAAGGTAATGATATTTGAAGACTCTCGACATGTCATTTTCAAATTGATTAATGGTTACCCCTCCGGCTCAATCAACTGTCACCGCCTATATGACAAAGCAAAGCCTCTCATGACTAAATCCCATGAGCTATTTCACATCCTTCGCCACAATAACTCCACAGAAGATGCCTTGGCCAACATGGGGGCCTCCCTACCTCAAGGTCATTACAGTCAGAATGGAAACACTCCTATCATCAAATTCATCCCATAATGGTTCGTCGGAAGCTTTCCTTCCTTTCACAAGATAAGAGGTCCTCCCTCTCTTCATACCTAGAAATGGCTATCTCTATCCCTAAAGGCATTACTAAGGACCTTCTTCATCTTCCACCTTATCCCTCCAGCCCTCCTCCTTTCATTTCCCCCTCCCCTTATCCCTCCATTCCCATCCTTCTTCACCCCCTCATCTTTTTACCCCCTACCCTTATCCCTTCACACACCCCTCCTCCCACCACCTTGCACCATCCTCCAACAACTGGCTCCCACCGCACACTCCATCTCGAAGGATCCTCTCATTCATTTTGTTGTCCTTCCAATCCTCTTTCCCCCATCACGTGGTTCATTCTCTACCCACAGCCTCTCTCAGGTAATGTTGTCTTTATGGTTCACCGGCCCTGGGTTAAATGCCCCTCCTCCTCGCATGCTCCAAGTATTTTTTACCATTTCGTTATGTCTTCTCCTTGAAGCAGCATGCAAACTCATTTTACTCCATCTCTCAACTCTGTTTATCATGAGCTTCCTCTGGAGCGTATTCTCCTGAATGTAATTGCAAGCGTTGGAGAAGGGTGGCTGCAAGAGATCCCATGGGAAGCTCTCCCTCTCACTAGATATTTTGTGAAGGAAAGGCTTGCCCTCGCAACCTTCTCTTCTTACTCCTGTAGCACCCTTTTAGGCTCCTCGTTTTGGTTTTCAAACAGTAGTTCTAGCTCAAATCTCACATCCGAAGTGCATACTGTTAATGCTGAGAGAAGCACAGTCTTGGGCTATCACTATTCAGGGTGGAAGGAAGGTGCAGTGGGAACCTTATCCTACAAAGAGGGTCAAAGTAAAGAGGGTTCCTCCCTACAGCAGGAGCTCAAAGTGCTCAATTACATACTAAGTGGCCTCTCGGCTAAGAATTAGGCTTGCGTGCTAGTAGGCTCTGTTTGTGCTTTGCACTGCAACTTCGCCCGTATTGAAATTTCCCCAGGAAGCGGCAGAATCTCTCAAGCTAATGAAAATGAAAGTATCATGGATGTGAAAAAGAATCTTAGGTGACTTTACGAGATGATAACGATTGGCATAATGGATAATAAGGAAATAGCACAGGATGTCAATAACATGGGGGAAGTGGTGAGTTACACCTCTCTGCAAATCAGCAATCACGATGCAAGGATCGATGACAATGAGAGCAATATTAGGGAGATAATGGGCAAGGTTGATAGGATCCAGGAAGACCTCCAGCATCTGATCAACATGAATTATGGAAGCAAGGTGAACGAAACCATTGCAGCAGCAGCGCACCCAATGGAGGAAGAGTCTGTGGTCCAACCCATGAAATTCAGAGGCAATCCATAACAAGTTTTATTTTAAATATGTTAATATGTTTTACAGTATTTTTCTCTGTAGTTAGTTTATAAGGATATACACTACCCCAGGCACTAGTTGTTTTGCAAATTCTCTATGTGTAGTTTTTTGAACATCTCTTCGGATCAGCTTCTTCTACAGCAATTTTGAACTGCAAGAACTCTCTGTTCTGCTATATTCTCTGTACTGAATGGTTGTGTACAGCTTGTTTTATTAAAACCTTTTTTAGTTTTTGTTAAAAAAAAATTAAGAACTTAATAACCTTTATAGTATTAATTCTCTTAGAATTAAAATAATGAACAGCCAGTAGTAACCTATGCTTAAAGTATTATTAATAAAGAACCGTTCTTATACACTTACAGACAAATTAGATGTAAGGAGTATTGACAGGATGAAAGCTCTTATTTCTTTCACCATACTTACAAAATAATCTTATTAAATAAACTCAACGATTATAGACTGTTCTCGGTCTTATTTAATAATACATATAAATGCAAACATAAACTTAAAAGAATACAATATTCACAAATAATAATGTTATTAATACAAATAATATTATTATTAACAACAAACAGTATTGTTTATAAATTATTAATTCTTTTAAACAAACTGAAGTAATCTTGTGACAGAATCGAATTAACAAAATAACAATACAGAAATTATTTATTTATAAAAGTTAAATAGGATAAACCCTAGCTCATGTTATGAGCATAATCTACCTGTATTCTTATATATTCTAGTAATCTAGCTTAAACCATAAGTTAGTTCTTTTAAACTATTAAGGAACCAACTAAATTTTATACACAGAAATGAAATACATTTACTGAACAATATATATATAATGTACTTCTAAAAGAAACGGTGCCTTTTCCTTTTACTAACAACATGTATCTGTAGAAATAAATGTTAGGGTTAAAACCCTTATGATTATTACATATACAAGTACCAAAACATTGAAGTTATAAACCAAATTTATACAAATAATGTAACCATTAAATAACCAGGTTAATATAAGTTATTCACGGTCCTTTGAGGACAAATAAAAAGGCTGTGTAATTATAATAATTAGAATAATTTATATCAAACGGGGGTTTTTACAGGTTAAACCCTAATTTATAACTCCAAATAAAAACAAGTAAAAATTAAGTTACGGCCGTAAGTATCATTCTAAAAACTTTATTTATAAACCCTTATAGAGTATTCAAACAGAGTATAAAACTTCATTTACATTCAAGAAGGGTAAAACCCTAATATTACACAGAGTATATTATAGACATCTGTTAAACCAAAACGAGTTTAAAGACAGCACTGTCATTACAAAAACTACTAACTTAAACAGGCCTTAAGCCATCAACAAACTATTTACGGTGCTCAGTTAAACCGAGTCTACCCATCGACTAGCGAGGGTTTGATTCTGAGTATTACAACAACAACCTGTAAATACAAACAACATTAATCATGGCGAGTCAAGGGAGGGTTTCCCCAAACCCTGGGTGATTCCATTGACCACCTTAATGCAAGTAGGGTGAAAATCCAACACTTGGACCATGGGGCTTACCCGAAGATGAACCACGAGCCACGGCTTTCATTTCTTGATTTTCTATTTTCATCACTGAGAAAGTTTACAGTGGCGAGCACCTGCAAGAAGTTCAGCAAACTACTGTCAGTAAATAGTAAACCTAAGTATTATTGTGCCTTCATAACAGCATTATACTGGTTGCAAACTTAAAGCAAAAGCAACAACAAGCTCTTACCTGTTAACAAAATCGACAAACAGTATGGTAGGATAAATGTCACCTATAGGCTTGCAAAATGCATATTCAAACAGCCTGCAAGGTAAAAACCTCACACAACAGTGAGCCATGAGAACATAAGAGGTAACTGAAGTAGACACTAAGGCACGAAGACAATGAAAGGGAGAATACACAGACAGTGACCCAAGGGTAACAAAAATCTCCACTAGTTGCAAAGTGAGAACCCAGCCACTAAAAATGGCATTCAAAACCACACATCGATGACAAATACAGCACTGAAGCAAGGCACAAGACAACCAGAGCAAGGAGGACCGACGGCCGCCATAGAAGCCAAGCAGAGCAGCCTCAAGGGCTAGTGAAAAATGCAGGAAGGAATGATAAGGGTTAGGTTTACAATAGTGTTTTATATCTCCCACTCTTGGTTAGGAGACGACCACGTGGTCACATAAAATCAAACATGTAGTGGGTCAAAGACTATAGTGCCTGCGTAGAACAAAACCAATTATTTTAATCATTGGAACGTGGAGTAAAACTATATCATTAACCCAATAATTTGCCATGCATTTCGATGTTAACATGCACCATATCATATGCTAGTGTGGTAATGAAATATTAACCTTATGGTTACGTTAATCTATCGTGGAATGTCACTTTTAAACCATAGTTTAAGCCCGAAAATCATGCATGCATATTACTCATTTCACCTTTTAACATTACAACTTTTATATTATAACAACACAATTGTGATTTGAATAGTTGCATTTCTTTTCTCCAAACGTAGTCTTTATTATAGATAAAAATCAAATGTTTTATGTCTTATTCATAGATAGAAATCAAATGTTTTTTGTCTTTACCATAGATAAGAGATAAAATATTTTATGGGAGAACTCATGCTAATCACCAATCAACTATAGTTTCTTTTGTACAAAGATTATAGTTTATAAATGGTAAATCTCTTATACAAAGGCTTCGCAAGTTATAATATTCAAAGGGCATAATGTAATAAGTTGGAGAATCATAAAATCTAATCTCAACATGTTTATAACCTTGAGCTAGATTTAGACTGAATGTCTATTAACCAATATAATATGCATGTTTATCAGTCACGTAAGAACTAATAACTTATTGATAGTAGAACTATGAAGGGAAGAAAACGTATTATAAGAACACTATTATGAAACTCTGATAACATAGTCAAAGCGACAATACTTTGATGGATTTTGAGCTATGACTTAATTTAAAAAAATTACTAAAGATTCACCAGGTCAATTGGGTAGTGAAGTAGTCATAGAACTAAACAAGAGAACTAGAAAGTCGACCTGTTTCGAGAGCATCAGTCTCGGATAAACTGTTGTAGACAGTAATGTAATTCAAGATAAGTATAATAGAAAATTAAGAAATTGTATAGGAATGAATCTATTAAGTCCAAAAGTTACTAGAACCATAGGGTTCAACATGAAAATAAAATATAGGCAAACCATGATCTCATGTAGGAAGGCATTATGGTTTTCAGTTTGCGCATTTGAATTTATACTGTCCAAAGGATTACAAACGATAAGAAACCTTGCAGAAGTGAAATGTGAGGCAGTCGTTACACAGATAAGAAAAGATATTGTTATATAATTACTGACAAAGCAATCATTATATCATTGCAAATTACTTAGGATAAAGTAAAAGTACTGGTATCTGAGATTCTAATTCTTAGAGTCGCAAACATATTATTTTATCACTACTTACTTCTGAACTTTATTACAAGAAACATTAAAGGAATCCAAATGGTTTTACCTTATAGAAGCTGTTTAGAGTTTAGCAGCTTAATTACTAGCTTTTTAATTGCAATTAAAATACTGCTGATACTTAAAAGGACTTTTACTACGTACTCATTCGATCATACATGTAAACCTATAAGAACCAGTATTCATTTGCATTAGCATGATTGCTAAGCAAGCCACGGATTCAAAAGTTAAATTCCACCTACTTGACATGAAAAGACTCATCAGTAAACTGAAGTAAAACTGCACGCAAGAAAAATTTATTCTTGTTACAAAAATGAACTGTTAAGTTATGATAATTAAGATTTAGTGAAACTAATTACTTGACTATTTCTTTTATTTGTAAACCGTTAGTTGTTAGTAGACCGTAGGGTTTAGCATTTATTATTATCTTAAAATTTTAATTTTCTGTGAAAATTGGTGGTTTTGACATGTGATATCAGAGCTCAAGGTTAAAACACTAGGCCTTCATGAAGCCCAACTAGCTTTCATAAAACAGTAAATTAAATTATTGTGCTGACGTATTTTATTAAATGTTATTCAAGAGAGAATTGTTTTTTCTGAAGTTTAACAGGCAGGTATGGAAAGGCTGGAAGAGTATGCAGAGGAGGATTCTCCAGTTACTGAAATAGGAAATTTACCAAGAGATATTATACCAGAGGATTTAACTACAAATTCCTCAGAGTTGTTACAAACTGTGAAAGACTTTAAAACTTAAATGGAGTCTGTAAAGCGAGAAAATGAAAGGATTCTGAGGGCTCAAGAAGAGCTGAATCAGATCCTAATTGAAAAGTTTCAAACTGAGGGTAGGGGTAGAAGGTCAGAATCTGAAGATGTCAGTCATCAACGAAAATTTAAAAAGATGAAACATACAAAAAATGAAAGTAGTTCATCTTCTGAAGTGTTTGGTGAACAACAAAATTACCATACTACTAGTGATAGTAGTGATGATAATCTGTACACTAAAAAGAGGAAATACAAACCTTATGAGGTAATTTTCGAGGAATTCAAAAAGATAAAACCACCAACTTTTAATGGAGAGACTGAGAAAGGGGAGGAACCTGAATCCTGGTTCTCTGGGATGAAGAAGTACTTCTAAATATATAACCATTCTAACCAGTTAAATGCTAGGATGGCTATATATAACCTCTCAGGAAAGGATGACATTTGGTGGCAAGACTTGAAGAGAGTTAAGGGTATAAAAGAGAAAAAAGTTAAATGGAGTACCTTTAAGAGGTATTTCAAAAATAAATTCCTGTCTGAGCAGTATTATGAGGACAGAGCTAAAGATTTTTATGAACTAAAGTTAGGTTCGATGGTAATGAAGGATCTGAGCAGCAAGTTCTTAAGTCTACTTAGGTATGTACCCTACCTTGTAGATGAGAAACCAAAAGTACAGCGATTCCTTAGCTGTCTACCTTATCATTTTAAAGATAGAATTGAATATGATAATCCAAAGACCTTGGAGGAAGCTATGAGAAAGGCTAATTTTTGTTTTGAACAGAATCAGAAGAAAGAAAGCTTGGCCAACTGGAAGGCTAAGAAAAATAATAATCAGTTTGAACAAAAGAAGAAGGATTTTGTGCCTAATAGAAATTTTAAGAACAATAAGGCCAAAAACTATTCTAATGACAAGAATTTCCAAGGAAATAGTAATAATACACCCAACAATCAGAATAATTCTAAAGGTAAGGAAACTACAAATAATTATTGAAACCAAGAACTTTGAGCATAAAGAGCCTGTCAAGTGCTGGGAGTGTAATGGCCCACACTATGCTTCAGTCTGTCCAAACTGGAAGAAGACTGTTGGCAATATTCATACTATACAGGAGGAGATGACCATTGGGGAACTAGCAAGGAGCATTCCTAGAATCAACCCAGCCTTGGAGAATCGACAAGCTGAATATCAGACTTCCATGGTGGAAGTAGAAGGTATGATAAATCAGACCCCTGCAACTATTTTGATTGATCTAGGAGCTAGTCTCAGTTATATTACACCTCAGATAGTATAAAAATGTAAGTTATATGTTGATAAGTTTGAGAATTCATGGTTAGTTCAGTTAGCCACTGGTGCTAAAAGAAAAGTAACTTGTTTTGTGAAAGAATGTGCATTAGTTATGGATAAATTTGAAACTGTTATTAAACTTAATGTTTTGCCACTTGGTTCTTATGATTTGCTGATTGGTATGGATTGGTTAGAACAACATAGAGAAATTCTAAACCGTTACGATAAAACTTTCACATGCTTAAACAATGATGAAAAACCATTAAGTGTTAAAGGAATTCCTAGAAAAACTACTGTAAGGCATATTTCTGCTTTACAACTGAAAAGAGTTGTTAGAAAGGGATGTAAAGCTTATGCAGTAAAAATTACTGATGAGGAAAGTAAAATTAAAACAGATAAGTTAAAAGTGGAAGACATTCCAGTCTTAAAAGAATATGTTGATGTATTCCCAGAAGAAATTCCGGAATTACCTCCGAAAAGGGAATTGAATTTCACCATTGAGTTTGTACCGGGTGTAGTACCTAACTCAAAGGCCCCTTATTGAATGAACATACTGGAACTTAATGAATTAAAATAACAATTAAAAGAGTTAATTGATAAAAATTATATTCGACCAAGTGTGTCTCCCTGAGGGGCACCTATCATCTTCGTTAAGAATAAGGACGGAACTATGCGACTTTGCATAGATTACTGTCAGTTAAACAAGATGACCATTAAAAATCGATATTCGTTGATCTGTTTGATCAACTACGTGGAGCCACGGGGTTTTCAAAAATATATTTAAGGTCCGGATATCATCAAGTGAGGATTAAAGATGAAGACATCTTTAAGATAGCTTTCAGAACAAGATATGATCATTACGAATTTGTCGTAATGCCATTCGGGCTTACTAATGCCGCAACTATCTTCATGTGTTTAATGAACAACATAATGCATAAGTATTTAGATAATTTTTTGGTCGTGTTTATCGACAACATTCTAATCTATTCAAAACTGAAGAAGAACATAAAGAACATCTAAAAATTGTTTTGCAAGAGTTGCGAGAACATCAACTCTTTGCAGAGTTTAGTAAGTGTGATTTCTTCAACGATAAGATTCGATAATTAGGTCACATAGTGACCAAGGAAGGAATTTCCATAGATCCTCAAAAGATACGGGCAATCAAATATTGGCCAGTTCCTAAGGATGTGACGGATGTTAGATCTTTCATGGGCATTACCGGTTACTACCAGAGGTTCATTGAAGGCTTCTTAAGGATAGAAAATCTGATAACTTCCTTGCAGAAGAAAGGAAAGAAGTTCGACTGGAATCAGAAATGTGAAAAAATATTTTAAAAATTAAAAATTTTATTAACCAGCACACCTATTTTAAGAATAGTAGATCCTAATAAATAATTTGCAGTGTGTACTGATGCCTGTAATGATGGCTTAGGTGGTGTTCTGACTCAAGAAGGGCATGTTATTGCCTATGAGTCTAGAAAACTAAAAGTTCATGAAAAGAATTATGCAACATATGATCTGGAATTAACAGCTGTAATACACACCTTAAAGATGTGGCGACATCACATAATTGGCAGAAAATTTGTTTTAATGACTGATAATTAAGGATTGAAGTATCTTTTAGATCAGCCTAATTTAAATGCCAGACAAGCTTGGTGGTTAGCTTTCTTAAGCGAGTATGATTTCGAAATCCAGCATATAAAAGGTAAAGAAAATAAAGTTGCAGATGCATTAAGTAGGAACGCAAGGCTGAATTTTGCAACAGCAATCATCACTTATGTTTCAGACTTAGATGAACAGCTTAAAGAAGGAATAAAACAAGATGAAATTTACCAGAATTTGCAAGCTAAAGCTAAAGAAAATCCAACAGAAAACTTAATAAAAGGTTACAGTTTAAATGAAAAAGGATTTTTACTGTATAAAGATAAACTGTATGTACCTAATGTACCTAAAGCCAAGCTATTAATTCTGGATGAAATTCATAAAACACCATATCCGGGTCATCCAAGTTACCAAAAGAATATAACCATGTTAAGAAAAGAGTATTTCTGGTCAAATATGAAAACTGAAGTAGCTGAATATATTGCAAGGTGTTTAGAATATCAACAGGTAAAAACTAAACACCAACACCCAGCTGGTTTGCTACAGCCTTTACCCATCCCTAGCTAGAAATGGGAGGTAATTAGTCTAGATTTTATTACTGAATTACCTAAAAATCAAAATCAGAATGATTCTATCATGGTAGTAGTTGATAAGTTAAGCAAAGCAGCTCACTTTATACCTGTTAAAACTACTTACAAAGCTACAAACATAGCTGATATTTTTCTAAAACAGATTTTTCGATTACATGGAGTACCAAAAGTCATAATCTTAGATAGAGATCCTAAGTTTACAGGAAAATTTTGGAAGTCTTTGTTTAAAGGGTTAAATACCACATTAAATTTCAGTATTTCTTTCCATCCTCAGAGAAATGGACAAACTAAAAGGGTAAATCGGGTACTGGAAGATCTATTAAGAATGTATGTGAAAGACCAGCCTGGTAAATGGGAGGATTATTTACATCTGGTAGAATTTGCCTATAATAATAATTATTAGACATCAGCTAGATTTAGTCCATTTGAAATTTTATATGGACGGAAATGTAATACTCCTATCTCTTGGAGTAATCCAATAGATAGATTGGTATTAGGTCCAGAACTGTTGAAAGAAATGGAAGAAATTATGAAACAAGTGTAGGGAAATCTAAAAGTAGCACAGGATCGGCAGAAAAGTCAAGCAGACTTAAAAAGAAATCCAAAGGAGTTTCAGGTAGGTGAACATGTGTTCATCAAGGTAAGGCCCAAAAATAGCTCTCTAAGATTGGGGAGTTGTGCAAAATTGGCACCTCGTTGCTGTGGCCCATTTGAAATATTGTCTAGGATTGGACAAGTAGCTTATCAATTATCATTACCACCTAACTTAAGAGTACATAATTTTTTTCACATTTCCATTTTAAAGAAATATGTTCATGATGCTACTCATGTTGTTAACTGGAATGTTGTACAGGTAGAACCAAAAGGAGAATTTCTAGTGGAACCGGACTGTATCCTCGGGAGGAGGGAAATTACACTTCGGAACCGCACCATTGGACAGGTGAAGGTGCAATGGAAGCACCTTAGTCCAGAGGAAGACACCTCAGAATTGAAAAGTAAAATGCGAGATGCATATCCAATTCTGTTCCAGGGGACTTCAGAGGATGAAGAATAAATAACATTGAGGACGATGTTATATTCTAAGGGGGTGTGTATGTCACATGCCCCAATTTTGCAAAATACTATTATCTTATTTTGATTTTATTTCAAGACATTATGTTAGATTTAATGCTAAGTTGTAACTGATGACTCAACAGAGTCAAGGATGTGGAATGTAATTGTCACGTCCCCGGTTTCGACCTCGTATGCATGATGTATATAATGTAATTAATCGTGGTGAGGAGCTCAAGGTAAAAGCCCCACCATCGATTTGGTTGTGTATGTTCGGCAATGGGATATTTGCTGATGGTTTGTCGTGCTATCCGGCACCTTATAATTTGACATCATGTAAACACGCGCATCAAATAAAACTAAAACCACAACCAGCTGCGGCAGTGCAACGTTGAATGAAAAGGGCATGGTTTCAAAGGATAAGGGGTGGGGGATGTCAAACCTTGGTTATGGGGGAAAAACCCATGTTTTGTCACCTTGTTGGTTTTCCATCTTCCCTTGTCAACGTCTTTAATGCTTCAGCTGGTGGTCGGGGAAGTTATTGCTGAAGTGGTGGTGGTTGTGGCAGGCTGTCAGCCTTACCCACTTGCCCACTCCACCCATGTCTGCCCATTCTTCCCCCTCACACACTCTTCCCTGGTCAATTTACACTCTCACCACGATTTTTGGTCTGTTGACTTCTCACGCACAGGATCTGGGTGATTTTAGTCTCACGCAGACATTTTCTGGGGCTCCACGAGTTGCTGAAGCACCCACGCACTGTAATTCGCGTCCTTGCTGTTGTTTTGTTCATCCACGGGCAAAATCGGAGTTGTTTTCTCCTCACGCAGGGCCTCTACTGCTGGAATCCTCACGCAGAAAATTGGGTATGTCTTTCCCGTGCATTTTTCTGTTGGGTGCGAGTTTTTCCTCACGCACAAGATGTTTGGGTCGTTTTTCCCATGTAGAGAGCCGTGCTTGCTGTTTGTGTTGGGGCTGTTGTCTTCCCCATGAGTTTTGTCGGTCGTGGGTTCCAATTTCGTTTTGGACCACTGTGGATTGCCAATTCGTGGGTTGAATTTCCCTTGTCTGTCCACACTGGGAGTTGTTCTTCTCCTTTGTTGGGACTGTGTGATGTTTCCCAACCATTCTATTGAGGAATTGTGTGCGTTGTTGGCTGAATTTCCCTGTTTTGGGACTGTGGACTGTTGTTATCCTTCATGGTGTGTTGTGCCTGCTGATATACCCTGGTTTGGGTGCTGTTGTTGAGTTGTTTTGGCCACGTTAGGGCCAAAACCTACTCTGAGTTGCCTTATAGGCTGGAGCTGTGTCTCACCTCTCGTTTGGGACTGTCATCGGTCATTTTGCTTCCTCATAGGGTTGTGAAGGGAATTGTTTTTCTGCTGGTATGCAGTGGTTAGTCCCTTGGACTGTGCTGGCTTGGCTTGTTTGTTGACAGCCTGTGAAACCCAACTGTGATTGGTTTGTTGTTTATGACCCCTTGGCTATGTATAAGCCTGCAATTGACCCTTACTCCGGAGGAATCATGCCCAGCTCGGGGGTGGCAGCGTTGCTGAGAGATTGATGAGCAAGCTGGCCTATGGTTGGGTGGAACGTTGCAGCGACGTAGCTGGTTGCGGGTGGATTCTTCATTAACAGATAAGTGCTGCCAGTCTATCTCTACAATTATAACAATTGTATATGGAATTATGATGAACATGTGATTGCTGGAATGTATGTGTGCTTCCGCTGTATGATTAAAGATAAATGCATCTGTGTATGCTTGTAAGTTTCAATTTCAGCATTTGAATTCCGTTTATGTTCATGGGGCGTTTTTCCCGGTTGTATTTGATGTGTGGGTCGCGGCCTCTTCGCCGGTTGAGGGATGGGGACGTGACAGTAATTCTAAATATTTAAATTTTAAATAAATAAAAGTGGAGACAATAGCTTGGGAGAGCTGTTAAAAAGAGTGTTACTAGTCAAGTTGGTGGAGGAGACTAGGTGGAGAGTAAATAGACAAGTGGAAGCATCCTCAAACACTTCTTATGTTGCAGGTGGAAACCTCCCTACATTTGGGGTCATGATCCCCCAAGAAAATGGGATCAGAGCAGCTGGCTCATCTAATGACAACTAACCCAAAAAAAGACCTAGGCAATCTTAATAAAAGTACCCATTGAAGAGAGCTGAGGCTGCTCATTCCAGGAGAAGAATCATCCAGGTGAATGCACTTCAAGTAATTCATTGGGAAGGGAATTTTTGAGGAAGGTGTTTGAGGGGTAAATTGCAGGATAGTGATCTAGTACAGCTTTGCAACTGAAAGATCTTACTACAGTGTGCAAAGTTGGTATTGAGTCTTTGGACTAGTACTTTGTTGTTTTCTCCACCTAGTTCCAACCAAGGAGACCAGAATAGGCTTGGGGGTCCTGAGAAGTTGTTGTTTGAGTGCTCTGAAGGAGTTGGTAGGGAGGAATGGCCTCCCAACGCTGTTGTCGTCCAGCTTTCAAAGTAGGTTCTACTATCTTTTAGTTCTGTGTTAAAGTTTATATCTATGTGTGAACAAATAATGAATGATTATATGTTATGTTGTAAACTGTTAAGTTTGAAATATCTTAGTTATTTTAATACTTAATATGTTCTTTGATGAAAAATAAATCATACCTGTGTTTTTCCCCATCTGGAGTAATCCAGATCGTACTCTAGCACAGGTAGTGTGTTTAAATGAATGAAGTATGATAGGAATATGAAATGAATAGAGTACTTATGTTTTCCAAAGTATTGAAATGTATTCTTTCAATAGATAGTTTTTTTTCTAGAAAGAATATTAATCTGTTCTGTAGAGTTGTTGTTATAACTAGATTGTATATTTAAAATATCAGAAAAGGAACAGAATCATATTATTTTACTAACGGTAGTATGTACAAGTATGTAAATTCAATCTTCTACACAGTACCTACTTCTATAAACTAAACATCTCTACTGAAATAGAAGAAATAGTATTGTCAGTTGAATGCTTAGTATTTGTGTTAAGTAAAGATGTAAATATATAGTTCTGTTAGTTTATTTCTTTCCTACTAATGATAGCTATTTTACCTGCAACTATATAAACTTTTAGTAAGGATAGGTAACCTAATTAAATTCTAAAGATAAACTAATTTGAAATAATGAATATCATAATTAAGAACTTAATAACCCTTATAGTATTAATTCTCTTAGAATTAAAATAATGAACAAGCAGTAGTAACCTATGCTTAAAGTATTATTAATAAACAACCGTTCTTATACACTTATAGACAAATTAGATGTAAGGAGTATTGACAGGATGAAATCTCTTATTTCTTTCACCATACTTACAAAATAATCTTATTAAATAAACTCAACAATTATAGACTGTTCTCAGTCTTATTTAATAATACATATAAATGCAAACATAAACTTAAGAGAATACAATATTCACAAATAATAATGTTATTAATACAAATAATATTATTATTAACAACAAACAGTATTGTTTATAAATTATTAATTCTTTTAAACAAACTGAAGTAATCTTGTTACAGAATCGAATTAACAAAATAACAATATAAAAATTATTTCTTTATAAAAGTTAAATAGGATAAACCCTAGCTCATGTTATGAGCATAATCTACCTGCATTCTTATATACTCTAGTAACCTAGGTTAGACCATAAGTTAGTTATTTTAAACTATTAAGGAACCTACTAAATTTTATACATAGAAATGAAATACATTTACTGAACAATATATATATATATATAATGTACTTCTAAAATAAGTTGTGCCTTTTCCTTTTACTAACAGCATGTATCTGTAGAAATAAATGTCAAGGTTAAAACCCTTATGATTATTACATATACAAGTACCAAAACATTGAAGTAATAAACCAAATTTATACAAATAATGTAACCATTAAATAACCAGGTTAATATAAGTTATTCACAGTCCTTTGAGGACAAATAAAAAGACTGTGTAATTATTATAATTAGAATAATTTATATCAAACGGGGGTTTTTACAGGTTAAACCCTAATTTATAACTCCAAATAAAAACAAGTAAAAATTAAGTTATGGCAGTAAGTATCATTCTAAAAACTTTATTTATAAACCCTTACAGAGTATAAAACTTCATTTACATTCAAGAAGGGTAAAACCCTAATATTACACAGAGTATATTATAGACATCCGTTAAACCAAAACAAGTTCAAAGACAACACTGTCATTACAAAAGCTACTAACTTAAATAGGTCGTAAGGCATCAATAAACTATTTATGGTGCTTAATTAAACTGAGTCTACCCATCGACTAGTGAGGGTTTTATTCTGAGTATTACAACAACAACCTGTAAATACAAACAACATCAATCAGGGCGAGTCGAGGGAGGGTTTCCCCAAACCCTCGGTGATTCCATTGACCACCTTAATGCAAGTAGGGTGAAAATCCAACACTTGGACCACGGGGCTTACCCGAAGACGAACCACGAGCCACGACTTTCATTGCTTGACTGTCTATTTTCATCATCGAGAAAGTTTACAATGGCAAGCACCTGCAAGAATTTCAGCAAACTACTATTAGTAAATAGTAAAGCTAAGTATTATTGTGCCTTCGTAAGAGCATTATACCAGTTGCAAACTTAAAGCAAAAGAAACAAGAAGCTCTTACCTGTTAACAAAATCGACGAACAGTATGGTAGGAGAACTGTCACCTACAGGCTTGCAAAATGTAGATTCACACAGCCCTCAAGGTAAAAACCTCACACAACAGCGAGCCATGAGAACAGAAGAGGTAACTGAACAAGACTCTAAGCCACGAAGACAGCGAAAGAGAGAATACACAGACAGCGAGCCAAGGGTAACGAAAATATCCACTAGTTGTAGAGTGAGAACCCAGCCACTGAAAATGGCGTTCAAAACCACACACCGGTGACAAATACAGCACTGAAGCAAGGCACAAGAAAACCAAAGCAAGGAGGACCGACGGTCGCCATAGAAGCCAAGCAGAGCAGTCTCAAGGGCCAATGAAAACTATGGGAAGGAATGATAAGGGTTAGGTTTACAATAGTGTTTTATATCTCCCATGCTTGGTTAGGAGATGACCACGTGGTCACATAAAATCAAACATGCAGTGGGTCGAAGACTATAGTTCCTACGTAGAACAAAACCAATTATTTTAATCATTGGAACGTGGAGTAAAACTATATCATTAACCCAATAATTTTCCATGCATTTAGATGTTAACATGCACCATATCATATGCTAGTGTGGTAATGAAATATCAACCTTATGGTTACGTTGATCTATCATGGAATGTCACTTTTAAACCATAGTTTAAGCCCAAAAATCATGCATGCAGATTACTCATTTCACCTTTTAACCTTACAACTTTTATATTATAACAACACAAATGCGATTTGAATAGTTTCATTTTTTTTCTCCAAACGTAGTCTTTATTATAGATAAAAATGAAATGTTTTATGTCTTATTTATAGATAGAAATCAAATGTTTTATGTCTTTACCATAGATAAGAGATCAAATATTTTATGGGAGAACTCATGCTAATCACCAATCAACTATAGTTTATTTTGTACAAAGATTATAGTTTATAAATGGTAAATCTGTTATACAAAGGCTTCACAAGTTTTAATATTCAAATGGCATAGTGTAATAAGTTGGAGAATCATAAACTCTAATCTCAACATGTTTATAACCTTGAGCTAGATTTAGACTGAATCTCTATTAACAAATATAATATGCATGTTTATCAGTCACATAAGAACTAATAACTTATTGATAGCAAAACTGTGAAGGGAACAAAACGTATTATAATAAAACTATTATGAAACTCTGATTACATAGTCAAAGCGACAATACTTTGATGGATTTTGAGCTATGACTTAATTTTAAAAAATTACTAAAGATTCACCAGGTCAATTGGGTAGTTAAGTAGTCATAGAACTAAACAAGAGAACTAGAAAGTTGACATGTTTTGAGAGCATCAATCTTGGATAAACTTTTGTAGACAGTAATGTAATTCAAGAGAAGTATAATAAAAAATTAAGAAATTGTATAGGAATGAATCTGTTAAGTCCGAAAGTTACTAGAACCATAGGGTTCAACATGAAAATAAAATATAAGCAAACCATGATCTCATGTAGGAAGGCATTATGGTTTTCAGTTTGCTCATTTGAATTTATACTATCCAAAGGATTACAAACGGTAAGAAACCTCACAGAAGCGAAATGTGAGACAGTCGTTACACAGATAAGAAAAGATATTGTTATATAATTACTGGCAAAGCAATCATTATATCATTGCAAATTACTTAGGATAAAGTAAAAGTACTGGTATCTGAGATTCTAATTCTTAGAGTCCCAAACATATTCTTTTATCGCTACTTACTTCTAAAATTTATTACAAGAAAAATTAAAGGAATCCAAATGGTTTTACCTTACAGAAGTTGTTTAGAGTTTAGCAGCTTAATTACTATCTTTTTAATTACAATTAAAATACTGTTGATACTTAAAAGGACTTTTATTACGTACTCGTTCGATCATACCTGTAAACCTGTAAGAACCAGTATTCATCTGCGTTAGCACGATTGCTAAGTAAGCCCCGGATTCAAAAGTTAAATTCCACCTACTTGACATGAAAAGACTCATCAGTAAACTAAAGTAAAACTGCATGCAAAAAGACTTTATTCTTGTTACAAAAATGAACTGTTAAGTTATGATAATTAAGATTTAGTGAAACTAATTACTTGACTATTTCTTTTATTTGTAAACTATTAGCTGTTAGTTTACCATAGGGTTTAGCATTTATTATTATCTCAAAATTTTAAATTTTTGTGAAAATTTGGGGTTTTGACACTTGTCACTCATCAAGATCCTAGGACACCCAAACCGTGTCACGATGTTTTCAAAGATGAACCTCACTGTCGTCGCAGCGGTACAATCCACAACTGGTGCAGCTTCCACCCACCTAGTGATATAGTCGATTGCAGTAATGATGTATCACACACCAGTCTGCTTCCCTGGTGGACTAATAGGACCCAAAAAATCCACATCCCATTTATCAAATGGTTGCAGAGTCACCTACAGTACCAGTGGAATCTCATCCCACCATGATGGTTTACCAACACACTAGCAGATGTCACAGCTCCTCGCATAGTCTGCGGCATTGTTATACAACGTAGGCCACCATATTTCGATGTGCAACACATTCCGTGTAGTAGCCCTACCTCCATAGTGGCCTCCAGCAATTCCTGCATGTGTTTATTCGAGAATGGGACCCTGCTCATGCATTAAAATATACCGTCGCAAGATTTCATTCGGTCCAGGCTTATATAACTGTCCAACATTTAATTGAAATCACAAGCCTTTACTACCAGCTACTTCTTTTGGCCAGTTGACATGTCCTTCGGGGCAACACCAGTGGCCAAAAACTGAATAATTGGTGCATAGCGATCATCTATGATGTCAACACGGAACAGTTGCGCAACTAGAAATCCGTCATCAATATTGGTCAGTTCTTCATCGTTCTCAATGTGAGACAGATGATTTGGGCCAGCGTTTAATCGCCTTGGCTTCACAACTATTTCAAAATCAAACTACTGGAAGAGTAACAGCCATCGATAGATCTTCCCCCCAACATAGGCTTATTGACCAGGCATTGCAAAGTAGAATGATCAGTGAACATCTTGAAATGTCCACCCAACAAGTAGTGCCAGAAATTTTGCAATGCATAAACCATTTCCAAGCCTTCCCTTTCCGTCGTTGTATAATTTTGTTTAGGAAAAGATAGCTTTCTACTGGCGTATGCGATCGGGTGATCCAGGTCACCCTCACCTGGTTGTGCAAGAACGACCCCTAGCGCGATAGAAGAAGCATAGACGTGTACATGGAACTCCTTATCCCAATCAGGAAAAACCAGTATGGGCGTAGAGGCCATCTTGGCTTTCAAAGTCTCAAAAATTCCTTGACATTCCTGAGTCCATTCATAGGTTGCATCCTTATTTAGTAGTTTCTCCATGGGGACAGTAATCTTAGCGTATCCTTTGATAAACTGAGGATTAGCATGATCTTCGCCGGATCGACCAAAATACCTTCTTTGCAGACTATGTGCCCCAGTAGCATGCCAAATGGTGCACAAAAAATATACTTTTTAGAGTTTAAGGTGATCTAATGTTGGTGACACCTTTCTAGCATCAGTTACAGGTTGTCCAGATGGTCCCTAATTAGTCCATAGACAGTCTAGTTATCCATATACACCTATAGGAACTTTTGAATAAAATATTTAAATATAGTGACAACTACACGAGAGAATACAGCTAGTGCATTCTTCAGCCCAAACGGCATGACTATATATTGAAAAAAGCCCCACTCAGTGACAAACGTATTCTTATAGCGATCCTCCTTTGCAATCTGGATCTAGTGGTATCTTGAGAATCCATCCATAAAAGAATACATCTCCTGGCCAGCTACGCCTTCAAGAAATTCTTCTGTAAAAGGGGTCAGGAATGGATCATGTACACATGCATCATTCCACTTCCTTAGGTTGACGCAAATGCAGATTTCTCCTGTATTTTTATATTGGACCACCATAGGACTTATCCACTCAGATTCTTCTACAAGATCAATGATCCCAGCATCAAGAATCTAGTCAATATCATCCTTCACATGGTCCTTGTATCATGGATTCAGTAGATACAGCCTCTGTGGCACTAGTTTGGCCTCTGGTTTCAACATGATTTTCATCTCCCCCAGGTCTCCTAAAATTCCCTTAATCTTTGAAAATCGTGTCATAAAAAGGTACTGGAATTCATGTAGTAGGTCTGTGATCTTGGCCATGGTCTCCTCATCCCAGTAGTCTCCGACATTAGCAAATTTTGGGTTCTCTACCGACCCAATGTTGGCTTTTCGGATCCACAGTGGCTGACTCATCAAGTCTGTCGATATGTTAGGGGATATGACATCACAACTTCCTTTGGACTTTGGAATATTAACATTCTACAACTCATCATCATCTTCAGGTTCCCTAGACAAGTTGTAGCAGGTCATCATGGATTGGATTGAACAATGCGCATGTGGATCAACTGGATAGGAAACAGGGGTGACCTTGAGTATGACATCGTAGATGATTTGTAAATCATTGCATACCTCTGGGTTAATGTCCTGAAAACTAAACATCTACGCAAAAAAAACATACAACTCCTTCAAAGTGGTGATATTCCTGTGCAACTCTGCCGCTACATAACAGGATCTCGGCATTTCTTCCAGAGTGTGAATGAAAGCATGGACCCATTCATCTCTAGGTTGTGACACCCATAAAGTCTCACACTCTATTAAATGACTGATGGCATCATTCCATCCATCATATCTCCCAGCATGATAGACCTCTGAATCGTCGAAGCACATCATCATCAATCTGTAGCACTTTTCCCAGTCATGGATCATCTATTTATGTGTCACCCACCATTGAGCTGGAGTAGCCTTCAGTTCTACATCAAGAACCAGTATCCTTTGTGGTTCAAAAAATTTCTCTTCAAATTCCTGAAATAACTCTGATAGTCCTGGCTGTCCTTCATAAATGGGCAAATCGACAATCTCAGTTGCAATATGCCAGAGAGACTGTGTAATCAACCTACATTTCTAGAATGATACTTCATGTAACCTATTTTTCCAATTTTCTAGAGTGTCCTCGGAGTCAGAGGACGCGGAACTTGCGCTACGCCATCCAAGTTCACCATCGATGCTAGGATGGATATATTCTTTAGAGATGTTATAAGCATGATCCCAAATTCTCCCAACTTCATCCTTTATAGGTTCAATATATCATCATCCTTCCTGAGGATCCATAGGAGCAATGACCCTGACATCCTGGTTTTCAAATGTCATAACTCATTTTTTGAAGTTGATAATTTCCATGCTATCACTAGCCCATCCAATCCCTAGTAGCATGGGATAGGAACCACCGTATTCTATGACTTCTATCACATCAAAGTTAACATGCATTTTCATACCTTCAATGTCGACAACCAAGTTTGAAACACGACCAATGGGCTGAACCTTCGCCTGATTTGCTAGTCGCAGCTGTACCGGCGACCATCCCAATGTTGGATTTCCCATCAATTTCTAGGTTTGCTTGTTCAGAATGTTTACATATTATCTAAGATCCAGAATGACCAAGTCAACCTCATAATCTCCAATCTAGATATTCATCCTCATATCCTTTCCTATCTTCCTTTTTTGCAAAGAATTCACAGTAGAATCCTTCACTGGCTTATTCGAGTGGTGAAATAATGTCTCAACTTTGACAAGGGCGTTAGAGTCCCTTGCCAATGATAGAAAAATCTTAAATAAATTCCGCAAGGTACCATGCTATCGCGATGGTCCTGCCTCTACAGATGGATCAAAAGAAAATGGCATATCAACAAGTGGTAACTTACTCGAATTTCTCCTGATTGCATTCTTTTCACCAAAGAAGGTGTCTTTCTCTGTCACAATATCAAATGCAATTTTTCTTACCAGCAAGCTGAACTTGCAGCCATGGTCCATCATCTCCATTTATCGCACCAGCATGAGTGATGATACCAACATCGACATCCTTCATTCACGGCTCAGCCTGAATGGTGGAAACTGTCGATCCTTGAATCAAGTTCAATGGAGGGTTCTGATTCAATGATTAATTCATCGGTTGTTTTTTAGTCTAATTCTGTCGTGGGACCTATTCTGCATTATCGATGGGTTCTGTACTTGGAATGTAGGCTGATTCTAATTCTACACGTTCTATAACTGATCCTGCCTGCCATTTTGCAATCAACTGAGGGCAGCTTTCAACATTATGATCACTGGTTGCACAGTATGTACACTGTACATGAGGGCACTCCCTCTGATAATGCCCAAATACCCCATAGGTGTAGCATTGGATTGATTCATGGCCTCATCCTCCTCCTCAACCAAATCCACCTCTTCGACCTCTGAACCCTCTATGGAATCCTCCTCGCACTCCTCCTTGTTGAAACTGCAGTTGGGCCATCTATTGCTATGGTGGGTTTGGTTGCTGATGGACATAGTGTGTGGCTTGAACATATTGTGGCTAATTATACTGTAGTCACGGTGCCTGGTTATACTGTGGCTGTACCACCATTTGTGGCAGAGGTGCAAACTGTGGCTGCGATATAAATTATCATTGTAGTTGCATGGGGACAAATTGCAATGGAGGTGATGGTGTATACAACACTTGTGTTGCTAGTTGTACTACTTGTGGTTGTGCTTGCACTGTCCGGGGGTCCTCGCCTTTCACAAATTATGAATCATACGTCCCTTCTTGGAGCAAATCATAAGCTCGACAATTTTTTTCATCATGTCTGACTGACCGACAAAATGTACAGTACAAATTTTATGCCTTGGTAACCATCTTCTGCATGTAATCACAGTTCTCATGTTGATTCCCATAGACCTGACATATGCGACACCATGGTACACCAACACAGCTCAATGGATTCGGGGCTCCTAACAGCAAATAATTCTGAAACGTCGGACAAGTGTCCTTGATATGTCCGTCTGCATGGCAACAAGTGCACCAAAGATCATCACGATCTTCCTTGGCCTTTTTTATATCTTTCAGTTGGAGCATCAAATTGGCCAACTATGCTTGAATCTGGTTCATTCTAATTGTAGATTCCCCTAGTGGTGATGCCTCCAATTTCATCAGGGTCTCTAGAGCCTCACTCTGTGTCGTAATCTTTTGTTGCATTAGCGGTTGTCTTATATGCAGGACAAGCGTGGTGATGAACCATTCCTTGTGCTGAACATTGCTCATATGAAAACTGACACAAGCCATCAATGTCTTAAACCGTTGATCAAAATCCCAAATTGTCTCATTGGGGAAATGTTTGATCTCCTTCAATTCAGTAATATACTGAGCCTCAGATTTTAGATTCTTAAAATCTTAACCCTGTTTGGATCTCATCCAATGTCTTTGTGGTACCTCCCTAAGGGATCTACGTGAATATCATGAACCATTCCAGTGCACGGCCCCTCAGAGTAGTGGCCAACTGAATTTTCTTAACATCATCATCAAAATTTTGTTGGGTATTCCAGATCGCCTCACATAAGAACTAGTACTGCTCTAGATCATCAGTGCCATTCCCATTAAATATTGGTAACTTCATTTCATCACCCGCCATTCTAGGCCTTCTTCCTCCTACTGATGCTCTATTACTAGAATATTGCTAACACATCAGGCAAGTTGATGAAGAGTGTGTATTTTTTCCTTGTGGTGGAGTAGTGTGCGGAGGCATGGGAACGTTACTGCTGGGATTTGATCCTATTGTCCTTACGAACATAACCTGGGCCTGGTCATCCTCGTTGTCACAAAAAGGTCGCTTCATCCCATGTGTTTTTTCTTCATGGCATTGCACTTCGATCGTAGCAGGACCTTCTCCTGTCCTCTGCCTCTTCTCTCGAAACCTTTCTCCTCCCCTTGTACAACCACTTGTTTCATCAGTGACCTTCACATTCTCACCAAAACTCATGACCGTCTACCCCTTTACCTTTTCATGCATCTCCCCCCATCCTTCGTGGTGCCTACATCCTCCACACACTAGATTTCCACTACTCTTGGTCCATATTTAGAATACCTTTTTCACAGACCAGTTACTTAATGGACAGCTGCAGCGACAACAAGAATCTTCCTCGAGGTCCACTAAAGAACTCTCTTTCTACTTCGCTAAAGGACTTATTGGTGTCAACTAAAAACTCAATGATGTATCCTTCTAAGGTACTATCCAACCACACTTCAACTGCCCGCGATGCCTTATTATTGGTTTCTTGTAACTCCTGGATCAAATTTGGGGTCCAAGATGTCGACTCTCCTCCTTGAAAGTTTATCTTCTTCTTAGTGAACTTTGCCAGCCATTCCTACAAGAGGACAGGAAATTCACAAAAGCACCATTCATGAGGACCATCGTGGATATACCTATCTAGGAAGTGGCCCATCGACAACTTCAGATTTTGATTTTCAGCTTGAGCAAACTTCTGAAACTTTATATCAAACCACCCTTTGATCTTCGGTCGAGTCAGATGCTAAAACATATCCTCCTCTTATTAGAAACTCGGGTCCTAACAATGGAACCATTTGTTGGCGAAACCCACCAACAAAGCCTTTTTGACAGGGGTTCCCACTCTGTCGATTCCCAACCAGCGCAATCTCCCTGAGCATCGACCCGGACAGGTTTTACCCTACCCAGCAACGTCTATGGACCAGACGAGGTCTCACCCGAGATGTTCAAGGGAGAGTTGTCGGAGCCGTGTTTCCGGAAGTGGGGATGGAGGATATGGAGATCCGATGGGAAGACACCATAACTGCTAGATCCAGATATTTGCAGTCGACTTTAAGCCATTTCCTCAACTTGCAGAGTGTATTCAAAACTTATGCAATCATCATAGCATCATATAGTTGTCACAATATTGCTAATACCAGAGCATTGTTCATAAAGCATATCAACTCATAGTGCAACAGACAGTAGTAGACTTTAAAACAGATCGCATCGATATAATAGAAAGAGACTAAAACACAACAACATCATAACAAAATAGGTCGCAACATAATAACATATTAGATCGTAGCAGTGATAACAGACAATATTTGTGCCATGATTGTCATATCATATTAATCTTGTGCAAAGGACCCACATTACACAATTATTCTCCAAAACCGAAGACTGCATACATCAGGAAAACCCAGATAAATCGCAAATACACAGGAAATTCTCACAAAATCAGATCGCACTATACCTTATCCTCTGATGCGATTCTCCTATGATAATCATGATTCTCTTTTTCCTCCTATTTTCCTCTCTGCCCTTCTTGCAAAACTAGATCTATAAATAGGTTTGCGCCATTACATTGAGGATCCACTTCTAACTAACTTATAACTGCTAATGACCTATTACAACAAAACTTGGTCAAATAACATATAAAATATTCAAAGCGGTTATTCTTCCGCCCATCGTGCTAATCTGGCCTTGCGCGGTACCACGTGAGGTTGCGCAGCTGCCGCGATGCTGTGCAACTCACTTACCAAAATCCCTGCCAATAGATGGGTATGCACTGGGATATTTGTAATATCCACATCCTACAGAATAGCATCATTCATGACTTCATTTGAATATTCTTCGTCATTCTCTTCATGAATGATGACTGATAACTTAGGTCTGTCATTTACAACTCTTCCAAATCGTAATTCTGTCTCATGTATAGGTACAGTTTAAATAACATAGCATGGAAGAGTTTGCAACTCAATGATATTAATATCTTGAGTTGTCCTATTATTTGGATTAGGTATCAGTTGTACAGGTAACAATGTAGGTCGTGGAGGGTTTGTATTTTGAAAGTGATGAGGTTGTTGTGTAATAAGGGGAACTGGAGGCACAAACCCTGGTAAAAATTTCTAGGTATTAGCTGAGTGCTGAGGATATGGGTAATTAGGTGCAGAGACAGGTGGTGGTTGGGGGTAGGATTGTCCCCTCCACCCCTGTGGCCAATACTATTGCTAAGTAAAATGAGGAGGAGGAGGATACTGGGGTGGCCACTACTGCCAACTTGTAGTGTTCCAATGTTGAGGTAGTTGGTAAGGTTTTTAATAAGGTGGAGGTTGTGGTGACAAATTATGATATGGTGGCGGGTCCCTTGGTTGCCAAGGAGGCCTCCTGGATGTTTCACCAACATCCCCACTCTTGTATATGGATTGTAACCCTGGTAATGATGGAAAATATTATGTTGGATGTTCTTTTGTACAAATATGACATACGGAGATGTTATTTAATGGAAATTCCTGTTGGGTATGTTTAGTCCTGCATCTTGGACAAAAAATACTCATCGCTTCCCGTTCCTCATCTTGCCTTTTCTTAGCTTGTAACGCATCTAGTTGGGAACTCATTGCTCCTAAAATAACAGTTTTGAAATTTTCCAATAGGTTTCCTAATTCCATCCTTGTAACTACACCTGAACTATGAGTATTTCCTTTTAGGTTTCTATTATAACATTCCCGAAGAGTTCTCTCGACTTCCCCCCTACTCCTAGAATAATTTCTACATATCTCCCCAATTTGTACAAAAGGTCTATGAGAGATATCGTCGGATGCCGTGAGATTAGGGATTTCTACCAAGTATTCCGATATCCCCTTAAGGAAGAGTGTTCATACTGCATCTTCTAGAAGCTCGTTATGTTCAAATTTATGTAATATATAGATAAATATTTCTAGATAGTCTTCCAAGCTCTCGATTTCGAGTTGTTGTATCTTAAAGATATCGTTTTGAGAGTCTCTTGGTTTGAAATATTCTTGGTATTTTTGTAAGAATGTAGTTCTCATATCTTCCCAAGTCCTGATACTAGATTCTCCTAATCCCATGAACCATCTTAAGGTAGATTCTTTCAGTGTAGCTGGAAAAAGTTTTAATTTATGGGAATCTTGTATATAGTTATAACTTCTATAGAGGATGTCAAACTCAAACGAAAATGTGTTCGGATCTTCATTATTTTTCCCATAAAAAGTAGGTAAGGAGGAAGGAGGGATGTTCTTCATATTTATATCTTGTGCAATGTCTAAAATAGAGAACCTAAAAGTAGTCTCAGTTTGATTTTCTCCTTCTCCTTCATCATTTCTAACCTCATCATTATCTTCATTCTCTCCCCATCGCTCCATGTAGGCTTGATTCCTAAAGAGTGTGAACCTAAGAGGCTCTTTTCAAGTTGATAATGGGTCGTCCCAATGTTCTTTTTGGGAGGATATCCTCCTACAATCAACTGTGTTTTTATTAGATTCTATAGGAACGTTAGGTGCTACTATGGAGGTTTATATCTACGAAATAACTAGATTTGTTGAGCCATGAAAGAGGGCTTGTACCTAGGCATGATCAAAAAAATCAACAAAGTTAGGATCCCCTACTAATGAGAAAGTTGTATTGTTAGGTTTCTGCACTAGTAGAGGGTTGAGTGTTTCTAACGGTTGACCCTCTTGAATTTCTTCAACAATGGGATCCTTAGGACTTCCCGCCAATATTTCTTCCCCTTCTATGGTTTCTCCGATAAAATATTTAGGTCTCCAATAAGAAATACTTCCTATGTTGGTTTTTCGATACCTTTCCACTGAGTTAGTGGCTGGGGTGTTTCATCCGCTGTAAAGGTTAGTAGGGATTTTAATAAGGTTTTGAGAATTAGCTCTAATGTATCTACCCTTAGAATCTCTAGGTCTGTTCATAAAAAACAAAACTAAAGGGAAACCTATGCTACTAATACAACTACCACTGGATTTGGGGGTGCTTATTATAATAGATGCACAGGTTCCTACCTCTCATCTTACCACTCCCCCGCCACCAGCCTATTACTAAACTTCATAAGGGAATTCTACTTAATCTACCTTACTGAACAACTCCCCAGCAATGGCGCCAAAAATGTTGGGTGTTATAATGACTTAAATAATCCGCTTAATATTTAATTATCGACCGAGGTTGGTAAACTTCGAGTTGAAACAAAGTATATGTGAAGGTAGAGGGGTTCCTAGGGCGTCGTAGAAATATTTTAACAAACAAAAGATCGAAAGATATTTCGAAATGAAAAACTGAGTCAAACTCATATAAATTCAACTAAAAAGGTAATTAGACTAAACAAAGTACTAGACCAGAGCAGTATCAAGCTATACTACTCTACTCTATAATCAAATACTAAAAAGTAAGGATATGAACAATACTAAAGAAACTAAACTTCCTGGTAATCAACTATTCCACTTCTTAATCTAAGAATAGAAAGCTTTTATAAACAACTTCAAAAGCTAACTATACAAGAAAATAGAATTACAACACTAGATATATTTCACAAACTACAACAATTAGACTATATATGCAACTAACAATTGTACATAATGGATAAACTAAACTATCTAGTTCCATTCTCCCTGGTTGTTCTGAGGATAAGCATTCATTGTGATTGGAACAAGAGCAGTGGTGGTGTCAAAATGACTTTCAAAAGAAGCAAACAAAATAAATGGAATAAAATCTAATTTAACTTATACAAATATGTGCAAGCTAAGAAATGTCCAGTTACAGGTGATAGTAAACACGATTATTTTATTCTATAAACGAAGGACTTCTGACTTATCAAACAAAGAACTAGGATACAAGGAGAAGAACCTAACTTACAAACAAGTACAAAACTTAATAAAGATAATTTAATTAGAAGCAAGTAGAAAACTTAATAAAAATAACTTAATTGGGAGCAAGTAGAAAACTTAATAAGGAAAACTTAAGAAGAAGCAAGTATAAAACTTAATAAAAATAACTTTAACTCCTCTTCTACAAGTCTCTTCAGTAACCACACAGTGAAAGGAATAGGTATTACTACTAGGATCAATTTACAAGGTGCTAGTAAACTAAAAATTAGCACATCTAACCCTAAAACTCCATGTACAAAGAAATAAATCAGTCCAAACCAACAATATGATCACAAAACATTACAACAGTATTAGAGAAGGAAATTAGAAACCAAAAGAAACAAAATCACAAAGCATAGCTCAAAACATAGGGTGAAAGGAGGGAAAATGGGAATAAGACCTTAATAAATACTTTAAACAGTCTAACCTAATGCTTTAATAATAAATATGACTATTATCTAACTACCACAGTCAAAACATAATCAAAAAGCTGAAGAAACGGGTTTAAAACAGATTAAAAACACTAAAGGCTGAATGAAGGGCTGATAACAGACTGGAAGGTAGGTCTGAACTACAGGCTAAACAAGTTGTCTAAATGATAGTCTAAATACAGAAAACACTAGAATTTTAAGAAATAGTTAATCTAAATGATTTCGAGATCACTTGATTCATGCGTATGATAGTAAAATGCAAAGGAACAAGAATTAAACCTACTTGATAATTAAATTCAACAGTAAAGTAACTTAAACTAATTCATATTTATAAAGACATCATTATCTATTGTATTTTTAAACAAATTGAAATATAACTAAGTGAATTTATAACAAATCAGAAGTAAATAAAACTGAGCCTACTGTGAACAGATGACTTATGCTAATCTATAGTTATAAAAAGAAATTGCTTCCTATCATAAAACAAATTGAAATGTACTTGAACTAAATCTAAAACTGAGATAAAAACTAATAGAATTAAACCTAAATACAACCAAAATAAACCTACAGAATTAAACTAACTAAATTCTATTTGACTATAACAATGAAACCAAACCTAAAGCTGAAAGGAAGACTGGAAAACAAACTGAAGGAAAAGCTATGCGTGCAACCGGTTAATTATATCTGGAAATGAAACTACTTTAACAACACAGCATTATAAAGTAATCTATGCTACTGGAAATAAGTAATTGCAGAAAACCAAATTTCATAAAAAATTATAAATGAAATTAAGCTAATGCAAAGAAAGAGATACAGGAAAATACACATAAGAATGAAACCTCTGGTTGATGATGAGCCCTCCCAACTATCATAGTGATGGATCGCTAAACACTTTACATGAACAAGATCATAAACAACATGAGCATAAATTCTATTAAAATGAGAAACAGTATTACAAAGTTCTTCAAATCGACTGATTACATGTAAAAGAGACTAAGTAAGCACTCGCATGGAGGCTGGTATATATAATGTTTGTAGAGGTGAGTAGGTCGACCCTTTAGTGGTCAACCACGCTGTAAATTTAGTCAACCATTATTACAACTAACTGATCAAGAGCCAACACACAACGCTCCTTCCTCCTTTATTGCGTGTTATTTCTCCTTCTTCATCGTGCGTTAGTTCTCCATGGTGCATGATGTGGCATGAGGATCCTTCTTGCATGGATTGATGTTACCGTGTAGAGCATAGGAGGACATTGGCAAGTCTTCTAGAATGAATATCACACTATCACCCTTACGCGTGGATAATAGGAAGTTTCCATGCTTTAACACCCGGGAATATACCATCAGTAGCGCACGGTTAGCTCAGCGGACTGAACGGTGAGCTGGACAGTGAGCTGGATATGCTCTACGCATATATAGGGTGGATGCATTGTCTGTTCATTGGCTCAATTGAAGACTATGGTCTGTAATAACAAATCAAGCATCAAACATATATCCAATATCATGGAATTAACTAATAAAATCATGAAATAATGAGAATGAACTAGAACTTGCATAAACCCGAAATATAGTCGTACCTAGGGCTAAATAGCGAGTTGCATGACAGAAAACATGCCAGAAGATGATAAAAAATATGTCAAACATGTAAATTATCAGCCGAAAATGATAACAAAATTGGGATCAACATTTTCTTTCACACAATTCTTCTTTATTTATGATTTAGCAGTAGATTACATATCATTTATGTTTTAAAGTATATTTAATTTCATGCTTATTAGAATTAAATTCATTTATTCCATTTATTTTATACGTACGAATTCATTATCTCAACTTCGTTAATGCTATCCCTTTTCTTGTATATGAATTTGTATGTGAATATTGTTAAGTTTTATATCCTATCATAGCTTAATTTCTAACTTTATTAGCATTTAATAAATTTTCATAATAACAGCATAAAGAGGATCACTGAAAGAAACACAATCATAAGGTAGACAACAATCTACCTTGGGAAAAACCCAAAAAAAGTTCCTCAATATAGATTACTAGTATGCAATGACCAAAGAACAAGGTCTCATCAAGTGAGAGGGAAAACACCAAACATAAGAGCTAAGACACCAAAGAAATTGGTCCTCCTCCTTCTTTGTCTCTCCTTCTTTCTCTCTCTTGCACAATAGAGGTGTGAGTGAGTGTGTATAAATGAGGGAGGGTGACTCCTTATTTATATTAAACTTCCCAACTAACATTTTACCTAACTGGGTCGACCTATAGACAGGTGTTTTCTGATGCAGTACTACTCATGGGGTTACCTAAAGAGGTTACAAGGGTGAAAAATAATGTATCTTAATTACCATTTGTATGTTCTACATGCTTGCTTTTCCAACCACATACTTACTCATTAATTGACATGTCTCTATTTAATTTAAATATTATAAAACACGCCTCTAAAAAAACCATTAATCTCACTAACCCTAGAAATGTCTCTACAATAATTGGAAAGTTACTTACTTTTCAAGGTAGGCTTTGAGGCCAAAATTTTGAAATAAGCACAACTCCTTGTAAAACCTTAATTGGGAGATTTCCCTGCAATCTCACCTTGAAGCTTTTGTAAATATAAAATTTCTATACCTTTGACTCTAAAATTTTGTTATGTAGTATATTGGTATGTCTACTCTGCAATTCCATGGGTTTTAATAAATTGTGATGTGCTAAGAAACAATTAGGGTAAGTTCACAAAATTTGGTTATTTTGGCCTTCTTAAAAGAGAGAACTTGTGCAACTTGCACAAGTCCAATTCTTTAGGTATGAATATGAAATTTTGACCAAAAATACATTGGTCTGTATTCTTTCCAATACAACTAGTAGTATTCAATATATATTTTTAGAACGCCATATATAACAGTTTTATCCACGAAACATGTTTATTACTAAGTTTTAGGATAGTCACAAACCCTAACTTATGCAGGGCTTATCTTCGAATGTAGAGTGATCTGTAACCTAAACGTTTGGCTCGAGATAGTTGTAGTGGGTTTTTCACCCCTGTTACATGCAAAAGCACCATCCTTAAGTCAATGTGATAGTAATGTAGAGCTCATAGAAAAACAACTAAAGCTACAAACATTATTAGTAACAATAAATCAAATAAACTTCTATGGCTAACTAAATAAAAACAAAAACATGAAAGTTATACCCTCCTTTCTGAAAAATGGGTCACCATGGCCGTCTCGGAATTGGTCCGCCTCTCCATAGGCTTGGTCTCCAGGTGGGTACGGAGAATCTTTCAACGTACTATGTGGGATTGGTAGGGAAATGGTATGATGGCGAATGTGGGGTGTGAATACTAGACAATAATGGTTTCTCACCGTACTCACTAAATAGAATAATGAAAAAAGGGATAAGAGTATTTTGATACCAACCTTCACATTACTTTTATAATATGTTTTTAGGTTTTTTAGCATTTTCTCTCTTTTAGGTTTTTGGAGCCCTATTTAGGGTTTCTAGCCCCTTTTTGGGTTTTTAGCCCTTTTTGGGGTTTTTAAGCCCTTTTTGGTGTTTTATGGGATTTTTTGGGCTTCTTTTGGGAGAGAATAAGGGTAAACCATAGTTGTGAAGGTAAAAAATAAGGGAAAATGGTGGGAATATGATGTATATATGTGGTTTAGACCATGCAGAGCTTGGAGAGCAATTTTTTGCATTAACAGACTGCCCCCTGATGTGTGAGGGTAGGAGCTCAACATATGGCCGATAGACATCATAGGATCATGGGAATAGTGGAGAGGTTGGAGAGACCTGTGGAGGAGCGGTTCTTTCTCGCACGAACCATGGTGGATTTCGGTTTTTGTATTAATATTGGTTCCCATCAATGGGTGAGCTACTGTCACATACCCCAATTTTGTAAAATAATGTTAATTATTTTAATTTGATTTCTAAGACATTATGTTAAATTTAATGCTAAGTAGGAACTAATGACTCAGTAGAGTCAAAAGATGTGGAATGTAATTCTAAATATTTTATTTTTAATAAATAAAAAGTGGAGACAACAGCTTGGGAGAGCTGTTAATAAGAGTGTTACNAACACAAGTGGCAGCATCCCCAAACACTTCCTATGTTGCAGGTGGAAACTTCCCTGCATTTGGGGTCATAGAATGTTTACTTTTTATCCTTATCAGAAGAAACATCATATGTACACAGAGTAATGTCAAATCTAGACTGAGAATGTTAGATTGTTAGAAACGGAAAAAGAAGCTATATTATTTTACCGACAGTAGTAGGTGATTGGTAGGAAAAATAGTTCTTGATACAGTATTCACTTTTAGTAATGTTATTATTAATTTTGAAGCTAAAAGAAAAGAATCTACTGATTAAACTAGAGCAGGGTTAGACTAAATAGAATTGTTTTTTCAACTCTACAGTTATTTCTTTCTAGTTTTAGGATAATTAACTACTGAATGTTTAGCGACCAAACTGTGAATAAGAATAGCTAAACTTTGATTTTATTCTACAGAGAAACTAGTTAGTTTCATAATTTACTTACAGCTGTTAATGTGATTAATTTATCTAGATTCTTTATCTAACTAAACTTGAGCAAGTTCTATAGGTAGGAACTTGTTCCTTTATAATTTAAAAACAAATACTGCATTACATTCTAAAGAAAATAAAATAGACAGTTTATATTATTCTTTAATGTTATAAATATTAAATTATAGAATATAGAAGGTACCTCTAAAGGTTATTTTGTATAGAAGTATAATATTATAACAATAAAATAATATCTCATTATATAACTATAATAGACAAAGAATAAAAATAATTTATAGATAAATTGTAGGAACAATAATACTTGCAGGTAAAATAACATTCAATATCACTATAATAAATAGTAAGTATTACACTTTTTACACTTAAAAAGAGGTAACTATTAGTTACACAAATGTATCTACAAGAATATTGAAAGTTACATAAATCCTAAAAGTTAAACAAGATGAACGACATTTATAACCTTATTAGAACAGGGGGAGTTAAAAGTAAGTTCTTATAAAACATTATACAGTTACCCTGAATAATTTTCTAGAATATAAATTAAATATAAAAACTTGCAGGAATCTAAGTAAAGAACATAGATATGCTCGATTTGTCGAGAATAAACAATTATATATATAATACAAGTAAAAAAAATAATTTCAGTACTATAATGTAAACAAAAAGATATTTCAAAAAGAGACTGTATATTCCCATGAAAATTCTTGGAGAGTGTATATTCCCAACTCTTCAGAGCTATTGCAGACTGTAAAAGATTTGAAGACTGAAATGGAATCAGTCAAGAGGGAGAATGAGAGGATTTTGAAGGCTCGAGAAGAATTGAACCAAATTTTAATAGAAAAGTTCCAAACTGAAGGAAGGAGCAAAAGATCAGAATCTGAGGATGTTAGTCATCAAAGAAGATCTAAAAAGATCAAGCTAGTGAAAACTCAAAGTATTTCATCATCTGAAGGGTTCGGTGAACGACAAAGTTACCATACTACTAGTGGCAGTAGTGAGGATGATTTGTATGACAGAAAGAAGAAATACAGACCATATGAGGAAATTTCAGGGGAGTTTAAAAAGATAAAGCCCCCAACTTTTAATGGAGAGACCGAAAAAGGGGAGGAAGCAGAGTCCTGGTTATCCGGGATGAAGAAGTATTTTCATATATATAATTACTCTAACCAGTTAAAGGCAAGGATGGCAATATATAATCTCTCCGGAAAAGCTGACATATGGTGGCAAGATCTAAAGAGAGTCAAGGGTATCAAAGAAAAAGAAGTAAATTGGAGTACCTTTAAAAGGTATTTCAAGAAGAAATTTTTGTCCAAGCAATATTACGAAGAAAGAGCTAAGGAGTTTTTTGAATTGAAGTTAGGTTCAATGACTATGAAGGATTTGAACAGTAAATTCTTAAGCTTGCTTAGGTATGTACCTTACCTAGTAGATGAGAAACCTAAAGTGCAGCGATTTCTCAACTGTCTACCGTATCATATTAAGGACAGAATTGAGTATGATAACCCAAAGAATCTGGAGGAAGCCATGAGGAAGGCTAATTTTTGTTTTGAATAGAACCGGAAGAAAGAAGGCTTAGCCAACTGGAAGGCTAAGAAAAATAACAATCAGCCTGAGTTTAAGAAGAAGAAATTTGTACCCCATAGGAATTTCAAGAATAATAAGACTAAAAATTATTCTAACAACAAGAATTTCTAGGGAAATAGAAATGGTACTTCCAATAATTCGAATAATTTTAAGGGCAAGGAAGCTGCAAATAACCATGGAAATTTTACCAAGAGTTTTGAATGCAAGGAGCCTATTAAGTGTTGGGAATGTAATGGCCCGCACTCTGCCTCGGTCTGTCCAAACCAGAAAAAGATAGTCAGAAACATTCATACTATACAGGAGGAGATAACCGTTGGGGAACTAGCAAGGAGGATGCCCAGAATTAATGCAGCTTTGGAGAACCGCCAAGCTGATTATCAGACTTCCATGGTGGAAGTAGAAGGTATGATTAATCAAACCCCTGTAACCATTTGAATTGATCCAGGAGCTAGTCTCAATTACATTGCACCTCATATAGTGGAAAAATGTAAGTTGTCTGTCGATAAGTTTGAAAATTCTTGGTTAGTGCAATTAGCCACTGGGGAAAAAAGAAAAGTAACTTGTTTTGTGAAAGAATGTGTTGTACTTATGGATGAATTTAAAACTACAGTTAAGCTTAATTTTTTGCCACTTGGCTCATATGATTTACTGATTGGCATGGACTGGTTAGAACAACATAAGGTAGTTTTAAATTGTTACGATAAAACTTTTACATCTTTAAATAGTAATGAACAACCAGTAAAGGTTAAGGGTATTCCTAGAAAAACTATAATCAGACAGATTTCTGCTTTACAACTTAAAAGAGCTGTTAGAAAAGGGTGTAAATCCTATGCAGTAACTATTACAGATGAGGAAGGTAGAACTGAAACAGATAAGTTAAAAATAGAAGATATTCCTATTTTAAAAGAATATACTGACGTATTCCTAGAAGAAATTCCAGGATTACCTCCAAGGAGGGAATTGGATTTCACTATTGAGCTGGTACCGGGTGCGGTACCTAGCTCAAAAGCTCTGTATCGAATGAACATTTTAGAACTTAATGAGCTAAAATCACAATTAAAAGAGTTAATTGATAAAAAGTACATTCGACCTAGTGTGTCTCCTTGGGGAGAACCGGTCATCTCTGTTAAAAATAAATACAGAACTATGCGATTATGCATAGATTACCGTCGGCTAAATAAAATGACTATTAAAAATAGGTATCCGTTGCCCCGCATAAATGATCTGTTTGATCAACTACGTGGAGCCACGGTGTTTTCAAAGATAGATTTGAGTTCAATATATCATCAAGTAAGAATTAAGGATGAAGATATCTTCAAGACAGCGTTTAGAACAAGGTACGGGCACTACGATTTTTTCGTAATGCCATTCGGGCTTACTAACGCCCCAGCTGTCTTTATGTGCTTAATGAATAATATAATGCATATGTATTTAGATAATTTTGTGGTTGTGTTTATCGACGACATCCTAATTTACTCTAAAATGGAAGAAGAACATAAAGAACACCTAAATATAGTTTTACAAGAGTTGCGAGAACAACAACTCTTCGCGAAATTTAGTAAGTGTGACTTCTTTAAGGATGAAATCATGTACTTAGGTCACATAGTGACTAAGGAAGGAATTTTAGTCGATCCCAAAAATATTCTGGCAATCGAAGATTGGTCGCTTCCTAAAGATGTAACGGATGTGAGGTTGTTCATGGGAATTACCAATTATTACCGAAGATTCATTGAAGGCTTTTCAAGAATAGCAAATCCGATCACTTCCTTGCAAAAGAAAGGCAAGAAATTTGATTGGAACTCAAAATGTGAAGAAAGTTTTAAGAAATTAAAAACCTTATTGACTAGTGTGCCTATTCTAAGAATAGCAGACCCTAACAAAGATTTTGTAGTATGTACTGATGCTTGTAATGATGACTTAGGTGGTGTTCTGACTCAAGACGGGCATGTCATTGCCTATGAGTCTAGAAAGTTAAAAGTTCACGAGAAGAATTACACAACTTATGATCTAGAACTTGCGGGTGTTATACATGCCTTAAAAATGTGGCGACATCATTTAATAGGCAGAAAATTTATCTAATGACTGATAATAAAGGATTGAAATATCTCCTAGATCAACCTAATTTAAACACTAGACAAGCAAGATGGTTAGCCTTCTTGAGTGAATATGATTTTGAAATCCAGCACATAAAGGGTAAGGAAAATAATATGGCTAATGCATTAAGCAGAAATGCAAAGCTGAACTTTACAGCAGCAATCAGCACTTATGCTTCTGATTTAAATGAACAACTTAAAGAAGGGGTAAAACAAGATAAAATTTATCAGAAATTGCAAATTACAGCTAAAGAAGAACCTACAGAAAGCTTAATAAAAGGTTATAGTTTAAATAAAGATGAATTTTTATTATTTAAAGATAAACTGTATGTACCTAATGTGCCTAAGGTTAAGTTGTTAATTCTGGACGAAGTCCATAAAACACCATATTCAGGACACCCAGGTTATCAAAAGACTGTAACCATGCTAAGAAAAGAATATTTTTTGCCAAACATGAAATCTGAGGTAGCTGAATACATTGCAAGGTGTTTAGAATGTCAACAGGTGAAAACCGAACACCAACACCCAGCTGGTTTGTTACAACCTTTACCTATTCCTAGCTGGAAATGGGAAGTGATTAGCTTAGATTTTATTACTGGACTGCCCAGAAATCAGAATCAAAATGACTCTATTATGGTGGTGGTTGATAAGTTAAGCAAGGCAGCACATTTTATTCCTGTTAAAACAACTTATAAGGCTGCCAATATAGCTGATATCTTCTTAAAGCAGATTTTTTGGTTACATGGAGTACCGAAGGTTATAATCTCAGACAGGGATCCTAAATTCACAGGAAATTTTTGGAAGTCCTTATTTAAGGGATTAAATACAACATTGAATTTAAGTACCTCCTTCCATCATCAAATGGATGGGAAAACTGAAAGAGTAAATCAGGTACTAGAGGATTTATTGAGGATGTATGTGAAATATTAGCTAGGTAAGTGGGAAGACTACTTACATCTAGCAGAGTTCGCATATAATAATAACTATCAGTCTTCAACTAAATTTAGTCCATTTGAAATTTTATATGGATGCAAATGAAACACTCCTATCTTTTGGAATAATCCAGTAGATAGATTAGTGTTAGGACCAGAATTGTTGAAAGAAATGGAAGAGATTGTGAAGCAAGTGAAAGGAAATTTGAAGGTGGCACAGGATCGGCAAAAATTCAAGCAGACTTGAAAAGAACTCCCAAGAAGTTCCAGGTAGGTGAACATGTGTTCATCAAGGTAAGGCCAAAGAAAATATCTCTAAGACTGGGGAGTTGTGCAAAGTTAGCACCACGTTACTGTGGTCCATTTGAAATTTTATCTAGAATTGGTCAAGTTGCTTACCAGCTAGCATTACCACCTAACTTGAAAGTACATAATGTTTTTCATATCTCTGTTCTGAAAAAGTATGTTCATGATGCTACTCATGTGGTTGATTGGAATGTTGTATAGGTGGAACTAGAAGGAGAAATTCTGGTGGAGCCGGACTGTATCCTCAGGAGGAGGGAAATTACACTGCGGAATCGCACCATTAGACAGGTGAAGGTGCAATGGAAGCACCTTAGTCCTGAAGAGGCCACTTGGGAACTGGAAAGTAAGATGTGGGAAGCATACCCGAATCTATTCCAGGGGACTACAGAGGATGAAGAATAACTAACATTGAGGACGATGTTAAATTTTAAGGGGGTGTGTATGTCACATACCCCAATTTTGTAAAATAATGTTAATTGTTTTAATTTGATTTCTAAGACATTATGTTAAATTTAATGCTAAGTAGGAACTGATGACTCAGCAGAGTCAAAAGATGTGGAATGTAATTCTGAATATTTTATTTTTAATAAATAAAAAGTGGAGACAACAGCTTGGGAGAGCTGTTAATGAGAGTGTTACTGGTCAAACTGGTGGAAGGAACTAGGTGGAGAGAAAAACACAAGTGTCAGCATCCTCAAACACTTCCTATGTTGCAGGTGGCAACTTCCCTACATTTGGGGTCATGATCCCCAAGAAATTGGGATTAGAGCAGGTGCTCAATAAATGACAACTAACCCAAAAAGACCTAGGCAATATTTTAAAAGTACCCAATGTAGAGAGCTGAGGCTGTTCAGATATTTTCCAGGAGAAGAATCATTCAGGAGGAATTCACTTCAAGGAATTCATTGGGGAAAAAGGGAAAACTATAAGGAAGGTGTTTTGAGAGATAAACTACAGTAACTTGGTCTGATACAGCTTACTAGCTGAGAGAATTGACTGATAAGTTCAAGATTGGTATTAAGTCTCAAAGACTGGTACTTGATTATTGATGCACCTAGTTCTATCCAGGAAGACCAAAGCAAGCTCGGGGGTCCTGAGGACTCGTTGTTTGAGCGCTCTCCAGGAGTTGGTAGGGAGGAACGACCTCCCATTGTTGTTGTCGTCTAATCTCTAAGAACATGTTCTACTATTTATTAGTTTATGTTCTATTATCTGTGTATGAATGAATGATGCATTTGCATTTTATAGTGTATAAACTCACATAATAGAATATCTTAGTTAGTTTAGTAATGAAAATTATGCTTAATGAGAAACAAACCCTACCTATGTTTTTCCTCATCTGGAGTAGTCCAGATCGTACTCCAGCATAGGTAGTGAAATTATTTAAAGAAAGTAGGATGCAAATACAGAATAAGATGTTAGTTTTGAATAATAGAATGTTTACTTTTTATCGTTATCAGAAGAAACATCATATGTACACAGAGAAATGTTAAATCTGGACTGAGAATGTTAGATTGTTAGAAATGGAAAAAGAAGCTATATTATTTTACCGATAGTAGTAGGTGATTGGTAGGAAAAATAGTTCTTGATACAGTATTCACTTTCAGTAATGTTATTATTAATTTTGAAGCTAAAAGAAAAGAATCTACTAATTAAACTAGAGCAGGGTTAGACTAAATAGAATTGTTTTTTCAACTCTACAGTTATTTCTTTCTAGTTTTAGGATAATTAACTACTGAATGTTTAGCAACCAAACTGTGAATAAGAATAGCTAAACTTTGATTTTATTCTACAGAGAAACTAGTTAGTTTCATAATTTACTTACGGCTGTTAATGTGATTAATTTATCTAGATTCTTTATCTAACTAAACTTGAGCAAGTTCTATAGGTAGGAACTTGTTCCTTTATAATTTAAAAACAAATACTACATTACATTCCAAAGAAAATAAAATAGACAGTTTATATTATTCGTTAATGTTATAAATATTAAATTATAGAATATAGAAGGTACCTCTAAAGGTTATTTTGTATAGAAGTATAATATTATAACAATAAAATAATATCTCATTATATAACTATAATAGACAAAGAATAAAAATAATTTATAGATAAATTGTAGGAACAATAATACTTGCAAGTAAAATAACATTCAATATCACTATAATAAATAGTAAGTATTACACTTTTTACACTTAAAAAGAGGTAACTATTAGTTACACAAATGTATCTGCAAGAATATTGAAAATTACATAAATCCTAAAAGTTAAACAAGATGAACGACATTTATAACCTTATTAGAACAGAGGGAGTTAAAAGTAAGTTCTTATAAAACATTATACAGTTACCCTGAATAATTTTCCAGAATATAAATTAAATATAATAACTTACAGAAATCTAAGTAAAGAACATAGATATGCTCGATTTGTCGAGCATAAAAAATTTTATATAAAATACAAGTAAAACAAATAATTTAAGTACTATAATGTAATCAAAAAGATATTTCAAAAAGAGACTGTATATACAGCTTTTCTTCACAAAGTTAGGGTAAAACCCTGCTAGTAGCAAAATTGTACAACAGAGATAACAAACTGGAAGAGCCTAATTCAGTTGTGTACTCACGGCCTCAAACAAAATTCACAGAGTGAGACTTTATAGCCTTTCCATCTTTTACATATTTATTTACACAGTAACTGAACAAAACCAAAATTACAGTCACAGCCTAAGCCGGAAAAACCCCGCTTCAAGCAAGGGTTTCATCATCCATTAAAACAGCAAACCAAATAACCAGGTAAACCCAAAAACCGCACGGGTTTTACAGGCCATGGTGGCCAACCCATAAATATCCCATAAGGGATTGGACAAGGTAGAACTGCCATGGAGAGTCCAAGGCTTATCATAAGCTAGCAGTCATTCCAGTCTTACTCTGTCTACACAGAAGGCCGAACCAACACCTGCAACCAACAAAGAGACGACAGTGTTAAGACTTGTATCCAAAGTAAACATTCATGTATTAAAATAAAACCGAAAAGTTAATGGAAGGGTTATTAGTGCTGTTGCCTAAAATTTTACTATAACACGACCATCAACAAGCAAAAGAGCAACCAACAGCGACTGAGTTTAGGAGCAGCAAGCACAGCAAGTAAACACGCTCGGGTCGTCACTTTACATCCAAAAGGAAAACTATTCTATAGTAAAACCCTACACCCCAGCAACTCTGAAACGCAAGACCACTACTCGCAGTGCCAGGCCAAGGAGGGAGAAAACCATTTACAGTCAAAAGATTCGGAATGGAGCTAGCTACAAAGGTAAAACCCTGGAGAAAGTATCACAAACCGAAACCCAAGTAATAGATAGTTTCACGACAGCACTTCTCTGTTAAGCTTTTGGGGCGAGCTTATAAGGAGGACCAGTGAGCAAGGAGTCTACTAACAACAAAGGCAAGCGATAGAGTAGATGAGAGCATGATAGCAGAGGGGCTGAAGGCCTGAAGATGATGGTGGAATGTCAAGCTAGGGTTCGAAATTGCCCTTATAATCATACAACACTTGGCCACAGTGTTGCCACGTCTCATGCAAATTATTTGCATGCAGTGGGTACAGTTATATAGTCCCGATGAGTCTTGAAAACCAAGAGTATGTTTTCCAATCATTTGGTAAATCGAAAGTTCCACCTTAGTACATGTTGCATTGTCAACCTATCATGCACGTAATATGGGAAAACATAAGAACCATTACCATAAATCTTGCTATAATACTCATCAAGCGTGTGTATATTAATACGACCCTTTCATACCTTGTGACTTGTTTTACTTCAAACAATTATAACTTTAATTTTAGTTAAGACTCGTAATATGTTTAAAAGGATTTCATAATGTTCATTTGACAGTTACTTGCTTACAAACTAGCAATTACTCAACCAAACATTTGAACCTAGCAAGGATAAAATTCGATGCTAAACCTAGCAATGTCATTCATGTAAAGGTGATAAAGGAGGCATTTAGTAAAAAGAGTATAGAATTATAAATAAAATATAAACCATAAACAGCTCATGGTGAGGTCTAACCTATGACCCCTTTTGTTTATAACAAACATGGTATTCAGTCTTTAAACCAACTATAACTCTATCTAAAGTTATGATAGTTGATGTTTATAAAATATTTTCTTAAAATTAAATTATGGTATATACCCTACATGCTAATGTTAATATTTTACCTTTACATGTTTATTTAGTAAACTAGTAAGATTTACTATTAAGCATGATAAGTTTTGAATTGCTTAAAGAGCTTGACATTGGAATTTTGTTATAAAATTAATAGCCTTAACTGGATAACATGTTCCAAGTAAATTATTGGGTAGAGGAACTTAATCCATCATCACTATTATAGCCAATTTGACGGTAGTTTATGAGGATATAATTTCCTTAGGACATCAGGTTGGGAAGATGGAATATTAGTATAAAAACTTAATAGCTGTTGCACATTAATTTTACACTGGAAAGAGTAACCAACAATTTATTAGGAGGTAAAGAGATTATGCTCACTTTGTCAGTAGATCCTTAACGTAATAACTCTGTCATTCTTAATCTGCTTGCAAAGAAATATTTAAGACATTTTTACATAGGATGACTAGGATAGACATCAAAGAGTTTAGTATGCAATAAGAACTTTGAATTACATCTTTTAGAAAGAAAACAGTTGTCATTAGTACTGATAGAACTAAATCTCATTTTTCCATAGCATCTTAAAAGGAATGACGATTTAATGGTTTTACCTCATAAAGCACCTGAATTTGATTAACATTTATATTCTTTTACTGAGCTATTATTGTGCGACAAACTTATATCTGATTGCTTTAGAATTATTGACAAGCAGCACCCGAACTTCTTACCTGTAAGTATGTAAGAGCAGGAAAACTTTCTGCGTTAGCTCGAAAGCTAAGTAAGCCCAGAATATCATGATAGTTCCACCTTGTGGTTGCAAAGAAAAACAAGTCATTAAACTGAAAAAGAATTGTTCTATAAGATAAACATAATCAAATAGATAATTCAGATAATGAATCCATTAATATAACTAATTAAAAACAATTAGTTGACTGCGTTAATGAGATTTATTTGTATTTTCAAAATTTTAAAATTTTCAGAAATTTTGGGGTTTTGACAGCTACATACAATGTGTGACATGTTTATGGATGAGACGGGCATAGCCATGCTCGTAACAATGTCAAAAGAATAAATAATGGGATCAAGGATCAAAATATGGGAGACGATCAATTTTATATACAACTGATGTTACATAATATTTGCCTCGATGAGAGGCTAAATACAATGATGATCTGAATAAATGACATATAGGAACCATGGCATTCTCATGGAATGAAATATCTTCACAACTAATACTCTGTTGGATATGGAAGTTTACATAATTGTAGGGACTCACTAACGGTGAGTTAGAATCTTTGTGGTACGATATGCCGCATCAATTACTGGAGATACGTGGAAGCACTGTACTGTGGTCTTCTGAACACTGTTTCCAATGCAACCCGAAAATCACGAGGGACATGAAACTGTTTGGGTCCCATATTAGACTCACAAGTGTGCTAGATTCAAGTGAAAACCAGGGTCTTCAATCAAATAATGCACTGACCAATACCCTATAGTAATATCAATGGTGCGATGATGTAGCTAAAGTCAAGCACGTGAGACACAACCACCCTAAGAGGCACTAATGATTCCTTTAAAGTGGTCCAAGGAACTCATCAATAAGGTGAATGAAACCAGGATATAGGGACCTTTGGGTCTATCCTATGGAATAGATGTGTTGATGTCGACAAAGAGAGACCTACAACTAATCAAGGAAATAATGTTTCCTTAACGAGAAGCATGAGAGGGATAACCAAAGGCTAGGACAATCTGGGGGACTTGACACACTGAATAGGGATAGAAGAATGCGGGGGATGCAAACTTCCTTTGTTCAGAGTATAATGGCAGGGTTGACATGGTAGAAAATGAAACTGGCTCATGGGATATGGATCATAGCTGTAATCCCAGGAAGATAACTGCAAATGGGAAATACTGAGGGAGGTAACTTGAATGGTGATATCTAGCGGATCCAAGTAAGACTCATCATAGAATACTCTGAACAAAGGTGACTCAATGTGGGAAAGCTACCAAACTGTTATATATTGGGTAGCGCTGAAAGACACCGTTATGACACGATCTCATGGCTTTTTAGCGATCCTAAGAAATTAAATGCTCAATGGTGTTTTCATTTTTAGAGAGTCTGCAAATAGGAAGAAGACTCCATTGTGGTATTTTTTTTTGTATGTAGTCTCTTGAGTCCAAAAAAGGATAAAAATGTACATTGGAGAGCTCTCCCAACCTTTGGGAAAGGAAGACTTCTTTACCATTGATAGTCCAATCGGGACGAAAAAGGTTAAACCTATACTGACTAGACGATCATTTAGATACTTTTACGAGCATGAACGAAACCAAGTTTGATCAGTAATATTTTCTTGATGAGAAGGATGTAAAAGATCTTAAAGACAACCCATGATGAGCTTTTTAACAACGTTTTATCCTAATTCCCGAGAAAGCATAAAAGGATGCAAAGGGAAACATTTATGGCCTGAATGTGACAAGGTGTACTTTTTCTAATGATAGTCTACATAGTCCGAAAAGGGATAAAAGAGGCTACGTAGATGCCCTTTCAAATACTTTAACAAGTGTGAAAGGAAGCAAGTGTGCTTAGTGATCTTTTCATTCTTTTAAGATTCAAAAAAGAGCTTAATAGAAACTCCATAATGGTCAATCAAGCGAGGGGGAGATGTTCGATGTAAGGAAAGAGCCTATGTTGTGACCATGGCTAATGGGCATAAATACAGAACATTGATGGGGACCCCTTGCGGGATGATGAATGGAATTCAAAGATGGCCAACTTTGCAGTATGGATGGAGCGAATGGCTTGTGGACATACCAATACATACAAGGGAGATTCGTGTGATGGCATGCAAATCGGGGTGACTTTCAGGAAATGGTCCAAAAAATCATAGTGAGAGCATGAGACGAGGGTCTTGTCACAAGATAGAGGGAGGAAAACTGAACCCGATGGTGTGAACAATGTCTCAAACAAACTTTGGATGACTTTGACTAGAAGTTAGTGATGCTTCCCCTAGTGCAGTGGTGCACAGGTAAAAACTAGACCAAATAGAGGCCTATGGTTACGGAGGTAGCTCAACGTACAAGGTGTGATTCTCATGGTGGAACACAAATAGAAGTGACTCTGAGAAATGTCGCAAAGAAAGTAGGGAGGGATTCAATCTACTACAGGTCATCTTGTTACCCGGTAGCTTTTTGCATAGTGGTGGCAGCTTCCTATCCTTATAGAGGATGATCCATACATGAGCACGGAAAACTGGGGAGATCATGGATATGCCTCGACCTCCGGTAAAGGTCTAAGGACCTGAAGGTATGCTATCATGGTGGTAGATATATCATATGTGTAACATACTGTGTGCATGTGCAGACGTGGGCCCACACCCTCCAATGGGATACCAGTGGTGCAAGAGCAAGGTTTATATCCACATGCTCACGTGCAAATGATGCGAGGCAGTTCTACAATGGACTCATAGTGACTAGACATGGAGCAACTACTAGAGGGGGGCATCGAATCATAGTAAAAATGATGTAAAACAAAAAGTAGAAACTATGCCCCAAGTGCTGCATGGTGAGCGACTCGGGCATAGGACCTCGGGCAGAGGAAATTGGCCTTGCCTTGGAGACTCTATAGTTGGTACAAAGTACACAAGGGAGGAATCTGGAATTCAATGGGAAGAACCGAATCCATGCCATGGGCTAAGTGAAATGGGGTAACACCAGTGGTGCTTGTGACGATATCTCTGTCGTCGTGAAAGTGATGTCAGGAAATACCAAGCAGATATTCCACGGTCGAGGATGGGAAAGTACTACTAGAAGTAGAGATCAGGTAAATGGTGGTGGTTGTGTTCGAGGAAGAAACCAGAGGGTGGATCTCCATAAGAATGATGATTTCGAACTCACGAGAGTGTTTTTGAAGGTCTTGAAGGACATACTGATACTCAAGAAAGTCTGGGAAATGGTGTCAATAATGGTCGTACAAACCACAAAACATGTACGGATGGTTGGTCCTCAAATATTTGTTCTTGACTGTTGGCATAGATGGGATTATGACTACTCAAGTACCATCGTCTATATCCATAGCATCTAGGTGTGTGTGAAGGATAGCTATCTCTAGACAGTTTTGAGTTGCATGATCATGGACATCGCACAAAGCGCAAGGTGGAGTTGGATGAGGCTCAGCTTTTACTTTGGTGGCCTTGCCCCCAACCTTCTTTGGGGGAGGAGGGGCAAGTTTGGGGAAGGTGTGGGCCTGGAGGTGGGGGTGACTCCATCTCAATTGGTTTGACAGGAGTCAACACAACCCGAGGCATCGGAGGTGGGGTAGGTGGCTCAAGGTACCACACAGGGATCCCCAACATAAAATTAGGTAAATTTAGAGTAGCTTGACAGGATTGCTCACAATGCTAGAAGGTGGAAATAGGAAGGGAATCATGTGGATCGGGAATGAACCCCAATAATTCTCGGGAGATAGTGGTTGGGGTTGCAACTGATTTTGTGGTGTGGTAGGGATGGTACTAGATGAGATAGTACACAAATCTATTGTGTTAGTTGGTATGGGTGGAGGTGGTAAATATTGGAAGGTGTCCACCATAGGAATGTTGGAAAATAATCCCAAGCCTACAGCAGATAAGGAACAGATGGACACATTGTCGATCGCAGTATCAATGGTAGGGATGATGTGTTCCAGTGTGGCTGGCCCCTGCAGATCGTAGTAAGTCAACTGGTCAACCGTCATGATCTTTCCATCATGAGGAAACATCAGAATTCGAAAGATGGTGGATGTCATGACTCTCATGGCATACATGTAGCTACATCCGAGAAGGAGGTTATAATCAATTTGGTATTTAATAACCTAGATGTCAATCAAAACCATTTTACTGGCTAAGGAAACAGGAACATTCAAAAGAATTCCTTGGGACTTTGTCGAGCGCCCATAGTAGGAATGGAGGGCGGTTGTGGAAGGTTGAAGGCTGGGGGACCAGATTTTTTTCCAAAAAAAGGTCAACATAACACAGGTGGACTCCCATTCATCAATGATGCATCGATGTATGACCAAATTATGAATGGAGACTGGAATTTGGAAGGGGACGGTGGATGGCATCCTGGGTTCTCCTTGATCCAAATCGAATGTGATCATCCTGGAATCAAATGGATCAATATAACCTAATGCGGATAACAACGCTTTTCACTGAATCGGGAAAGTTTTGAGCACTTCTAGAGTATACATGGTTGTAGGTGATTGGGTCAGGTCATCAACAATGCTATAATTTAGGGCATTTCAACCAGTCACATTGTTGGCGATACGTCGTATAGGAAACTGTGGGGCTTTGGATGCTCCATCAATGGGGGGTATGGGTAAGTGGAGGGGCATACTGGAAGTGTTAGAAGTAGATGTTGCTGATGGGTCAGTGGTTTTCGTGGTGGATTCATATTGGTTATTCCAAGTCTGGAATTTGACGTCAAACGACACTATCATGAGGTGATGGACTCTAGTTTCTGCAGGTGGGGGTGCTGCGGGAGTTGCGGGAGAAAGTGGGGCCAAGGGTTGTGTTGCAACTAATACTTGGTCTGGTAATGGGTTTTGAAGCACCATAGGTGGAGGACCCATTAGTGTTGGGTTGGGTTGAGCCTAGGTCATGGCATTGGCATCCTGTTGAGCTTCATTTTGGATAAACTATTGGATGCGATCCATTTGAGGGCACATATGTGTATCATGACCATAGGTGTTACACAGGGAACACAGATGATTGGTCCATAGCTTTGGGTTCTTTCCCTATCGATCAGGTTGTAAGGGGGACTATTTCGGTGGATTGGCACCATTGTTGTTGGGGGTTTTAGGCTATTGGTTGTCTCCTAGCGGATGATTATTACCTCAATTTTTCTTACCCTACCCTTGTTGGTTGTTAGGGGTGGGTTGGTTGGGAAGCTTATGCTGAGCGAAAACCTATCTTGTGGAAACCGGAGGGGACAGGGCTAGAGCCGAATTTTGTTGTGCTAGTGGCGCATAATAGACCGGAGGATCTGGGGGAGCTGCAAATCCAGCCATTGGGACCAAATATGACTGTGTGGACCAAGTCAGCCCATGGACGTGCTGGTTTAGTGCAATATGTGCATAGGAGGGGGCAGCTCCGAACTGAGCCATCATCCGTGAGTAGTCAAGAATGTAGTTACATTGTGCAACACTATGGGTGTTAATTGGGTGCAGTGGCATCATAGGGGGTGTCACGTATTACTGAGGGTGTTGTGAGATGGAGATGATAACTCCATTTGTAGCATGGGATGCCCCTGGTGTATCACGACGGGTGGTTCAAGCATGAGGAGCATCGGGTATGACAGTGTACAAGTACCCAGACTAGGAGTAGATTAAGTCAAATTGTTGAGCCTTTAATATGGCCTCCTCCTCGGATTAGGGTCACTATGAGGCAACGTCCTTGGCTATGGGTGGTAGCAAGGTCTTCAAAAACTAGTCAAGGAAGATTCTATCATCCGGTTGGATCTTACATAGGCTACATCTTCATCTCCACTCCTAGATGTTATATATGATGTGTGTGGTTGTAGTTTGACGATAGGAAAAAAGGATCTCCACTCCCTCTTCATGTCGTATGAGAAGTTTGAAGTACTGGAGGAACATGAAGGCCAGTGAGGAGAAATTGGGGTAAGAGCATGAGGCAACTCAATATACCATTTGGTCAAAGCGCCCATAAGTGTGCCTTGGAACAACCTCAACCTCACTGAGTCATCCAAAATGTTGTTTGACGAACACCATAGGTGGAAGGACATGATATGGTTTTGGGGTTCCTCGCCTGTCTTACCCTCAAACTTTGGGATGTCTGAGGGAATTTTTGTTGGCGTGGGAGAATAGTGTGGTTGGTGATTGATGGGGTCATTTGTTAACCTTTCCAAATATAGAAGGTTAAGTCTAGCCATGAAAGGTAGCCTAGAACTGGTATTGGCTCGGTGGAGACCAGTGGCGGTGCTAGTAATGATAGGAACATGGGTTCCATGCTCCCCTGCGGGTGCATGTGGTTGACCTCCTATGGTATGGATGTTTAGAGTAGATGTGGAAGGGGCACTGCCCCAAGGTATATAAGGCAGTATGGTAGAGATCATGGTAGCTGGTGTAGGGCCTCCACTAGTGGTTAGCGTACCTACAACAGCATGCACAGTGGTGGTGGTACCACTGGCAAGGATACCCATGATTATGGGTGGCAAGGACATAAGTCCCCTTCCAACTATCCCTCTGAAAAAGGGATTAGGATTTGTGTCATCCATGGGGCTAGATGGTGTAACGAACATATTAGGTTCAGAGTGGTAGCAGTCTGAATCGGAATCAAACGATGTGTGTCCTTATAAAGGTGAGGAGTTTTGTCGAAGAGGTTCCAATGGTGACGGTCTGAGGAACCAAAATGAGGGGAGTGTCTGCTAAGACGATGGGAATACTGTGGTGAAGAAAGTAACAGGTAATGAATATGGACCCCAGTTCAAAATAGCTTCTTATTGGTTCAAAAGGCAGTCACTCGTCCACCAAGGCTATCTGATGGCTTGCGTATTGGGGTAGTGCCCCTCACTCCAAAGCGTAGATAAAACTGCTAGTCGCTCGTCCACAAACAACAGCGCTTTGGTTTTCCTCATGGGTGGGTATCTAGTCAATCCGGTGGGGGTCATTTCCCTTTTTGCTTAGCAGGTCTTCTCAATGACCAACTACTTCGGGGTTCCTATGGTACTCCTCATAATGAGTTTTAGGGAAAATCCCAAGTACTTCCCACAATTGTTGCGGATGATACTTATGTCCCAAACCAAATGTTATTAAGTAAATTTGGTTACTTTTAAGGTTTTGCTTGGGGTAATGAACCGAGTGTGTTTGATTATTGGTGTGAGTATGTCCACTTATGTATGAAACTTTTACTTTCAAATATGAAATAAATAAATAACAAGGGATTTCCTACAAGAAACAAGCAAAGGGATGTACCAAAGCACATCTGAAAGGGAAAAGAAGATCTAGACAAAGTGCAAGATAAATAAGGGTTTGAAATGGGTTTGGGAAACTCACTGTTATGTTTTCAAACCGGTGGTGTGACTACCTCAACTTTGTATCCTTCAAATCAAAGAGGGAGTGTAGGGCACTCAACAAAGTGGAAACAAGTCCACCCATAGATCCAAAGGTCAAACCCCAAGTGCTCTGTGCTCAACAAGGAGGACATCCCCCAACAGTCTCACACTCCCCATAGCCTCCAAAGTCACCTCTTTCTACTTGAAGAGAAAAATAGTGAAGTGGATGCATATTACTAAAACTTATTCAACCACCCTTCATTTCTCAGAAGACCCCGGAGGACGATGACCGAGTAGAGGAGGAGGGAACAAATAAGTTGGTTAATTTCCAACTTATAAAATGCAGACAAAGCAGGAAAATAGCAGCAATCATCTCAAAAATAGACAGGTCTCACTTAACAAGTGGATAGTCGCAACTAGGTCGCTCAAACAGGAAAAACAAAGGTGACTGGGTCGCTCAAACAGAAAAAACAGGTGTGAGTTGGACCTGTGAGGAAATTCGCGCTTTATGGGGCTAAGGATGCAACCTATGTCATGCCTAACATGAGAAACTATGTGACTGGGTCATGGCTTCTGGCCCGAAATGTGCGACTTGGGCCTGACAGGAAAAAATCAAGAAAATAAAACTGATAGGGAGCAAGGGGGGTAGGCACTGGTGCCATTAGGGTTCAGATCGGCTGCGTGGGGGCCCGGTTAGTGACGACTGAATATAAAAACTAAATAAACACCTGCAAAACCTGGATTCCAAGAGTATCGACCAGTATGGTCTCCAAAACTGTAGTGGGGTTTTCACCCCTGCTACGTGCAAGAGAACCATCCTTGTGTCAATGTGACAATAAGGTAGAGTTCATGTAAAAATAGCTAAAACAACAAACATTATCAGTAACAATAAATAAAATAAAATTCTACGGCTAAACTAAATAAAAACAAAATCATGAAAGTTATACCCTCTTTTCTGAAAAATGGGCCACCGTGGTCGTCTCGGAATCGGTCCACCTCTCCACAAGCTTGGTCTCCAAGTGGGTATGGAGAATCTCTCAACGTACTATGTGGTAATGGTAGGGAAACGGTATGATGATGAATGTGGGGTGTGAATACTGGAGAATAATGGTTTCTCACCCTACTCACTCAATAGAATAATGAAAAAAGGGATAAGAGTCTTTTGATAGAGACCTTCACATTACTTTTATAATATGTTTCTAGGTTTTTTGGCCTTTTCTCTCTTTTAGTGTTTTGGAACCCTATTTAGGGTTTTAAGCCCTGTTTAGGGTATCTAGCCCCTTTTTGGGTTTTTCTCCCTTTTTTGGGTTTTTAAGCCATTTTGTGGGTTTTTAAGCCCTTTTTGGTGTTTTTTGGGCTTTTTTGGGAGAGAATAAGGGTAAACAATAGTTGTGAAGGTAAAACATAAGGGAAAATGGTGGGAACTTGATGTATATATGTGGTTTATACCATGAAAATATTAGTGAGCAATTTTTCGCGTTAACAATACTTCTATATATCCTTCCTGTAACCTGAAAAAATTGAGACCTTAACACTGCACCCAAAAAAAATTGGAGTGAAAATGCCAAGTTGACTTGTTTGAAGGAGCCAACCCTTTTGGATTACTAAAAAAACCCAAATTACACAGAGTGTATCTCCAAAATTATAGCAAACTACAGGCCAAAATTTGGAAACAAGTTAATTCCATATGTCCTTTATGTATCGTGAAAATTCAAAATTTGGACACTTTCTAAAAATGATTGGAGTGAAAATGTCAAGATGACTCATTTGAAAGAGATAAACCTAGTATTAAAAATTATTCATTTTACCAAGGAAGAGTTCTTATATGTGTTATACTATGAAACGACACTTCTATGTCTGAGTACTGACACCAAATGTGTTGGTACAAAAAAGGAAAATGTGAATTGAAGCGACATAAACATTATAGATGAAGTGAAGCCTTAATGCATACTTGTTCCTTCAGCCTTGTCAATATTTATGGATGATCTTGTCTTGCACTCGTGGGTCTTTGTTGGGTAAAATATGCACTATCTAATTCAACATTTAATTGTCAACCTGGGAAGGTAGCTTGTTATATGCAAACACTATATGTGCAGGACTAAATCCTAATCTATCCTAGTCTAACTTATCCCAATGACAACAACTTACATAAAGGAAAAATAAGTCTAAACTATAGAATGAAAATTCAACTAAGCTAAGCTACGGGAAAATACATGAAATAAAATCAAACGAAGCTATCTCATGCAAATCAAACAATGACTAACTTAACTAAATTCTCCTATACTCCAAATCCATTCCCCGCAACATTATAATGTTCACAAAATACAATATGAAAAATATAAGACATGACAAAATTTCCACTTATATACAAAATGAGAAACACATTTCTTAACCATAAAAGAACACATAAAACAAAATATGTTTTAAACACATAACAATTAAATTCACACAAAATCACATGTCACCATTTACTTTTTCAAAGGGAGGGATTCAAGACACGACTTCTTATAAAAATTAAGTTATATAAAACAACATTTACATGTGGTAACATTATTAACAAATGGATGCCAACATAAAAACTTAACAATACATAAAGAAAGATTTTATGCATATGAAGACATCATCGAAATGCTTATCAGCTACTTACGGCTTGTTACAATTTCTTTTAATAATAAGATTTATAGATGCAGCTTGGAATGAAAAGATTTCAAGGACGTTATCACAGCAATTATCATTTTCAGAGACGTTTTACAGGAATACAATGACCCAACAGTCACGCTTATGAACAAATTACGGATTGCAACTTAAGATCAGAAACTATGATCAATTTGCACAATAATCATATTGAATACTAAATACAATGATTGCAAACACAACAAAAATTTATAAATGAAAACACAATTTTAATGATGTTTGGAATGGATTCTAGACATGTCTCCAAACTGAATTTTATAAAGCTAAATCAAATTGCAATCATTAGTAAGCCAAAGCAGGGAACAAAAACTAAATAAAGTGCATGAAATATTAAAAATACATTTGAATCTCAAACTAACTACAAGACATGTTAAAATACTAGAAAATCAACCTAGACTCTAAATAAGTGTCTGTATAAAACTCAATATTAACAATTCTAGAAATGACTGTAAATTCTGGAAATTTCTGTTTAAGTTCGAATTAAAGACTTAAAGACAGACTGGAAGGAAGCCTGAATGACTAGTGTGTATGGACGGCTGAAATGAGGCATGCTAGAAATGTTACAATTATGAAAATAAACAAGCTAAATAAATTTAATGCCAGCTGGTTTATGCATATTAACCTATGGTGCAAGCAAAGCAGTGAATAGACTGTTTTAAAGTTGAAATAACAAGAAGCAACTTATACCAATCATTATCTAAGGAAATAAATTATTTCTATTGCATAATAAAACAAGGCTGAAAATGTAAATGAAACTAAGCTATAGCTACATAAAAACAATCAAAACTAACTCTAATTACAGACTGAACTTTTAAAAAAATAAACTAGTTAACTTTATCTAGTTACAAATGAAAAGACTAAAAGCAAACAAAGAGAAGTTATGCATGACCGGCCGTTCTAGATTCTAAAAATGTAAATTATATTAGCCACATGAAATAAATGGTAGGAAATAAAACAACCTCTACAGGAAACCAAGTTAAATGCATATACTGGAAAATAAAAATTTTAATTACAGAAACGAAATACAAAAGATACACAAAAGAACCTCTGGTTGTTGAGGGGCCCTCCCAGCAATCAGAGATGTGAAGCTAACTCAACTTAGTCACCAGCAGAACATTAACAGCGAAAACCAAAAAACTTCTGTTAACTGAAAAAGATTACAAAGTGTTTCTCTCACTCAGTATTTCTATGCATAAAAATCACTGCCCCGTTTCTTCACCAGAGGAGTCTTTATATAAGTTTTTCAATGGAGAAGAGAAGTTTGACCCTTTCGGTGGTCAACCGCTCTAAAAATAGAAGGTCTTAAATGCTGCAGAAACGGATCAGCACAGCACACCGTCCATCTTCCTGATTCCACAGGCGTTGGTTCTCCTTGACGCGAGCAGCTGTGTGTTGGTTTCCTTTGATGTGGGCATAAAGCATGGTGTTGAATGGAGAAGGCAAGATGGCGAGCCTTCTAGAGCAAGGGCCATCATAGCATCAAGATGTGTGGACAACAAAACAACTAAAAATTGTTATGATCTTTAAATGTTTGGGAATATGCCAACTAACAGCGCGAATTGATCAGAGAGTTGAATGGCGAGCTGGATGCGATCTACGTGTATTTAGTGTGAGTGTGTGTCCACATGGAGGCTCATTTAAAAACTATAATCTGGGGCTGAATGATAATCTTTTCATCTTTCCGACGTGATTGTGCCCTCCATTTTCTTCACGGTGTGCGTTAATTTCCATTTCACTATGCGTGAATTCCTCCGTGCATTAATTCTCCATATTCGCATGCTTGTACAAAACATAAAATTTCGTTAGTTGTAGTCAACGGCCTGCATTAATCAATTGGTATTAAACTAGCAATTGTACCTAGGGGTCCAATAAAAGAATGTCGTGTTGTAAGCTAAGCAAGGATCCAAATCTTATGGACAATTTGAAGTGTTAAACCACAAATTTTAGTAAATAAAATCTTATGGTTGATACAATAATTTAAAACATTATATTCTTCACATAATTGGTCATTACATTATTGGAATTTCAAAAGTAATCATGAAAATTATTTTCCTCTCATAGAAATGACAATGAATTGTTAGTTTTGTAGTTCATTGTAGATGCAAAATTTTTATGGATCTATCTACTAAATAAATAAAAATAATTCATTCCATCATGTCCTTTGTTATCTCACCTCATCCAGCATGGATACAAGTTTTGCTTTGCATCTCTGGAGTTCAAATCTGTCTCCTGGATAGAAGGGCTGATTCATCATCCCGGTCTCAGTTTTTGCACCAAACTCATGACTTCTGCTCCTTGAACTGCCAGGAATAACGTTGACCTCCATGGATAGTTTTTGCTTGGGACTAGTCTTGGCTTCAATCCCCCTGCCCACATTGCAAAATTCATATAAAATATCCTATGCTTCCTTCAAGTATCTTGAGTTTTTCAAACCAAGGCCATAACCTACAAATGCACCGATTGACCCATCCTTCATGTACTGCAATATAGCTAAGCGACCACCACCTTGTATGGAGACCATAAATCCTTTTCCTATTATGCCATTCCTTGAATATGATGAAATATTATATGCAAGACCATCTGTTGGTGTACCATGAGCGCTGTTGAATAAATCGCCTAACTTGGATTTAGCATCTCCACCAAATTACAAAACATTTGTCTGGTTGGCTATGTCATGCAAGTGCATTTCAGAAGGTTGGTGAGATGACAACGATAGTGAAAGTCTCTGACCTGATCCATCCTATCCTTTAGAGCTATATTCACTCCTAAAACTTTCATCCACCTTATTCTCAATAAACTGCTCTCTATTCCATGGTTGAGATCCACTATATCTGTTCTCCCAATTTAATGTATTGTTCAACTGAGCAAGCATCAGTTGGTTGTGTTGCATGTTCCCACTACTTGGAAGATCACTTCCAGTACCGTGACTAGGATCTCTAAGAGAAGGGCTAGCTTCTGAAATGATAGTTGGGATCTGATTAGGAAAATGAGGAAATTACAAAATATTCTTCTGGGCTTCAAACCCTAGAGGGTTCAATCCATTTGTAGGATGAATTTCTGTCATATTTATTGCTGCAGTAGAAGTTCCCTCAGGAAACTCATTTGGGTATTTTGGATTCATCAAAAAGAGATGCGTACCATGATCAGTTTGGTGACGTGGGTTCTGAGATGCAACTTCCATATCACCTTTTCTTATTTCTCCAAAGGAGCCAACCTGCATAGATCCTCCTCTTGCAACTACAATTGGGTTTGGTATTACTTGTCCACTATATGAGACTAGACCACCATGATGTTGTTGCTGCTGCATGTTGTTTGGAACAACAATACTGGGAGCTGCCCAGACAGTATTGGACCGATTTTGGGGTACGTTAAATCTTTTCCAATTCCCCAAATTGCCACCAATATTTCCAAGGCCTTGGTATGATGTTCCTATAACAGATGATCTGCTTGATTCCTGGGCCTCCGAATTATGATCCAAGAATGAATTCTTAGACGAAAAGGCCAGTAACTCTATACCTGATGGAATAAAACTATACATTTCTGAATTCATGGTGGGATTTTCATACAACTGCATCACCTCTTATTTATATTTGCTGGATCTTTCAGCCAATATCCCCTTGAAGATGAAGACTCATTGGTCTATTCGGCTGGATTTTGTGAATTGCGAAGGTGGTTCTCTACGTAACCTAAAAAACCTAAGCAATCCAATGTTCTCTCAATCTTGAACGACGACTGGAATGCATTGAACTGTTAAATTCTTGGAATCCCTAGGAACTAATAAAAGACTCTCTTCCATCAAAATCCTATGGAGCTTAGCAACTGACAAAATGTCCTTAACTGATATATACCTCGGGAAACTCCCAGGAACCCTAAAAAGAAATAAGTCAGCTCAAGCCTGATAAAGACAGGCTTTATTGTCCACTCCATTATTGTCCACTCCAGCAACTCTATAGCAACCCCATCTGCTATGTATATCTACCAATCAGCAGCACCAGCAGTCGGCCTTGCTGACATGAGAACTCAAACTATATGGGTTTTTAGAAATGTACTAAGCTCAGATCGGCTTCCTCGCTTCTGCATCATCAGAATCACACAACAAATCAGACAATCAACGCAAAATTAACCATTAACATTAGTTGGGGATCGGTGCTTACTGTTAACAGTTTGCCAATCAAGATTATATACCAGCAAACCCGCATCATTAACCATCGATTATAATCAGTTATAAATCAAACTTCGTAGCAACCATGGCTTTCTGCTCCCTCCCACAGTTTGTCTCTACAATATCGCCGTTAAATTTTCAGATGCAACCTAGTCTAGCACGCAAACATCCCATCGAAGCATTGAAATAAGTATAGAAAATCTCCACATACCTTGACCTAAAGCATGGCAAAATAAAATATATAAGAAATTAACCATAGACTTTGGCCACCAAGTATCAAACATTGATACCAAACACCTACAATCTGATAAACATATTTCTCACCACGGGGGAATCTCCTTCAATCCCGATGCATAGAATACAGATTTTTTCTTTAGATGGTTTAATCTTGCATCACGGATTTGGAATTTGATGTAAAAAAGTTGGAATTATAATTTATTAAAACTTTTTAGAATTAAAAAACCGATACCCAGACACCTATAATCTGACAAACATTTTTCTTATTATAAAAAATCTATCACTTATGAAGCTTCATAATAGCAAACTTCTCTGGACAGTCTAAAAAGTCAGAGTTCTAATTTATGTCAAAAGCTTGATCTTGATTTATTTTTCCACCAGAACAAAATCAATGAGACATAATTATATTTTAATAAAAATAAAGATAAACTCTTTTTGATCTTGATTTATAAACTTACTGCTTTCCCAACCTCAACCCCCAGGAGGAGCCTCGAAAGCGGAAGACCCCAACTTTGAATAGAACCGTTTGACCCCTCCTCTTCCTCATCCATTTACGGCAACTTTACATCATAAAGAAGTTTAATTAATTATTTCCCCTACCATTCTCCTTCTACGCAGGCAGGCCACCACCCAGCTGCCCAAGGGATCCCACATGAGCCTGGGCTGCATGCACAGCACGTGTGGGCAATCATGCAACCAGGCGACCAGCGCCTATTCTTCGAAAATGGGCTAGCCCTCACCAGGGCAGGGCAAAGTGCAGTCAATCCTCTTGGCTCTCAGAAAGTAAAACATACTATCATATGGCAAGGACATCTCGATGGGAAAATTTCAACATTGGAATGTGTTGTATCGCTAAAGGATCCACTCTGGCAAGAGGAGCTGAGGCAAGATCTTGGCATCATCGTTAATGGCTGAACTGGAAGAAAGAGTAAGCAGAACCAGAATGGAGATCATGGTTGAATTGGAAGAAAGCCTAAGCAGAACTAGAACGGAGATCACGAGAAGCGGCCGTGTTCGAAACTCGGACTATGGAAGACGGTGGGTAACTTGCCTTGAAGAACCGCCTTCAACTTCTCTGTATTTGTATTTGATCGAGCTATCTTAATTTTTTTTTCCTTCCATGATTATTTCATGTTTATGCCTACACCTAAGTGCTTCTAGTGTTTGGGATTTTGCTCTATATCTTCACGGCCTGATAGAGCCCACGGTGCTTGAATGTCTTGTTCTTGAAGCCAGGGAATTACAAACCAATTTTTAACTGTCTCCAATTTTTAATGCCAAATTAGGTAATTGATTTCTACTGGCCGACTGATGCAAAGTTTGTTGAATATGCCCTCAATGAATACCTATAACTTTAATGCTTTGTGTTGTATCTACACTTCAATTTATTTCCCTCCTACCTGTGTTTGTGTCTGCAGTATTAATGTTTGTGCGTGGCAAAGACCCGATTGGTTTGGAGATTCAAAGATGGGGTGTTGTTTCGGTAAAGCACTTGTTGCAATAGAGGGATTGGTGAGAGATTTACTGGAAGCTGTTGTTATTGTCTTAGTTAAACATGTTTCAGGTAGATTCGTGTGTTCAAAACTCGGACCTCATCGTTGGTATGTTCTGAGGGTTGGCTGATCCGCTAGTGGTGTTGGCTTTTGAAAGCAGAGCTGAGTATTTTTTATGCCTGGCCTGCCATGGCAGAGGAAGCTTGGCTGTCTCCTATTTTTGATAATTTCCAGACCCAGACCCAGATTTGAGAAATTGCAATGGTGAGAAATAGAAGAGACCTCGAGATTTCGATTCCCCCGTTCTTTACATGCCCGATCTCCTTGGAATTAATGAAGGATCCAGTGAGCACGTGGACAGGAGAAACATACGACCGAGTGAGCATCGAAAAATGGATAGACAGTGGGAACAACACCTGTCCGGCCACACTACTGCCCTTGGTCACCAAGGAGCTTATCTCCAATCATACCCTACGTCGCCTAATCCAGGCCTGGTGCGGAGCCAACAGTGCCAACGGCGTCGAGCGAATCCCCACACCGAAAACGCCTGCAAATCCTCATACAACGAATTATGCGACGAGTTCAATTGCAACAGAGACGTGAGATTCAGAAACGCATTAGGGATTCCTCCGCTCAAGCGATTTTCATTCAGCTCCAGAGTGTTCAGTTGTGCCAAACTCCCAAGTGTATTGGGTATGCTTCTGGACGGTGTATTGGAGCTGAGATCTAGCACCTTGAGTCATTGTATCATGCCGTTTGAGGAGGCAATCGATCCACTCAAAGAATTGTACGACAAAACCAACTGTTCCATAATTTTTTGATCGCATGGTGATGGGACATGTGCAGTTGCTGGTAACTGATCAATGATGGCGATTATCCGAAGCGTTGGACAAAAATATCGACGGTTAAAAAACAAAAAAGCATTAACTTCGGGGAGTATACTCCCACTTGTTGAATGCCTTACGGCTTAATTATAAAGTGAAACGTCATCCCATTTGGAAAGTGGATTTTAGTTAATGTGCAATAAGGACTTATACATCTGGTGGTTTAATATTAAATAATATTAATTTCATACCAAATCATTTTTGAAATGCCACTTAATATGTTATTTCAATGGATGTCCGTTTTTATAAAGTATAAAGTGATAAACTAGTTTAATATTTAATCCCTTTCTCTTCCTTTTTAATATTTTTATAAAGTATAAAGTGATAAACCATTTTAATATTTATTCCCTTTCTCTTCCTTTTTAATATTTAATATTTTCATTTTCTTATTAAATTTAAATCAATGTTTATAAAAATTATTACTAATTTATAGTTTATGCATGTGCAGGTATTCACAGGACCGACGACAAATAGGAGACAAGGATAAATTAAACCAAGAACCTAATAAGAAACATCCCATTAAACCTAGCACAGAACTCAGAGTAGGGTGAAGGACTGGATGGAGTGCTGGAATTCCCATTAATTGTATAATATTGCGTTTAATACATCGAAATGACATATTAGGCTTCATTTACATTTAAGAGTTTTAACTGATGAAACATGGTAAAAGATAGCCATTTTAAGGATGTATGTATTAAATTACAATAAATAGGTCGGGAAATTAATATAAATAAAATCATTATAGAAGACAATTTTGAATCCCAACAGTCTTCTTGTGAGAAGTCATGTGTCACTCGTGGTTCATCTCATATGCAACCCGCCAGTTATCCCTAAAAAGTTTCACTCGTGAGTTGCCTTCATAAAAGTCATGAATCATTCACGAGTTTCCCTTATGTGCACACGTGATTTCCTTAAGACAAATTTTAAAATAAAAATATGATTAGTTTAGGGGAAGTTGGGTTTGAAAAGCTAACTTCCCTAACTTTCCTAACCATCCTAGGACTTGTAATCTCTCCTCACTAGAAAGTATAAATAGAGGGAAGGGGTAGAGGATAGAGGAAGGAAGTTTGAGAGAAAGGTTATCCTGGAGGAATCCATTGGAAAGAGTGTTGATGTATTTGTAACTTCGATGGAAGGATGGGCATCCCATGGTCGGATGTAAGTGCAGAGCCTTTCTGACATGGTGGCAAGCTAGGCCTCCCATGGTCAGATGTAATTGTAGAGCCTTTCTGACATGGTGGCAAGGTGGGCCTCCCATGTTTAGATGTAAGTGCAGATCCTTTTCGACATGGTGGAAGGTTGGGCCTCCCATCGTTGGATGTAAGTGCATATCCTTTATGACATGGTGGCAGGCTGGGCCTCCCATGGTCAAATGTAAGTGTTGAGCCTTTTCGACATGGTGGCAAGCTAGGCCTCCCATGGTCGGATGTAAGTGCTGATCCTTTCTAACATGGTGGCAAGTTAGGCCTCCCATGGTAAGATGTAAGCACTGGGCCTTTCCGACATGGTAGCAGGTTGAGCCTCCCATGGTTGGATATAAGTGTTGAGACCTACAACCAGCATGAAAAAAGGTTGGCTCTGTGTAAATTCCTATGACAAGTATAATTTAGAGATAGCACCATTTGCTTGATATAGAGGGAGTAGTGATGATGATGATGATCCATCTTTGATGATGATCCAGCTTTGATGATGATCCAGTGATGAAGACTTGTGTTGATGAACCGTGTCAAGAGAATACCTTCCTAGTTAAGAGGGAGTCTTGATGTATTTGTAACTTCGGAATGTATTCACTTGTATATCCTGTTTGTATTTTATTGTACCCCTATGTTCCTATCGAGAGAATCATTAATATAAAAAATTCATGTAAATTCATTGAGGTTAACCCTCCATTGTAAGTCGGGGCAATAGTCCCCATAGTTGAGGGGTACTAGGGTTATTAGACTCTCCTAGAGAAGTCAGCCTAGTGAGTAATTGTCAAGTGGAAAATTAGTATAAATAGAGAGTGAGACTCTCTATTTGACACACACACTCACTCAAGTGAGAGAGGAGGAGCTCGCACAAGTGAGAGAGAGAAAAACTATCGAAGATCATCTTTGTGTTTTTGGGTTTTACTTTTGCTATTGGTGCTCATTCTATATCTGAGGAAGTTGCGGGGTTTTCTCCTTTACGGTTTTCCTAAGGAAAACTCTTTGTGTATCTTGTCTCTTGTGATTATTGGTGTGCATATTATTCTCTCATATAAGATCCTGGATCATATTGATTAAATAATAAAAATCTAACATGGTATCAGAGCTAACCTGAGACCAAGACACTGTGTAGCTGCAGAAACTAGGGCTTCTTACTTTTTGGGTCTTTCTCCATAGATCATCAGCAAAAGGAGGCTAGGCTAACTCTCCATTGAAGGGTGCATATTTCTGTCAAAGCAGAATTTGATTTCGAACATTTTTAGTTTTTGACTTGTCACTACTACGGGAAATTAGGGATTTTAACATAAGAGGAACTTTTTAGTGAACCCAGCATAGGATTTATCTCCTCATCAAAATATAAATTTAGAGACCAAGATCAAAATTTTTGGTTGGGTAAAACTCTGGGAAAGTCAAACCCTAATTTGACCCCGGACCAGAAAACCCTAAAATACTAAAAATAGTAGTTTTGGTAGATTCACTATATCTCTATATTGGAGAAGGATCAGGAGCTAAAAATTTTACAGGACAAATATAAATTCCTGATGTACACTATGTAAAAGTTTCATCCTCATATTCACTATACTCTGGGAGATATGATTCCTCCACATCAGGGTTCCAACCTCTCCCTCGATTCATCCCTAAACATGACACCTAGGTAAAATTGATATATCTCGGGATACGAAGGTCCAAATGAAATTTATAAAGATTTTCCATATAGGGTAGGGACTGTACTTTCTCTAGTGAATGTTTTAGGCCTCACAGGTGAAACAGTGACATGTGGTAGTCTGTACAAGTTCGTTATGATGAACAGTCATGAAACAGGTCACCTTGGGAAAACTCTCATAAGTCCCAATTAGTGGACCCAATTCTGCTCAAACCTATGGTGGTGGAAAGAGGACATGTGAGGATACCTCTTTACAAAGTTTCAGACATATAGGAGTAGTACTTTCGGATATATTGCAGAAACAATATCAAGAAAATATGTAGAAGAAATTGAAGAAAACTAGGGCATCAGATATTTTGTAGTTCTGATCATAGTTTTGGGGGAATGAGTATGTTGCTCGGCTCGCCTTGAGGAGGCACATATTTCCATCCAATCAGATCTAGAATATTCCAAGTTTTAAAAATTAGGGTTTCTCTAAAAAACCCTAGATCATCCAGATCCAGAACCAAGACAGACACCTCAAATCGGTAATATCTAATTTGTTTCTATTTACATTTGAGATTCTCATTTCAAAATGACCTATCACACCAGCTTGACAACAAGCTTGGTGAAGCTGACAAATTCCAAGTATGGAAGTGTAGGACCTCCATGATCCTTGAATAAATTGACTTGGATTAGTTCTAAGAGCCAAAGGGAGATGTGGCTAAGGCTAGAGACAAGAGAATCATTGCAGATTCTATTAAATATCATCTCTCATGTGTCATCCTTGAAGACACCAAAAGGAAGTGTTCGATGATATGAAGAAGCAATCGAAGAAGAATAAGATATTTTTATAAACACCTTGAATGGCCTCCCAAGATCATGGGATTCATTCATTCAAGGAATGTGTTCCAGAAGGAAGTAATTACCTTCAGCAGACTTTGGGAAGAATGCACACAAGAAGAAGCTCGACACATAATAGGAGAATAGAAGATGGGAGAAACTGAAGATCAAGCGCTCACGATTCAAAGAAGATCCCTTAAGCGATGAGGAATATGAAGAAATCAATTCTTGGAAAACCTCTTATCCATCTTAGCATTTTGATAAGAAATGATTCTATTATGAATGAAGAAGATGATGAAGTTGAAATAAGGAATATACCCACGAAACAAATAAAGATAAGTGTTCAATTGTCATTTCATGATATTGTTTGGTTATGCATTTTTTTATTTTTAGTTGATGTGTTATGCATGATAGAATGTTTGCATTGATGACAGTATACTACTAATATCCATGTGATGGGTAAGTAGCTCATGGTGCTATACAACTATGCATTGCTACTTATCTAGAATGAAACCTCTTTGCTGACATATCGGATTAGTGCACAATCTCAATGATGTCATGGTAGAGATGGAAGGAATCTAGAAAGTTTCTGTGAGATATGGATGAATGTTGTATTGGCTAAAATAGTTGCATGATTGTATCTTTATGCATAAGAATTTTCCATTGTGAATATGCATTATGAAATGTTTCTAACCATACAACTAGTGCATTTGACTTGTAGGAAAGATCACGTACAATCGTCTACAAGAAAATAAGGATGAGACTTGTTCCAAAGAACAAGTGATGACAGTTCAAGATTCACTCTAATAATCCAAAATGAAGAATGATGACTAGAATGCAATGTTGAAGAACTGAAGGGAAGTATGTAGTATCTTCCATATGGATCTACAAGATCCATCATGCAGTAAATGGAAACATCGTGGGATACAAGGAAATATTCGTAGCACGAGGCCTGTCATAGAAAGAAGACATAGACTATAAAGTGACATTTCCAGCCACTGGAAGTTAAGACACGTGACAGCCAGACTCATGTGTGCAAATTAAAGAATGCCTTGTACGAGATCAAGAGGCACCCATGGGATAACACATACATGAGGAGCTTGAAGATCACCTAGAGTGATGAAGATCTTAAACTTTGCTACAAGGTTGAAGATGAAATCCTATAGAGGATGACAAGCTCACAGATGGGTGCGAGAATAACTTTTGAAAAGGTTCAAGATAGAGGATCTTGGTATCCAGTGACCCTAGATGGATACATAGAAAATTAGTAGCATAGGAAGCTACTTGTCACTTCAGTATAGAATGTTTCAATACATAGAGTACAAAAGGCAGAGGGAGAATGATGCTCCACTTCAGAGGGAGTGACTGCAGAAGATCTTGAGGTTCGACATGGTATGATAGGATGGACACCTTACCGATGGCTCTAGGATTTACTGAGAGTAAATCGGATTCCAACCTTTACTTCAAGGTTGAAGGCAGAAGACCAATGATGCTCCTATTATATGACCTGTTCCTGATAGGAAAAGAGGAACTCATTAGAGATGCAAAAAAGAGACTTGATGTCGAGTTCAAGATAAAGGATTTGGGTATGATGCACTACTTTCTAGGCATGGAGGTGTGGCAGAGTGTGGTTGGAATCTTCCTTGGACAAGGGAAGTATGCAGTAGAGATATTGAAAAGGTTTTGGATGATAGACTGCAAGGCCATGGCTACACCTATGGCATCGAACCTAAAGCTATTGAGTGATACTTCATCAAAGACAATTGATGCCATGATGTATCATCATATGATTTGTTCATTGATGTACCTGATGAACATGAGACCATATATTTGCCTTGTTGTGAACACATTGAGCCAGTTCCTGACTGATTGTTGAAAGCATATTATGAGGGACCTGAAGGGTATAGTTTATTATGGGCTCAAGTATGAAGAGAATCAGAAGATTAACCTGGAGGGTTATGAAGATTCGGATTAGGCAGGCAGTGCCATTGATAGGAAGATCACTTCAAGGTGTTGCTTCAGTATGATATCAGGTGTAATCTCTTGGTTTAGTAGGAAGGAGTCCTGCATGGCACTGAGAATAGCTGAGGCAAAATATGTTGTGACTTGCTTAGCTATTTGGGAGGTAGTATGTTTCTTTTGAAAACTACTATTTGATTTGATTAATCTGACTTGCATTTTTGTATGATGCAAAGAGGAGCAGTGAATCTCAATTTTGTGATCCATATTGAGATCTCTTGAAAGAGGGAGTTCTAGCATAGCCGGTGAGATAGGTTGTCTAAGCATAAGATCCTGGAGAAGCTCATAGGTTTCTCAGACATAAACAATCATGTAGGTTGTCCTCAGATGTAATCAGTCCTAGAGAAGCTTGCAAGTTATCCTTGGATGTAATCAGACTTGATGTAATTCTATGCTAGAAATGGCCAGAGTGAAGTTTGAGTACTTCGGGGAGAAGCTTGGTGTTCTCCAAATCGAGGTTCCCTCCAAAGGGAAGTGATGATTCTGTGAGCCCTTTTGACATGGTGGCAGAATTGGTTCCTCCGATGGTCAGATGTAAGTGATGTCCCTTTCTAACATGGTGGCAGGATTTGTTCCTCCCATGGTCAGATATAATTTTTGTGCCTTTCTGACATGGTGGCTGGATTGGTTCCTTCCATGGTTACATGTAAGTGATGTGCCTTTCTGACATGGTAGCGGGATCGGTTCCTCCCATGGTCATATGTAAGTGTTGTGCCTTTCTGACATGGTGGTAGGCTGGGCCTCCCATGGTCAGATCTAAGTGCAGATCCTTTCTAACATGGTGGTAGGCTGGGCCTCCCATAGTCAAATGAAAGTGCAGAGCCTTTCTGACATGGTGGCAGGTTGGGCCTCCCATGGTCAGATGTAATTGTAGAGCCTTTCCGACATAGTTGCAAGTTGGGCCTCGCATGGTCGGCTATAAGTGCAGAGCCTTTCTAACATGGTGGCAGACATGGTTGTAATTTGGGGAAATATTCCCCACAGTTGAGGGGTACTAGGGTTATTAGACTCTCCTAGATAAGTCGGCCCTGGTGACTAATTGTCAAGTGGAAAACTAAGTAGAAATAGAGAGTGAGACTCTCTATTTGACACCCGCACTCACTCAATTGTAGCGAATGAGTGAGAGAGGAGGAGCTCACACAAGTGAGAGAGAGAACAGCTTTCGAAGATCATCTTTGTGTTTTTGGGTTTTACTTTTGCTATTGGTTCTCATTTTATCTCTAAGGAAGTTTCGGGGTTTTATCCTTTATGGTTTACCCAAGAAGAACTCTTTGTGTCTCTTGTCTCTTTTGATTATTGATTTGCATGTTATTCTCTCAGATAAGATCCTAGATCATATTGATTAAATGATAAAAATATAACAAAGAGGAGCAAGAGGACTCAATTTCTTGGTCTGCAGAGAAGCTTGTCTCAGACAGGGTTGTAATGTCTCCTGAAACTTCTTAATAAAGAGTGTTTTTCTTCCATATTGACTTTGTACATGTCTTTGTTGTTATGAATCATGATATGTATTTCTTTTTATCTTTAAATGCAATTATAATATTTTCATGCTTCTTTATATAACAATAAGGAATTTTGTGGATGAACGTCAATTTATTTTGTAGGTACAGAAAATTAGAAGGATGAGGAGCATTTGAGGAAGAAGTTTAAATCTTGGATCAACCATCAGTAAAAGGGTACATGTTCCACTAAACCTACTTCTCTTATATATGTTTCTGTAATTCTTGATTTCTGCAAGCCATGCCCTAGTATGTTGGTGACCATAAGACCCCAAGTCATAAGGTAGATATCCCTCACAATAGAATTGGCGACTCCACTGGGGAATCTAGTTTGTGTTGGGGCCTTTCCAATTAAGTTTTCAATCCAGTTTTCTCTCTTTTGTTTAGGTCATGATTTGATTTTATATGAGTTCCAGTCAGTCTTATTATATCCTTAGGATCCCTGGTCTCTTGATTTTTCTTTTGAAAAATTTTAGTACCACTCGTACGTTGTTGTATTTACAGCCACGAGTTTCTAGTTGAATTTGTGGGTTATCTTAATGACAGTCATGAGTGACTTGCAGGTTGTCCACTGGAAAATCGTGATTTCTTGTAGGAAGGTGTCTAAGCTCTAGGGTTTTCCTTGTTTTGAGTATTTTTTGGCATTTGACTACTTCTTTAAGGTTGTTTCATAGGTTTGTGTTGATCCATTACCTGGTGCATTTCACTGTAATGCGTCTTACAAGGTTTATGTTGAGTAGGTTAGGTTTGAATTCATGTGCAATTTTTGTTTAGGTATTTCCTCTTGGATTTATTGCTTGAATTGTAAGTGGTTCTGTGAGTTATTTACCTCTATCAATTCTCTGGTATGCTTACCTGCATCTAATTGCTTTAGTAATAGTCTAAGATTTCCAATTTTTCCAATATTTTGATCTACTTGGTTTCAAAAGTTAGTACTTCATACCAAGTAGGGTTTTGGCCCAGCTTTTCAGTGCTTATCAAGGTTGTGAATATAGGATATGCATACTCTTTCTTGCATTTATGCATGTTCATTTTTCTGACTTACTTAGTTACATTAGTTTGCATTAGATTTTAATTTTTGAAAAGAAAAATAAAATAAATCATGTGTAGTTTCATTGTCAGTCTTAGATAGGATCTTTGTACGCTTGTTTTTCCATTATCTTTCAAAAAGAAAAAGAACAAAAAAAGAAGTCTTGTGTTTTTCAAAGTTCTTAAGCAAATTTCATTTGTTTCGAAAAAAAGGAAAAAGCATGTTGAATAGCATATGTATATGAAATTGTTTACATCCTTTTTTCTTTCAGTTGATTCATAACACCACAAATTGCACTTCCATTACTTGAGTAATAATAACCTTAAAAAAAAGTTATTAATTAAAATCTATTAGTAACATTTTCTTTCTAGGGTCTACATCAACTAGCTTAGGCTAGCATCTTGGACTAGGTCATGTTTAACTATCCAAGATCCCTTAAACTCAGACTTAGTGTCTTATCTTCTAGGTAAGTCCAAGTTTGCAAGAGATTGACCAAACTTCTCCTCTAACACGGAAGCTAAGCACAAGGTCATGTGAGGACTTAGTTGTGGAGATACCCCTCCAGTACTTAATTCAAGCATAAACCAAGACTATTGTGCATATGGGGGTTCATTCAGTGCCACCATGGGCCCCGTGAGGTGCCGGTGTTGTATGAATTTTGGGCTTATCTATGTCCATGCACACCAGTCATACTTGCGAGGGTTCCATCAGAATATTGTTGTAATCTTGGTAACCTTATTATCCAAACTCTTAGTTTCTTTCACGGATGACGGTGGAAATTTATTTCCACTATACCTAGGGAAAACTTGAGAGGAAACCCCAGATAACAATTTGGGAGGGAGGTCTAGTGATTCAAGTGCTTGCACCCATAAAAATTATCACATGACCCAAGGTAATTGTTCTCTGATATTCACTGGTTTGTTTTGGGCCCTAATCATCCCAAACCCTCCTTTGGAAGGTGTATCTTTCACCTTCTTTTGTTTGTGATACTTAGTATATTTTAGTGGTGTGCTATGTGGACTTCCTGTGATCTAGTCTGAACTTTAGGTGTGTGATTTAAATCTTTATATGTGGACTATCAACCTCCCCGTAGGTTTGGAAGGTTGTAAAACCTTCCTCCGCTCTCAATATTGGAGCCTCCACTACCACCTCAAAGGCATAGATTAGACAGAAATGATTCTTTTGAATTGACTGGATTCAGTCAAATTCCAGGGGAACTTGAACTTTGTTATACTCAGGCCAATCCCTTTTCAATGGAAATTGAATATTTGCAAGCTGAGGCATTTGTAAGGAATTACAATTCACCCCTCACTGACCTTGGAGATCATGTTTTAGTGCAATTTCGTCCATTCAGTCCTCCTGTTACAAAGAGAGACTTCCTATGGCTTGGGGTAGAACACAACAGACTTAATGACACCAGAAATCAATTCATTCCAATATGCTAGAGAAATTAATACATCTAACACTAAGGGATATGAAGCGTAACTTATTCTGTATGGTTGATGTAGATTCCCGTTGAGCTTTTCCAACACGCTTGCATTTACAATTCACTCTCAACAATAGTAAAAATGACAAGCATGCTATATATCAAAGTGTTAGGCCTACTCTAGCATTAATAAACCATCATGTATAAGCAAATATAAATACATCCATGGACAAAATATTCATAGTTATACACATGTAATGGACGAGAAATGGATATTTCTATTAATAATAAACAGATATAGAACAGTGACAAACTTTGTCGGCACCTCGTCGAAATGGAGAAACTGAGCCCTCCACCTGGGCCTCCACTTCTTCAATCCTCCATCTTAATGGAAAGATTACAAAGCAAAGGAAATATTGGTAAGAGAAGCAATGTGTTCTCGAAATGGACAAAGGGATGAAAACTCAAGCATAAACAAGTGAGGCAACAATAAACAATAGTTTCCTTACTCTCTGAAATTCTCGTCCTTCAATGCATACAAGAGGCTCAATATATAGCCCTCCAATAGGAAATGGAGGGTCGAGTCTGAGCATTTTCCAGGAATATGGAAGGCCAAGAGTCAAGTTATTCGAGACTCAATGAGTAAAACTCCAAAATAAATTTTTTTTATGCACATTTACTGATGTACGTGGGTATTGGCTCAAAAGCTGTGTGTACACATGGGTTTTGGATTAAAAGTCGCGTATACACATAAATAGGTGTTTTTTAGGAACTTTCTTAGTTCATCGATGTACGACTTGAGTAAGCAGGGTACAAGGAGTCTGTAGAGGGATATGGAAGGCCATAAAGGTGTGATCTAACAAGTGTGGTAAAATCAGCTATAACAGATGCCCCCTAATGTGTGAGGTCAAAGGGGTAATATGATGGTCGAAATACATTATATCCATCCCAGAAGTGGAGTAATGAAGACCCAGGTGGAAGAACAGCCACACATCAGTACAATACAATGATAAATCTCAACATGTGACTGCAAATATACATGTATAATTCCCAGATACATAAGAGTACAATGGCCATGAATAGGAATGATATACAAATGTCATGTGTGGTAATTTCCATGTACAACATACAATGAAGAAAATATCCATAGTGGATGAAGATATCTGATAATACACTGGAATCTGGTCATGAGAACTGACATCTCATAAATACCAGCATGATCAAGGAGGTGGCATATATGGCATGCCACTAAGCTTGGAGGTCTTCAATGCAAACCGCTACGAGTACATGTCCCATCACGTGAATAAACATGTCAAGGTTGAACATGACGGTCCATCGCCTGATTACATGTCATTAATGTATATCGTTAACAAATGCGAGATATCCCACCGATAATGATAATGGGAATCAAGGTAAAGAGTGAAATCCAACAAGTGTGAATAGATGTGTTGAGGTCAAACACTTGAAAGAATCCATCAATCAGGGGACGTTGATGTATTCCCAAAACTATCGATGGAGAGAGGACCTGCCACTGATTACTATAAGTCTCAAGTAACTCAATGGACTCTAGACTCCTATTCCAAAATAAATGATCTGAAGTCAATGGAATGGAATCTGCTGGAAGGAGGTCATTAGCGCATCCCCCATCAACCAACATGATCTAATCAGTAACGCTGGATAATTTGGAAGAAATCAAACTAACAAGATGTGCACAAACCAGTAGATGTATTGGGAATGACCGACATTCAAAGGAAAGATAACTGAGGAATGGCCGACTCAGGATAAAACTTCCTTCGAAAAATAGCATAAGTAAAATGGTGACTGAACATAGGAAGCATAGACTCGATATGAAAATTGTGACAACTCTTCGACACAAGAGGAATCGATAGAGGCTCCACAAGGACTGAAAGCATAACCAGTCGGTGGAGAAAACTCAAAGTAAGGAGTACAGCTCCTAAATTCAAACTAACAACCCAACCAATGGATTTGATATACAGTGCTCTGTTCGAAGACGACACGACTCGACAACTTCCAAAAGTAATATCATTTCTCTTCCGTATTTTTATGTTTTTTTATTTATTGGAATTTTTCAGATTAAAAATCTTGAAAAATAATAAAATTTCTTATAGTATACATCTAGGCGGATATGAGTATCATGGGTGGGAAAAATAGTTCCAAGCAGTGGAACATACCTATGCTCAATGCAAGGAAGCATGTGCAGGATGAGGACACTCAGGGGAAGGTCTCCTCCCGGTAAGGGATGATCAAGTTGCAAAGAATATATAAAAGGCTCTTATTGGCTAGGATTGAGGCAAGATCGGGATATATGGCTTATAAGTCTGAAGCAGGGAGCCAACATAAAGCTCAATAAGGTAAGAAAAACACATGAAATGCAATTACAACTTGACATACAAGGGAGTCCCTGTGGGAGATGGGTAGCATAAAGTTCAAGAGGGATATGAATCTCTTGCTCAAGGACATGGAAGGACTATATGGGACTCCTAAACCTAGTGGAGAAATCTCGGCATGGGTACCAAACTGCAAAATAGGATCACCATACCATTTGGAATTTTTACCATACATAGTGCATTTGAGCCACAAAATTCAAAGACTGATCCCGGGAGCTACGGGCCACAAAACCAGGAGCCGTCTAAGCCAGGTAATTCTTCATCCCATCCTCTTTTATTTCAATGATTTTTTTTAATTTTTAGTGGATGAAATTTTACTTTAGAGCACCCTAAAATTGGCGTTTTGTCCCACACAAAAAACCTCTCGATTTCCACTTATAGGGCTGAGTATATGTTGGCGCTTTTCCCCCTGTGACCCAGGTTCAGCCCCCTCTTTTTTGTCAGTGCAACAAATCCCAAGATATATGCTCGACGGAGCAGAGCCCAACCGGCAGCACTTGCGACACAAATGTCGTCTCACCTAAGATATCTCAGTTCTATAGGTAACTTCTAGAAACACGTTTCCATAATTTTTACGGGAGGTTGCTTAAGTCCTTAGATTTGCACCAAGGTTTCCAACTAAGACTGGGAAGTTGGGATGGTGGTTTTCACGTTCTATCTCAACATCGGGTAGGATTTTCTCTTCCTTATGTAATTTTACACAAATGCACAGTGAACAAACATCACGGACATATTCATTACTTGAATTACAACATTCATATAGTTATCCCTTTAAAGCATGATAACCAATCAATCATTAAACACAGGGAATATGCACTTTTCTAAGCTTCTCAACATTCACACATATACACAGCATGTAACGTGGAAACCCATCTAGGCAAAAACCACAAGGTGCTCTTCATATGGAATTGGCATGAGGAAATAGATGCACCTTTTGTCTATTAATAAATATATAGACTCTGTTCAAGATCTTCTCTTCTATCTCTATAGACTTCTCCTCCCTCTCATGCTCTCTAATCTTCTCTATCTTTCTCACTCTACTCCTACTCAGCGATCCGCACACAACCTGGATCGACTTGGCCTTCTCTATCTGTCTACGCATTCAGCTACAGAACCACTACTCTGATGCACTCATTGATCCAGAGTCATTTACAAAACTATCTATCTCTGGTCTAGATTCAGCATCTTTCCAAAGGGTCTAGACACTTAATTAAAAACTGTTGTATCCACTAATCAGCTCAAAATCGTCTAAACAAGAACTAGCTAACAGGATAATTGATTAATTGACTAGCCCATTTACAGCTTGGGTTTCTCCTTTTATAACCTTATTACAGACCCAATATATTCCAATACATGCTTGTTACAGACTCAATACTAACTCAATATAGACTCTAACAGACTTAGCTATAGTTATTATCCCTTTCGACTTACTATCTTCATCCCACAGGTAGTCTTTCCTATTCTAGTAATATATGACCAAAAAGGTGCTGTCAGACTGACTTACAAAAATGACTTTACATGTGTGGTTTCTGCCCGCTCCATCCAAGCTCATACCCATGATCTCTAAGGGTTGTTGCTTCTTTCGCGTCATGCCTTACTGTCACTTTTCGGCCATTACCTTATTTGCATTCCTGCTTCTGCGAATATTATGCCATGTCATCACCTCTCTTGCTCTGTCCTTCTGTTGTAGCTTATAGAACTGATGCAACTTTCTGATCTCGATCCTTCTCTTTACCTTTCTCCTTATCTTCCCTCCTCTGTCACAGCATCCTTCTTTTCTTCTTTGATGTTGTTTCCTATGTCACAGGTCCTTCCTCTTCTTCCTTATACTCTTCTTTCCTTACTTAGGCAGAATTCTATATGAATTATGCCCTTCTTTCCCAGGCCCAAAAGACCCGCAACAATCACATGTGACTCATCCCAAGCCACGCGAGCTATTTCTCCATAAACTGACTTGCGCAAATTTTGTTCTAAAAATCCTCCACAGTTTTCAGCAGCTTCTCTTTTTTTGCACGCACTTCTTCTTCAACTTTCTACATGTGCTCCACTAGGTCAGAACTGACATGTTTTGGCATGTTGCTTTCTGCTGAGGCCGCTACCTCGTGCACAGGATAAATTATCCATGTGACCCTTTATGCTTATAACTTTATGTTCATTATGTGTTTGATAGTATGTTATGTCTATGTTCATAGTTGGCGGGAAGGTTTATGTTCCTTCTGTGTTTAGCTTTCTTCCCGGTAGACCCTATTTCTCTTGGTAACACTATTAGCTTTGCATACCTCTAGAAGACAGTTCTGTTTATCAAAAGTACTAAATCCTTGACATACTTGTCATTCTTTTCTTCTTCTAGATGTTTTTACCGCTCAGTAGGGTAGGACGTAATGGTAGAACGCAGGAGTTGAAGGCCTTATCGAGAACAACAATTTTCCTTGGACATCCTTGGACTCGTCATCACCTTTCTTCCACAACATCAACATCAGTCATTTATGTAATGGTCGCCACTCTTAAAATTGGTACAATATATTCCATAGGAATGACAGTCTCTTGTCTATACACTAATCTAAAAAGCGTTTGGCCTTTTAACTTCTTACATGTTGTGTGATACGCCCATAGGACCGCAGAAATTTTCTCATCCCAATCATCCCTTCTTGTGTTGCAGACCTTGGTGAGCACATTTTCTAAGATCTTGTTAAATGCTTCGACCGCTCCATTCACCTATGGGTGATATGGAGTTGTTTTCCTATGATGTATCTAAAATTCATCTGTTAGTTCTTCAATCAATTCATTAACAAAATACATACCTTGATCGTTGATCAATATCTTTGGGCATCCAAACCTTGTCACCACATTCTCAAATAAACCTCATTGTTGTCGCAGTAGTACAATCCTTGACAGGTGCAGCCTATTCCCATCAAGTTAGGTATTTCATTGTAGTGATAATGTATCTAGCTACTGTGTGCTTCCTTGCTAGGACAATAGGCCCCACAAAGTCGACAGCCCATTTATCAAATTCCTACAGTGTAATTTGTGGAACTAAAGGCATCTCATCTCTTCTTGATGGCTTTCCCTGTGCGTTGACAGACATCATATCTGCGACAATAATCTCTCATCGGCATGCATGGTATGCCACCATAGCCCAGTTTTCAATATCTTGTGCACCATCATCTTTCCTACATAATGTCCTCCTGCAACACCAGCATGTGCTTCACTTAATATAATAGGTCGCTCATGTTCAAAAACACAGCGTCTCAATATTTCATTTGGGCCGAGTTTGTACAAGTGGCCAGCAATTAGCTATAAATCTACAGCTCGTGTTACTAACTATTTTTTTGTGCAATTGTAAACTCGGCAGGTCCAAACCCCGTATTTAGGAACTGTATCATATCCTCATATTGGCTATCAAAGGTGGTTACCGCAAATAAATTTGCATCCAGGAGATTGTATTCCAGACTAGTAGGTTCGTCTCCACTTTCTATTATGTATAAGTGGTCTGGTCCTAAGTTTGATCGGCCCAGTTTGACAATAATCTCAAAATAAAACTCCTGGAAGAGGAGGAGCCATAGAAAAATATTCCCCCCCAACACTATCTTGTTAACCAAATATTTCAACACATAATGATCAATGTACATTTTAAAATTCCGCCCCAACAAGTAATGTCTTAATTTCTGCAATGCATAAACCATTGCAAGGCCTTCCCGCTCTGTTGTAGTGTAATTCTTTTATGTCATTGATAGTTTCCTACTAGCAAAAGCAATGGGGTGATCAATATCTCCTTCCCCTATTTGCGTCAAGACCACTCCAAGTTCCATGGAGGATGTGTCCACACGAACATGTAATTCTTTTTTCCAATCTGAAAATATCAGTATGGGTGCAGTGGCCATTTTTATTTTCAAATTATCCAAGATTTCCTAGCATTCCTCTGTCCACTAGAACTTAGTGTCTTTTTTCAACAATTTCTCCATAGGGGCGGTCACTTGTGCATATCCTTTGATGAATTGTCTGTAATATCCCGTATGCCCTAGCGTTTCTCTTAATTATTTAATTGTGGTAGGTGGTGGTAAGTCTAGAATGATGGCAATTTTAGCTGGATCAACCAAAATCCCATCATGGAGGATCACATGACCTAAAAGATATCTGAAAGGGGCACAAAAAATGTTCTTCCTCAAATTGAGGGCAATCTCGTACTGATGACATCGCTCCAACATCAGTCTAAGACTTTCTATGTGATCTTTTATTTGACCAAAAATTTTCCAATCATCAAAATAAACTTCAAGAAATTTGTGTATATATTCTTTAAAGGAAGCAACTACAATTCTGGAGAAAATTGTAGGCACATTTTTTAGTCCAAATGGCATTACCGTGTATTGGTAGCATCCCCATTCTATTGCAAAGGTAGTCTTGTAGCAGTCTTCTTTGGTAATTTGAACCTGATGGTAACCCGAGAATCCATCTATAAATAAATACATCTCTTGTCCTCCAACATTTTCCAATACTTCATATATAAACGGAGTTGGAAATGGATCATGCAAGCAGTAATCATTAAGTTTCTGAAGATCAACACAAATTATGACTTCCCTTAAAGTCTTCTTTTCTTGTACCATAATTGGGGTGATCCATTCTGATTCCTCGACTGGCTCTATTACTCCTGCTTCTAACATTCAGTCAAGTTTTGCTTTAACTTTCTCTTTATAATGCAAGTTCAGTCGGTATGGTTGTTGTCTGACCAGTTTTGCACCAGGCCTCAAGGGTATATTCATTTCGCCAAGGTCTCCAACTATGCCTTTAATTTCATAGAACTTTGTAGGGAACAGATCCTAAAAATAATGTAATAAATCTATGATTTTTCCCATAGTCTCCTCAACCCAATAATCTCTTATGTTAGCAAACTTTGGGTTTTCTTTAGACCCAATATATACTTTCTTGATTTTAAGTGGTTGAGAAACTGATCGGTAGTTATAGGAGTTCCTTCTATTGTACATATACCTTCTGACTCAGGTATGTTTATCTCTAGTGGGTCATCGTGTTATATTTTTATCATTTAATCAATATGATCTTAGGATCTTATCTGAGAGAATAACATGCACAACAATCAATCACAAGAGACCATAGACACAAAGATTTTCCTCGGGGAAACCATAAAGGAGAAAACCCCACAACTTCCAGAGAGATAGAATGAGCATCAATGGCAACAATAAAACCCAAACACAGAAAGATGATCTCCAATAGTTGTTCTCTCTCTCACTTGTGTGAGCTCCTCTTCTCTCACCAATGTGCTATAGTTGGGTGAGTGTGTGTGTCAAATAGAGAGACTCACTCTCTATTTATACTAGTTTCTGACTTGATAATTACTTACTAGGGCCAACTTCTCTAGGAGAGTCTAATAACCCCAGTGCCCCACAACTGCGGGGACTTCCCACCCCCCCAATAAACGAGGTTTAACCTCTAGGAGTTTACATGAGTTGTTTACATTAATGATTCTCCCAATAGGAACATCAGGGACCAATGAAATACAATATATGAAATATACAAGTGAATACATTTCGAAGTTACAAATACATCAACACTCCCTCTTAACTAGGAAGGTATTCTCTAGACCCAATTCATCAGCACAAGTCTCCATCACTTGATCATCATCACTTGATCATCATCAAAGATGGATCATTACTGGATCATCAAAGTTGGATCATTACCGGATCATCATCATCATTTCTTCCGCTATCTCGATCAAATGGTGTTATCTCTCAATTCTACTCGTCATAGGAATTTCTACAGAGCCAACCCTTTTTCATGTTGGTTATAGGCCTAGCCTCCATGTAGGTCTTCATCTTCTTCAGCACTTATATCTAACCATGGGAGGAACACATCCAGCATCCATGTCAAAAAGGCCCACCCAACACTTATATCTGACCATGGGAGGAACACATCTAGCATCCATGTCAGAAAGGCACGTCGATCACTCACACTTGACCATGGGAGGCCCAACCTGTCACCATGTCAGAAAGGCATGCCCATCACTCACATATGACCATAGGAGGACCAGCCTGTAACCATGTCTAAAAGGCCCATTGCTCAAATCCATCAGCATGGTAGGACACGCCATCTACCATCCAAGGAAAGGCTCTACACTTACATCCACCGGCATGGTAGGACACACCATCTACCATCCGAGGAAATGCTCTGCAATTAAATCCACCAGCATGGTAGGACACACCATCTACCATCCAAGGAAAGGCTCTGTAGTTACATCCACCAGCATGGTAGGACACACCATCTACCATCCAAGGAAAGGATCTGCACTTACAACCACCGTCATAGTAGGACACACCATCTACCATCTAAGGAAAGGCTCTGCACTTACATCCACCGGCATGGTAGGACACACCATCTACCATCCGAGGAAAGTCTCTACACTTACATCGACCGGCATGGTAGGACACACCATCTACCATCTAAGGAAAGGCTCAGCACTTGCTTCTAACCATGAGAGGAACCAATCCTACCACAATGTCAGAAGGGCTCACAGACTCATCACTTCCCCTTGGAGGGAACCTCGATCTGGAGAACACCAAGCTTCTCCCTGAAGTACTCAAACTTCAATCTAGCCATTTCTAGCATAGAATCACATCAAGGCTGATTACGTCCAAGGATAACCTACAAGATTTTCCAAGAATGATTACATCCAAGGACAACCTATAGGACCATTTACGTCTAAGAAACCTACGAGCTTCTCCAGGATTTTATGCTCAGGAAACCTGTCTCACCGACTATGCAAGAACTCCCTCTTTCAAGAGATCTCGATCTAGATCACAAATAGGAGATTCACTGCTCCTCTCTCCCAAGTAGTCAAGCAAGTGGTAACATATTTTTCCTTAGTTGTACTCAGCACCATGCAGGACTCCTTCCTTCTAAAACAAGAGATCGTAACTGATCCCATACAGAAGCAGCACCCTGAAGTGCTCTTCCCATCAATGGCATTTCCCAATCTGAATCCACATAACCCTCCAGGTTAATCTTTTGATTTGTTTCATACTTGAGCCCATAGTCAACTCTACCCTTTAGGTACCTCAGAATATGCTTTGCAGTAATCAGGTGAACATGTCTCGGATATGTCAGGAATTGGCTCAATGTGTTCACAACAAAGCAAACATCTGGTATCGTATTCATCAGGTACATCAATGACCCAATCATATGATGATACATCGAAGCATCAACCGACTCTGATGAAGCATCACCCAATAGCTTCAGGTTTGATTCCATAGGTGTGGTCATGGCCTTACAGTCCATCATCCCAAACCTCTTTAGGATATCCACTGCATACTTCACTTATCCAAGGGAGATTCCATCTGCATTCTACCACACCTCCATGCCTAGAAAGTACCATACCCAAGTCCTTTATCTCGACCTCGGTAGCAAGTATCCTTCTTGCAACATTAATGTGTTCCACTTTTTTGTTAGGAACAAGTAATTAACATATAACATGAGCAGCACTAGTCTTCCACCTTCAACCTTGAAGTAAATGTTGGAATCCACTTTACTCTCAGTAAATCCTAGAGCCATCAGTAATTTTTCCATCCTATCGTACCATGTCGAACCTTAGGATATTCTGCAGTCACTCCCTCTGAAGCGGAGCGTCATTCTCCATCTGCCTTTCGTACTCTATGCATTGAACATTCTATACTAGAGTGACAAGTAGCTTCCTCTGCTACTAATATTCTATGTATCCATATAGGGTCACTCGATACCAAGATCAGCTATCTTGAACCTTTTCAAAAGTTATTCTCACACCTATCTGTGAGCTTGTCATCCTCTATAGGCTTTCATCTTCAACCTTGTAGAAAGGTTAAGATCTTCATCACTCTAGGTGATATTCAATCTCCTCATGTATGTGTTATCCCATCAGTTCCTTCTGAGCTCATACAAGACCTTCTTTCTTTCTTTGCACACATGAGTCTGACTGTCATGTGTCTCGACTTCCAATGGCTGCAAATGTCTCTTCGTAGTCTATCCCTTCTTTTTGTGAGAAGCCTCATGCTATGAATCTTTCCTTGTATCCCACGATGTTTCCATCTACTGCATGATGAATCTTGTAGATCCATATGGAAGATACTACGAAATTCCCTTCAAGTATTCGACATCGCAGTCTAGTCATCATTCTTCATTTTGTATTATTAGAGTGAATATTTAACTATCGTTACTTGCTCTTTACAACAAGTCTCATCCTTCTTTTCTTGTAGGTTATTGTACGTGATCTTTTCTACAAGTCAAATGCACCAGTTGTATGGTTAGAAACATTTCATAAGGCATATTCATAATGGAAAATTCTTATGCATAAATATATCATCATGCTAATATTTTAGCCAATACAACATTCATCCATATCTTACGAAAACTTTCTATATGCCTTCCATCTCTACCATGACATCATTGAGATTGTGCACTAATCCAATATGTCAGCAAAGAGGTTTCATTCTAGATAAGTAGCAATGGAGATTTGTATAGCACCATGAGCTACTTACGCATCGCATGCATATTAGTAGTATATTGTCATTTATGCAAGTGTTCTATCATGCATAACACATCAACTGAATATAAACAAATGCATAACCAAATAATATCATGAAATGACAATTGAACGCTTATCTTTATTTGTTTCATGGGTAGACTCCTTCTTGATCCTTTAACTTCATCATCTTCTTCATTCATAACAACATCATTTCTTATCCAAATGCTAATATGGATAAGAATTTATTCAAGAGTTGATTCCTTTGTATTCCTCATCACTTGAGGGATCTTCTTTGAATCGTGAGTGCTTGATCTTCAGTTGCTCCCATATTCTCTTCTCTTATTGTGAGTCAAGCTTCATCTTGTGTGTGCTCTTCCCAGAGTCTGTTGAAGGTAATCACTTCCTTCTGGCACAGATTCCTTGAATGAATGGATCCCATGATCCTAGGAGGCCATTAAGGTGGTTATCACAATTTATGCATTCTCTACTTATTCATCCACTGCTTCAAGTTGTTCTTTGATTTGAGAGACCCTTTTAAAGTATAATTGTATGGTCTATGCATTATGTATCTTTACATTCTTCAACTGGTTTCTCAAAGTCATTTTCTGATTTATGTTCTTCCATTCAAATAGCTTGGTTAAGGAATCAAACATCTCTTTAGGTTTCTTCAGGGAAGACACTTGTGGTATAAGGTGATCCTTGATTGAATCAGCAATGATCCTCTTGGCCTTGACCAAGTTCTTCTTGTGTATGCCTTTAGCCTCGTCTCCCTCTGGAACTGGAACCTCTCCACTTATGTAGGTGTCTAATTCATTTCCTTCAAGAACCAGTGAAATCCTATACTTCCATGCTTGAAATTTTTCATATTCACCAAGCTTGTCATCAAGCTGGTGTGATAGGTCATTTTGAAATGAGAACCTCAAATGTAAATAGCAAAATATTATATCTTACCGATTTGAGGTGTCCCTCTTGGTTCCGGATCTGGTTGATCTGGGGTTTGTCTAAGAAACCCTAATTTTAAAAACTTGGAATATTTCTGATCTTATTGGATATAAATATGTGTCTCCTGAAGGCGTGCTGAGCAGCATACTCATTTTCCCAAAACTATGATCAGAACTACAAAATATCGGATGCCCTAGTTTTCTTCTACAAAATTTCCTAATATTGTTTCTGGAATATATCCAAACATAATACTCCTCTATGTCTAAAAATGTTTACTGAGGTATCCTCTTCTTTCCTCTTTCCAACACCATAGGTTTGAGCAGAATTGGGTTCACCAATTGGGACTTATGAGAGTTTTCCCAAGGTGACTTATTTCAGGACTGTTCAGCATAGCAAACTTGTACATACTTCCACGTGTCATTGTTTCACCTTCGGGTTTTGAAACATTTAGAACAGAAATTAAAATCTATTCCCTATCTGGAACATCTTTCTAAATTTCATTTGGACCTTCGTAGCCCAAGATATAGCAATTTTCCCTAGGTGTCTTGTTTAGGAATGAATCCTGGGAGAGGTTAGAACCCTGATTTGGAGGAATCATATCTCCTAGAATATAGCGAATATGAGGCTGAACGTTTTACATAGTATTCAGAATGAAATTTTATTTGTCCTGTAAAAATTTTGGCTTCTGAGCCTTCTCCAATATTGAGATAGAGCGAATGTACCAAAACTACTAGTTTTAGTATTTTAGGGTTTTCTGGTCCAAGGTCAAATTAGGGTTTGATTTTCCCGGAGTTTTACCCAACCAAAAATTTCTATCTTGGTCTCTAAATTTTGATTTTGAGGAGGAGAGAAATCCTATGCTGGGCTCACTCAGAAATTCCTCTTATGTAAGAATCCCTAATCTCCTACAATAGTGACAGGTCAAAAACTGAAAATGCCTGGAATCAAATTTTGCTTCGATAGAAGGATGCGCCCTTCAATGGAGAGTTAGCCTAGCCTCCTTTTGCTGATGATCTATGGAGAGAGACCCAAAAATTAAGAATCCCTAGCTTCTGCATATGCATAGTGTCTTCTTCTTAGGTTAGCTCTGATACCATGTTAGATTTTTATCAATTAGACAATATGATCTTAGGATCTTATATGAGAGAATAACATGCACAGCAATCAATCACAATAGATAATAGACACAAATATTTTCCTCGGGGAAACCATAAAGGAGAAAACCCCGCAACTTCCTCAAAGATAGAATTAGAACCAATGGAAGCAATAAAACCCAAAGACAAAAAGATGATCTCCAACAGTTGTTCTCTCTCTCACTTGTGTGAGTTCCTCTTCTCTCACCTATGCACTATAGTTGGGTGAGTGTGGATGTCAAATAGAGAGACTCACTCTCTATTTATACTATTTTCTAACTTGATAATTACTTACCAGGGCCGACTTATCTAGGAGATTCTAATAACCCTAGTGCCCCACAACTACGGGGACTTTGCCCCCTGATCAACAAGGAGGGTTAACCTATATGACTTTCCATGACTTGATTACATTAATGATTCTCTCGATAGGAAAATTGAGGACCAATGAAATACAATATATGAAATATACAAGTGAATACATTCTGATGTTACAAATACATCAACACATCGTCATCCGATTGTCCGGTGATTTTGTAGCACTCCATCCAGTTGTGTGTATTCATAGGCAATTGGTGACAATACATCTCTACAGTCGATATTTCTTCAAACATATTATCCCTTATTACATGTAGCGCAACATCGACTATTGTATGTTCGCTTGTAATTTCAAATGTCTGGGTAAAGTTTACATTTAAACTTTCCCATTCGACGGTTCCTCATCGCAACTCCTCTGAGGTGTACCAAACTCTTGGCACCATTTCCAAGGTGTGGATGAATCGGTGAACCCATTCCCATCGCGGATACATTTTCCAATTTGTGTGACAGTGCTTAATATGTTTTACAGGATCTGACAATCTTGTGTATTTTTTATCATCATAACTGATCTCTTCTCCAAATCTGATCTCCACCATCTAGCAGGAGTAGCTTTCAGCACATAGTCCAGAGTGAACAGTCGTTGTGTTTCTGTGACCTTTTCTTCAAATTATTCCAAGCAGGATGCAAGGTTAGGAAATCCTTCATACATAGGCAATGCGCTTGCTTCGGCTCCTACCCTTCAAAGATATTTTGTAATTCTTGCACACCTACGCATGGAGACTTCATGGAGCCTATTTTGCCATTTTTCTAGGGCTTCACCTGAAGCGGATGTGCATGAGCTTACACTACACCAACTGAAGTTTCCATTGGTTGTGGGGTTGATATAATCTTCCTTTGAAGACATAATGTTATACAATTGGTCCAGATAATTCTCTTACCCTTCACTATGGATAGGCTCGACATATCATTGTCCTTCAAGGGGATCAATGGGTGCAACCACTCTTATTTCAGAATCTTCGAAACATAAGATCATTTTCTTGAATTTTATGATAGTTTGGTTGTCTATTTCCCAATCAATCCCTAGAAGTGCAGGATAGTGGTTTGTGTCATCAACAATGTCAGTGACCTCAAAGTTAGCATATGTTATCAATCCTTCGACCTCCATGGGTACTTGGGAGAGCCCACCAATTGGTAGCACCTTCAACTGGTTTTCTAGCCTTAGCTAAATAGGAGACCAGTCCAGTCGTGGCTTGTTCATGCTCTCCCATGTTTGTCTTGTCAATATATTGATAGCTAAGCCCAAGTCGAGTATGATATAGTCCATATCATAATCTCCTATCTGCGCAGTCATTCATAGTTCTTGACCTGTCTTCCATTTTCTTTTGATTTGATTGACTCTTCTTTCAGGGCACAACTCTTCTATGTTTTCTTCTATGAGTGTTGTCAACTCTGTGACAGCATCTTTGTCATGGATTAGTGCTAAACAAATTTTGAAAATGTCCTTGAGATTACTAACCTTTTTAGTAGCCGACCTTCTGATTAGTTGTTCAAATATTTTGGGCATAGCTCTCAGTTGTCTAGATGTCGATGGTTGATTGGTGTCAACAAAGTCATGCCACGCTTCTAAGAAGACTCCCTTCTCCTGTTGGAAATCTAGCGGAGCTTTCTTTTGTGCCGTGGGTCACACCTGTGGATGTCTGTGGGGTGTATTTTGTTCTGCTTCCGTCGCATCACCTCCTCTTGTGACTACAGCAATTTTGGGTTGTCTTGGATCGACAGAAATCATTTGAATATTTGTATTGGGGTTTGGATTTAGATTCTGCACTAGGTTGGGGTTAACCAGTTATATCCTGCCATTTTGCAATAAGTTATGGACATTGTTCAACACTGTGATCAAATGCTTTTCAATATGTACAATTTTTAGCAGGACTTTGAAAATCTTGAGCAAAATGTCTTGGCTTCCCACAATTATAACATACAACTTGGCCTCTTCCTTGACCAAATCCTCCTCCTTGTTTATGTCCTCGACCTCTAAAATTCCGTCCCCCACCCTTTGCGAAGGGTATTGTTGTTGTTGAGGATACTAATTTGGATGGTATTGTGGTTGAGGATATTGTTTTTGTTGAAACTGCACAAGCTGATACTGAGGCTGCGCTCCTTCATCTTGCATCTGTTCCTCATTCTTCATTAGGTAGGCATCCATCATTTTCTCTTAGAGCAGCTGAAGTGCTCTGTAATCCTTTTTGTTATAACCTACCGATATGCAAAATTTACAATATAGACTAGCATGTGCACTTACAATCTTTTGCAAGTACACACATTCCTCAGACTGTTACACATAAATCTCGTCATCGTCATGTGATGAGGTCCCAAACATTAGCATTTTCCCTGAAATCCCAAGTTGTGAAGTTGAATACTTGCCTAGACTCCAATTTTGCATATGAAAATACAGCACCGCCTTTGCCCTATATGCAAGGGGCGTTACCTTCTTCAGTAACTCCTATTGTCTCTTAACAATAAGCGGTGCCACCGCTTTCTCCCTTTAGTCAATGGGTGTTTCCACCCTGGTAACGCTCTGTCACAATGGAAGAAAAATGGTGCCCTAGGTAAAAGGTGAAAAAGAGAAGATTCCATGAAGCTTTTCAAAGGAAGAATTCATGGCACCCTCATCCCTACATCTGAGGACCACTTGGACTCAAGATCAATCCTTTTGGGGTCTCCCTTCCACCTCACCCACCATTCACTCAACCATCCCTATCCTCTTAAAGCATATAAAACCTGGCTCATACCCCATGGTTGGGGGGAGGGAGAAATGTTATGTTGTTGAATTGAAATTATGGGGCCTAATCTAAGGTGAGCATAGAAGGAGCAAGTTGGATATTTTTTAGGACAAGGAGTGGCATGTGAAGGAGTGACACGACACTAAGGATATGGTTGTAATCTTTCTTCTTCATTATTAATGCAAAGCTGGTTCCTTTCCCATAAACTGTGTTATGTTTTAATCATGTTGTTTATTATCAGATTCCTTAGTCACTAGTATAGAATTGTGGATCGTATTCTGGTGCCTTTGATATTGCTTTTCTAGTTGATGTGTTTGTGTAGGTACATCTATGGAGACTCATCACCATAGGAGACACTCATGGCATACTTAGGAAAAACTAAAGGACCTATTCTAGATGTCTACACTTTCTAGGGGAATTCTTCCATCCTTTGTCTCTCATTTTTTCTAGATCTAAATCATTCAGACTATAGGAACATCTCTTGTCTGCAAGAGGTGAAAAATTCCTAGCTATAAATTTGGTGAATCCGCTGGGGAAGAACATTTCAGACCATCTGGTCTTCCTTGGTTTACAAATTCTTGTCTGAAAACCAAGCTCCAACCTATTAGTGATCAGATCCACTAGGTCTTCTAGTGAGATCTTGGCTCATTTTGACCAGATCTGCTTAGATCTGAGATACTATTGTTTTTTGTACTTAACTCCATGTATTATTTTATGATTTGATGCCATTTTTTCAGCATTTGAATTTCTCTTTTTCGCCATTTTTCTTGTCTTGACATCTACAGTAGTACCGCTCCTACACAGTGGAAAAAAGGTGGTGTCATCACCTATGCGCAGTGGACAATAACCGGTGCCACCGCTCTTTCACAGTGAACAAGAAGCAGTGTTGAGATGGTAATTCTCTATCATCCATACTCCTCAGGCGGTGCCAGGTAGGGTTATGAAAACCCTTGTGATTTCAATATTTAGTTCATGTTGCTTTCAGATCTGTGTATTTTTGGGTTTCATTTATGACATTTAGATTGTTTAATTTCAAAGTCTAGAGTGGTAAATGCGTGATTTTTCTTAGTACAAAGATCTAGGTTGTACCCATCATTTTAGCTGCTTATGCGCTTGGGTCTTGTTTTTTTTTCGAAAGGAGTGCTTGGAAATAAACGTTGTTAGATCTCTTTTCGTCCTTTGATCAAACTGGAAAGGAAGTGTTGCTTAGTGATTTTTGTTTTTGTTCTTTTTGGGTTTTTGCAAAAGATTACTTTTTTCCTTTAGTTTGAAGAGAAAAAAATTTGGGATTTGAGCATTATTGTTTTGAAAGATGAACTTTTGGAACCCTGATTGGATTCATAAGCTTTCAGACATCCTTGTCCTTCTTTCCATATTCTATGTTATTTTCTCATCCAAAAAAAAGATGTCTTAGATACAAGATTAGATCTTTTGTTTTTGTGAAGAATATTGAAAGTTGCTTAGTATGCCAGTATAGAGCTAGTGTATTTCTTTTCAGGAAAAGGGATCTTGTTTTATTCCTTGTGTGTAAAGATCAGTTTAGAAGTGTGTTGCTTGTTTGTATCTTTAGAAAGAAAATGTTCTGTGTGTTTAGTGGGAAAAAATTTTCTTTTGAAACAGAATTGAAACACTCTCTCCTTCCCATAAGTAGGCATACTTTGAACGGTAAAGTGAAATATTTTGCACACTCATAATGCATGGTTTTACATCTCTGTACACACTCCATGCATTCACCTAACTGTCCTGTTATCTTCTAAATAAATTGGTTTTCAATAGGTCAAACTCAGACAATTTATTTTTTGCATAGTGATGAATATTTTAGGGTGTATTATGAAAGATGTTTAGGTGAATAACAAAATTGGAATGCTTGGTGTTCTGTTTTTCAAGAAATTTGAAATTTTTAGCTTTCGGTGGCTTAGGAAAACTTGCCAACAGTTCATTAGCCACTGAAAATCCCAGCTTTCGGCAGCTAACAGTTTCAACGCAGGACCACATTAACCACCGAAAGCTTGTTGATCACGTTTTTAATAAAAATTTGAAACAGGGATTTCGGTGGCTTGGGAGAACTTACCAAGAGTTCATTAGCCACCAAAAGGCCCCGCTTTCGAAAGCTTAGCAAGTGGTTCTAGGAAGACATTAACCACCGAAAGCTAATAAAATATGTTTTCGGAAAGGAGGCTTTCGGTGGCTTGGGCGAACTTACCAACAGTTCATTAGCCACTGAAAGAACCCTCTTTCGACAGCTTGCAAATTAAACCCTAGGTTCCCTTAACCGCTGAAGAGGCCAAAAAAGGAAAAACAGTTAGCTATCCATCAAAATCAAATGCTATCAGCACGGGGCACATCCTGATCTAGCACTTAACCGCCGAAAAGACTAGGGGACTGCAGTAAATCATAAATTGGTAGATAAGAGGTCATTATTGATTTGAATTGAATGATAAGATATCAAAACCCTAACCTGCCCTCCACCTGTCCCACGACTACAGTTAAACATCCATGAAGCATCAAAGTTCTAGTTAAAATGATTTATCTGCTAGCTATCTCATGGTTATCACTAGAATCCACCATCATCTTTGCTCAAGTACCAATCGACTGATTAAACCATCCAAATCAGCACCATATCCTCAATACACTCCACATTTATCTGCATGCATTCTCACTTAGCCTAGCCCTCTCTGGATCCATCATTGTAGTATCCTTCCCTAGGGTTTGAATTTCCATTTTGTAGGTGCAGGGAGGAGGACCCACTCAAAATACTCAAAACACAGGTTTATGTGGCTAAGCATAGTTTCAAAACTGTCTCTAAGCCACATAAAGCAGACTTTCGATAGCTAAGACCAAAATTTCAGGGCGCTCCAAGCCACCGAAATTGGCGTTTTACTGCGAAAAGTCATCTTTTTAAAATAATTATTCTGAGCGGCTGGAGAATCACTTTTCAAAACACTCGAATTTTCTTGTTCCTAACATGTCAGAGAACAATAACCTCTCTCAATTTTCCTACAAGTATTTCATATTGGGAGAACCGAATCCATCTCTGAGCCCTAATTTTCGGATCTCGGAATTTCCTTGTTTTACACATGTTTTTGAAATACAGATCTCGGGAAAATGAAAACGATTTTCAAAACCCTAAGAGAGGTTTTTTCTCAAAATAAACCAATATATAAAAGAATATTTTGGTTTATACACAGGTTTCACAGATTTGAAGGACCAAATCCATCTATGAGCCCTAGTTTTCAACAGTTTGGCCAAAATTTTAGGGCGAACGTTGACCTAACAGAGCAGGTGGCAGCAGAATATGAGGAGTTTCCCTCACCAACACCAAGGGAAGGTCATGAAGAACCAATGGCAGAGACCTCCTCAAGAAAACCTAGGTATCAAAGAATAAACTAGTTGTTAGAGCAAATACATGAAATCGAGGTCTCAGAGAGAGAGATAAAAAGAACTAATGCAATATTAACCAAGAAAAATACTCAATTGCATAATTCACTGCTAGAAACGAAGGGGATGTATTTCCTGCTGCAAAAAAGGATAATGAGGTTTATGAAGGACAACACCAGGCTTTATAGGATGATCAGATTTCTGAGGCTGCATATGAAGAATTCCAACTCAAACCCTAGCTCTTGGGCTAATTTTGCACTAGAAACCCTAACAGAGGCAGCAGTAAGCTTTTAGGATCCTGAGGTAGCTCATGATGCTACTACTTAGTCAAACCCTAAGAAAATGGGAGAATTACTAGAAATATAGAGGTAAAAGTTGTAGAAGATTGATTTAAAGGCTAATAAAATTTTGCAGAAAATAGAGCTTTCGGTGGCTTAGGTGAAGGCAGCAGCTGTTCATTAGCCACCGAAAGCAGAGCTTTTGGCTGCTAACAGACCTAAGATTCTGCTTCCTTAACCACCAAAAGAAAAAAGGGTGCAGAAAGATATTTTGACACACAGAACCAGTTTTGGAGGATACAACTAGATCAGGGATGAATTATAAAGCTAAAATTTGTTGAAAAGCACCAATGGAGGAGGTATGTTCTAGTTTTGAGGATACAATCAAGAAGCAAAGGGTCACAAACCCTACCTATTTTTATCAACCGTGTCTTATCTAGCAGATGACAGGTTACATCTATACTTCAGTAATCACTGCAATTATCAAAGAGTTCAATGAGTGAACAAGAGTTAGCATTAGATAGACTAGTACTTAAATTATGATTTTTGACCTTATTCTGCAAAAAACATTTATTTTGTCTATTTTTAGTAAATCAGATCCAAATTTTCAAGATCTGAATATTTTTGTAAAGGCTATAAATCCTAAGACTTATGTTGAAGCAAAGGTTCGACTTCGAGGACCTTTAGAATATTATTATTATCAAGCTTCTCATTTTATTCATGACCTAATATAAGCTCTTTTACTATTATATGTTCAACTTCCATATCTTTTCTGTTATGTGCTTGTGCTTGAATTTTTTATTCAGGTTTATTCATGTTATCTAATATCTGATAGCTGTCATCCTGTCTATATGTTGATGAGTTGAATTGCAAGTACTTTTCCTTGTTATGATTATCCATTTATATGTAAGTGTTTTATATATGAATCTGCCAGCATAGTAAGTTCTCCATCTTTTCACCCTATTATCAAACCTATGAACATTGGTAGTTAGAAGCCTTATCTTTGATTGAGTGTTATGCATGTCTTGAGAGTGTGAGGTCATGTAGGTCACCTGACTTGATCCATTTAGAAAAACCATAAAAACATTTAAGTTACTAGGCATCCTTGAGCTGCAAGCTAGAGGAGTTTGCTGGAGTGATAACAAATTGCCGTTGTTGCCGGGGAGAGGAGATTGAAGGTCAGCTTCCCTGAGAGACGACATAGATCCTACTTTGATGATAGACAAAGTCTGGACACTATTCTGGTTGTAATCATCTATCTAGAAACTCCATTGGAATAAGGTGGCTTCAAGAAGACCAAATACCAGATCAAACCCTCAAGGACCACCATTATCACCTGTTTCAGATCCAGAAGAGATCCTAAGAAGCGATAGGGCTTCACTAAGGCATACCTCTAGTGCTGCAAACGGAGCTACATTAGGTATTTCAAGAGATATTTCTGTTGTTAGAGATAATATACCTTCATTTCAATCTCATTTTGCTGAAACATATAAATATCAGGAATTTTTAATTGAATCAAAAAAAATTAGGGTTGAGGAATCTTCAAGCACTGCTTCTTTTGTAGATTCAATCCCTGGCGAATACATTGAGGTATATTTACCACAAACACTCTCTCATCTACTACCCACACTAGTAGTATCTTCTTCTGCCCTTTACATACCCATTTCCAACATGGCTGCCCCTCTGACCAAAATGGAAAGGATCCTGGTAGCTAGGTATGCCCCTCTGAATTTACCTAACCCTCTCTCTGCCATGCCTACTGGAGAGTGTCTCAAATACTTTATTGGAGAGGGAGATTTCACAGCTGAAGAACACCTAGAAGCATTCTACAGTTATGCTAAGAACATAAAAATAGAACAAGAAGATGTGTAGACTAGTGTTTTTGTGCAAAGCCTAGATGATCAAGCGAGGAAGTGGTTCAAAGAGCTTCCTATTGGATCAATAGTAGGAATTGAAGCCCTAGATGACATATTTTTGAAGCAATGGGGAGAGACAAGAGACCACCTTTATTATATCACTAAGTTTAGCAATCTGAAGAGAGAGAATGGTGAGTCTATTTCTAACTTCACCAAAAGATTTAACAAGATGTTCAGTAAGATCCCTGCTGAGATCAAGCCAATTGACCCCTCAGCTAAGATAACTTATGCCAAGACTTTGACTCTGATTTCTGCCTTCTACTCAGAGAAAGAAGATTTTCTTCCCTGTCACTCATGCAGATTGCTGCCCTGGAAGTTGAATCCAACATTGTTTCCTCTCAGAAGGTCAAGGGAAAGATACATAGGAAGAAGAAACCCACAGATCATATTTGAGCTTCTTCATCAGAGAATAAAATTGACAAAATGGCCAAAGTGTTGGATAGTTTGATTGCTAAAATGTCTAGGCTTAAAGACCAAGGGAAAATACTTATGAGGGATAAAGGGCCAAATGATTTTTCTCCCAGAAACCCTAATTTTGTCCCTTACAGAAGAAATAACCCACCTGCTCAGATCCTTCAAAGGGATAGGAATCCGGCTGAGGATCAAAGAATCAAAGCTCCATTTTATAATGTTGTACTAGAAGAAGAACTAGAGTTCATTCAAGAAGAAGGAGAGGCAGAAGAGAACATCAACTGCATGGAGGATGAAGTTGATTACTCTTTCTTAACACAAATAGAATATGAGGAAGCCCTAATAAATGAGCAGATCACCGAAGAAGCATTATATCAGGCAGATGATCAAGGAGGTTACAATCTGAGGTCTAGGCTTGTTGCTCCCCCTAAGAGGAATGTTGTTCCTGCAAAGCATCCTGATACTCCAACTAAGGGGATTGTTTTTCCACCAAAGAAGATGGCTACCACTCAAAAACAGCTGCAAAGGCCATTACAGTCATCAGCCCCTGATCTTGTCCAACTCAAAGCTCCATCACAAGAGGTAAGGGTTTCTGAAAAGCTGTACTATTCCTTCAATCTTGAGTCAAAAATTGAAAAATTGAAAATCCCTTTCCCATTAATAGAGCTAATGAAGAATGATTCATTCAAATCATCAATATTGAAATCCCTTCAACCAAAAATACACATAGATACTGACTTTGTCAATATGTAAGATGATAAACCCATGGTAACCCTAGGCCCTATGATTGAAGAGTTAGATGAGGCTTGTCCACCCTTCTACATATCATTGAATATCCATGACAAGATCCTTCACAACTGCTTTCCTGACTCATGAGCATCCCATAACCTAATGCCAAAGGAAGTGGTCGATGAGCTGGGCCTCAGCATTAAAAAACCCTACCACGACTTGTTCTCTTTTGACTCTAGGAAGGTCAAATGCCTAGGCCTCATCAAAGACCTTGTTGTAAACCTATCCCAGTTTCCCTATAAAAGAATAGTGATGGACATAGTAGTGGCTGACATCCCTCCTAAGTTTGTTCTCTTATTGTCTCAATCATGGAGTAAAAGGCTGGGTGGTACCCTTTAGATGGAACTTACATATGCTACAATCCCAATGTTTGGGGGGGAGACCAAGAGGCTTTACAGAGAGAATCAGCTTGCCTACATCATAAGCAACAAAAAGAATTATGTGAACCATCTTATCTATGTAGTGGACATAGACTTTGGGTCATGTATTCTGCCAAATAGATGACTCCCAGCAAATGCCAATCTAGCTTACAAAGACCATATATCAAAATCCTGAAGAAGTAACCACCTCAAATTGGAGCATGTTTTTTGATGGGGCCAGTACTCAAGCCTTAGCAAGTGCAGGTGTAGTTTTGATTTCTCCATCAAAGGTGACTATTCATATGTCTTATAAACTTGATTTTAAGACTACTAACAATATAAAAGAATATGAAGCATTTTTGTTAGGAGTGAAGGCTTCCAAGGAAATGGGAATCATGTGCCTGAGGATATCTGGAGATGCAGATCTTATCATACCGCAGGTCAACAACAGCTTTCAAGCAAAGAATGTCAGATTGAAGGCTTACAGAGATGAGGTATGGAAACTCAGGGACTTTTTCATGTTTTTTGAACTCTCATATATACCTAGGGCTATGAATCATCTAGCTAATTCCCTTGTTGTTTTTGCAAGCATTTTCGTTCCCCCTTTGCCTCCCAAACTGAGCTATGAGATCCAAGTCAAGTACAGACCATCCCTACCTAATAATGTGAAATTTTGGAAGGTGTTTGAGAATGATGATGTCACTTGATAAGAAGACTCTACTGATTAGAATCAGGAGTAGGAGTAGATAGGAAAATAATCTCTTAATATGAGCAGCTAGGTCATTTTCAGTTTTTTTCATGAATAAGCAAAGTGAGCTACAGGCGGATTGCATGGAATCAATTATAAAAGACAAATGACTCCATGCCCAATGGAACACTAGAAGATAGTTTTAATTCTTATTTTTCAGGAAAGGCATTTTGGTCTGGGGTTCTTGGGACCTCACAGGGAGGTACCCATCCCCGAGTAGGAGCCAAATGTTATCTCCTAAATAAATTAGTTTTCAATAGGTCAAACTCAGACACTCTATTTTTTGCATAGTGATGAATATTTCAGGGTATATTATGAAAGATGTTTGGGTGACTAACAAAATTGGAATGCTTGGTGTTCTTTTTTTCAAGAAATTTGAAATTTTTAGCTTTCAGTGGCTTAGGAAAACTTGCCAACAGTTCATTAGCCACCGAAAAGCCCAGATTTCGGAAGCTAACAGTTTCAACGCAAGACCACGTTAACCACCGAAATCCTGTTGATCACGTTTTTAATAAAAATTAGAAAGAGGGATTTCAGTGGCTTGGATGAAATTACCAACAGTTCATTAGCCACCGAAAGGCTCCGCTTTCGGTAGCTTAGCAAGTGGGTCCAGGAAGACATTAACCACCAAAAGTTAATTAAATATGTTTTTGGAAAGGAGGCTTTCGATGGTTTGGGAGAACTTACCAACAGTTCATTAGCCACCGAAACACCCCGCTTTTGGCAACTTGCAAATTAAACCCCAGAATCCCTTAACTGCTGAAAAGGCCAAAAAAGGAAAAACGGTTAACTATCCATCAAAATCAAACACTGTTAGCACGAGGCACATCATGATCTAGCACTTAACCGCTAAAAATACTGGGGGACTACAGTAAATCGTAATTTGGTGGATAAGAGGTCATTATTGATTTGAACTAACTGATAAGTGATCAAAACCCTAGCCTGCCCTCCACCTATCCCATGACTGCAGTTAAACCTCCACGAAGCATCTAAGTTCCAATTAAAATGATTGCTCTGTTGGCTATCTCGTGGTTATCACCAGAATCCACCATCATCTTTGATCAAGTACCAATCAACTGATTAACCCATCCAAATCAGCACCATATCCTCAGTACACTCCACATTTATCTACATGCATTCTCACTGAGCCTAGCCCTCTCTGGATCCAGCATTGTAGTATCCTTCCTTAGGGTTTGAATTTCAATTTTGCAGGTGCAGGGAGGAGGACCCACTCAAAAAACTCAAAACATAGGTTTCCATGGCTAAGCATGGTTTCAAAATGGTCTCTAAGCCACCGAAAGCAGAATTCTAGCAGCTAAGACTGAAATTTCAGGGCACTCCAAGCCACTGAAATTGGTGTTTTACTACGAAGCGTTATCTTTTTAAAATAAGTATTTTGAGCGATTGGAGAATCACTTTGCAAAAAACTCGGAGGTTTTGTTCCTAACATCTCAGAGAACAATAAACTCTCTCTATTTTCCTATAGGTATTGCATATTGGGAGAATCAAATCCATATCTGATCCCTAATATTCGGATCTCAGAATTTCCCTATTTTATACATGTTTGGCCAAATTTTTAGGGTGAAAGATGACCTAATCCATCTCTGAGCCCCCATTTTCAGCAGTTTGGCCAAATTTTTAGGGTGAAAGATGACCTAACAGAGCATGTGGTAGCAGAATATGACGAGTTTCCCTCACCAACACCAAGGGAAGGTCATGAAGAACCAATTGCAGAGACCTCCTCAAGCAAACCTAGGTCTCATAGAATAAACTAGTTGTTAGGTAAAATACATGAAATGGAGGTCTTAGAGAGAGAGATAAAAAGAACTAATGCAATATTAACCAAGAAAAATACTCAATTGCATAATTATCTACTAGAAATGAAGGGGATGTATTTCCTGCTGCAAAAAAGGAATCTGAGGTTTATGAAGGATAGTACCAGGCTTTACAGGATGATCATACTTTTGAGTCTGCAGATGAAGAATTCCAACTCAAACCCTAGCTCTGAGGCTCACTTTGCACTAGAAACCCTGGCAGAGGCAGCAGTAAGCTTTCAGGGTTCTGAGGCAGCTCATGATGCTACTACTCAATCAAACCCTAGGCAAATGGAAGAATTACCAGAAAGACAGAGGTAAAAGCTATAGAATATTGATTTAAAGGCTAATAAAATTTTGCAAAAAACAAAGCTTTCGGTAGTTTAGGAAAACGCAATAGTTGTTCATTAGCCACCTAAAGCAGAGCTTTCGGCAGCTAACGGACCCAGGGTTATGCTTCCTTAACCACCGAAAGCAAAAAAGGGTGCAAAAATATATTTTGACACACAGAACCAGTTTTGGCGGATACAACTAGATCAGGGATGAATTATAAAGCTGAAATTTGCTGAAAAGCACTAGTGGAGGAGTTATGTTCCAGTTTTGAGGATACAATCAAGAAGAAAAGGGTCACAAACCCTACCTATTTTTACCAACCATGGCTTATCTAGCAGATGGCAAGTTATAGCTCTACTTCAGTAATCACCGCAGTTATCAAAGATTTCAATGAGTGAACAAGAGTTAGCATTAGATAGACTTGTACATAAATTAGGGTTTTTGACCTAATTCTACAAAAAACATTTATTTTATCTATTTTTAGTAAATCAGATCCAACTTTTCAGGATCTGAATATTTTTGTAAAGGCTATAAATCTTAAGACTTATGTTGAAGCATAGGTTCGACTTCAGTGACCTTTAGACCATTATTATTATCAAGCTTCTCATTTTATTCATGACCTAATATAAGCTCTTTTGCTATTATATGTTCAGCTTCCATGTCTTTTATGTTCTGTGCTTGTGCTTGGATTTCTGATTCAGGTGTATTCATGTTATATAATATCTGATAGTTGTCATCTTATATGTATGTTGATGAGTTGAATTGCAAGCACTTTTCCTTATTATGATTATCCATTTATATGTAAGTGTTTAATATATGAATCTGCCAGCATAGTAAGTTCTCCATCTTTTCACCATATTATCAAACCTTTGAACATTGGTAGTTAGAAGCCTTATCTTTGATTGATTTTTATGCATGTCTTGAGAGTGTGAGGTCCTATAGGTCACCTGACTTGATCCATTTAGAAAAACCATAAAAAAATGTAAGTTACCAGGCATCCTTGAGCTGCAACCTAGAGGATTTTCCTGGAGTGTGTAGAAGGAGCAAGTCGACTTCGTCAACTTGCTCCTTCTACAGAGTGATGACACGTCCAACATAAAATTAACGGTAGCTATAGGTTAAAATTTTCTAGTAACTTGAGTGATACGGTAGAGACATGTTCTGGCATTGTTAAGCATAGGATTTGTCATTTATTTCCTACACTGCATCGTGGCAATTGTGCAATTCTTCCACATACCACTAGTATATCGAACGACCTTTCATGTACCCTTGAGGTATATCAAAAGGTACTTCACGTACTTAGTTGTATATCGGAAGGCCCCTTTCGAACTGTTGTGCATTAGAGAACACTACTACGGATTTGAGCTCCCACATACCTTGCCTATATCAGGAGACCCTTCTAGGATTCCCTATACCATCTGATAAAAACCCTTTTGGTCATCTTGCCAATGCAATACACCGAGAACAGCACTCGGGGAGACCACCACGCACATATCGTCCAGGTAATTGGGTATTCAGGAAAGGGACGGTCCCAGTCCTCCTTGTCATGCTTTACTGTTCAACCCTGCGGTATATAGTGAGTTGCAAAGACTTGACAATCCTAGTGAGGAACCAACTTTTATCAGCCCCTCCTGTCACCTAAGTCTGCTTGTGGCCTTTAGCTTGTGTAGGAGAATTTTGTGTGTTTTTTCTAGTTTTCAAAACTCTAGGTTAGGCTTTTAGTGAACAGCAATATTATTGAGTCTTTGAGACAATCCTGAAGAGTGCAAGGATTTCCACCTGACCTTCCTACTATTTCAAGAGAAAGAACAATGGAAGCCACTAACTAGGGAGTCGTAGTTGATTCTCATGTGCAAGAGAACCCAGTTGTGCAAGTAGGGGAATAATTCACTACATACGACAACCCCTTGGTCGAACAGCCTCCTACGGCTAATACCACCTTCCACTTTCCGATGGAAGGTCATGTCGGTCCATCAAATTGGGTTGATCGCCCATCTGATGATACTAAGGCTACAGAATATGGCCCCAATGCTCCTTTTTGGAGAACCTATATGGGTTAATCAATTTCTGAATTTGGGATTACTAGACCGTCCTTTTTTAATCCTTCATTGAAAGAGGAAAGGTATGCGAAGATACTAGATGATTTTCAAAACCTTCAAGAACACCTTGTGAAAATTATTGCTTCGCCTTTTCCTCATAAGGAACCCATGTCGGATCTTTTTCCATGTCTTTCGGAATCATTCCCTTCTAGATATCATTCACTCTCAATGTCTCAAGCTACTCCTAGTTTTCCATCACTGACTCAAGGAGTGATAATTCATAATCCAGGTCATCCCTCTAACCTTGTCACTATGGTTCAAAATCCTGGATCTTCTTCTGGTCCTCCCGTATCTTCTGCCACTAGGGGGAAACCTCCAGCTCAATTTGCATCGATAGTAAGTGGAGCCACATCTAGCATAAGACAGACCCCTACTACAAGATAATCAGCAGTTAAAGCCCCTCCCACGACAACCAAAACAGTTACTCCTCCTTCTAGTACAGGACAGCCCTCAGGGGTACTACCTGTTGTCAGTCAACCTTCTTGGGGATATACTCACTTGGGAAACCAAACTTCTGTAAGTAATGTAAAATTCCAACCTATGTCTACAGGAATGGTGTATCTCGGTATGCCCTACCTCAGAAGCATGTTTACCCCTTGGGGATAGCCAAATTGGTCGTACATGCCTATTCCTGGAGGGATACCTATCAATATTGTTGGAGGTTATGGTGTCCCACCTTACGGGGGGCACCTAGAAAAGGTCCACCTGGTGGAGGTCCACCTGGTGGAGGTCCACCTGGTGGAGGACCACCTGGCGGAGGCCCACCTGGTGGCGGTCCTCCTTATGGTGGACCACCACCTAGCGCACCACCTCCTGGGGGGCCACCACCTAGTGGGCCACCTCCTAGGGGGGCACCTTTTGGAGGCCCACATGGTGCAAGGACTCCTGGTGGGGGCCATCCTAGTGGAGGGCCACCTAGAGGAGGCCCACCTAGTGGAGGACCACCACCACCACCACCTGGAGGAAACTTTCCTCCCGAAGGTCTGCCCCCATCCAGCCGGTCTTCAAGAGGATCATTTGCAAATCCGATCACCCGACAGCCTATGTATCAGTCAACTTACAGTTGTAATGGTATGCAAATTCCTTATCAATACTACTAGTACATGCAACCTAATCACCAACTTCCCTTTTTGGCAACTTTGGACTTACCTGAATTGTCTAAGTTGATTAATGATCCCATTCAACACAACCCTTCGTGGCATACCATTCCAGTAAAGTTACCATCGGATATCCCTAATTTTGAATGGAATTAGGGAGAACACCCTAAAAACCATGTCATGACCTTCCATATAGGTGTTCTTCCAACTCCTTGATTGATGACTCGATCCGCCCAAGCCTCTTCCAATGAACTTTGACAGGTACCGCTGGGAAATGGTACATTGAACTTCCACAACATTTGTTTTTGTATTTTAGCTCATTGGCGATAATTTTTCTGACTCATTTCAAACTGTAAATTCATTATGAAATGGGTACAATCTGTTAATATCCCTTCATCAAAATACCTCCATGCATATTTCATATCACATTCACGAATGCCGGAGATGACAAACACTTATCAAGGCCCCGATTCCCGACATGCTACTAGCAGATTGGTTAACGAAATCCTTGTTGCCTCCCATTTCCCAATATGTGGCTATGGGTGGTGTTGTTACTGAATAATTACCTTAAGTCGATTCTCCAAAGAACCATCACACAAAGCAAGACTAATTGGCATATCATGTTGTATCCTCTTTGTGGGATTACCAAACTGCGGTTAAGAATGCCATCAACTTTTCTCCATATCAGTTGGTACATGGGGTGGAGTCAATTTTATCGATTGAATACGGAACCCTTCTTTGAAACTAGCCATAGAAATTTTTCAAAAAACTTCTGAATTAGAAGAAGGTTTGGTCCTAAAATCTGAATCTGATTATACCCTAAAAATCCATCCATGGACGAGAACACTTCACTTCCTGCACACTCATCCAAAATCTTATCTATGAATGGTGTGGGAAATTTATCTTTAGGACAAGCTCTGTTCAGGTCTCTAAAATCACTGCATAGACGGATAGTCCCATGTTTCTTATCAACCATAATGGGATTGGATACCCATTCAGTCAAGGGAACCAGATAGATAAATCCATCTTTAAGCAACTTCTCTATCTCTTCCTTAATAGCGGGTTCCTTACGGGGATTCATCGCTCATAAGCATTGTTGAACAGGTATAGCATCTGAATAGGTCTTAATATCATGTTCAAGAATGCGAGGGTCTATTCCTGTCATTTCATCATATGACCAAGAAAATACATCTCGAAATTCTTTGAAAAGTTTAGTGTATACCTCAATTTCGTCGAGGGAACAGTCTGCCCTGATGTAAATATTTCAATTTGTTCAGGAGTTCGAGAAATGTCTATAGGGATAGTTGGTGACAAATTGGCCATGTTCCCTTTAGTAAAATTACTAGGAGCACCTAAGGGGACCATGGGCCTACAAACCTTCTTGCTAAGGATCACCCTATAGTCATCATACTCAATGCATTCAAGCTCTGGGAGAAAGTAAGATCAATGATGTAACTCCTCCCAAGGCCCCTCTAAGTCATTGATTTCTTCGAGGATAGCTTCATCCAAAGGAAAATTGTCATCGAAGAAATCATTAGAGTGTGACGAAGCGACCACCCAAGCAGGAAATGCATATGTGTCCTCCTCCTCCGTCCACGAAGAGGAAGGACTAGGATCTAAAATGGGACCAAGAATAGCTTGATATGAAATTGTCATTGTAGATAACGGCATGTCCATTTTGGTAGGTCTAAGATATTCATCGGAAGTGCTTGGAGAAGGGAGAGTCCAAGGATATTCCAAATTTGAAATGAGAAATGGAATAGAACTCAACGATGAGGATTCACTACCAAGGATGGAACCTATTGTAAGAATTGGTGCGAAAATATTGAAAGTTCCCATCAATGACGAATACATCCCCACTCCAACATTCTCAGTTGTCAGCTGAGAATTATCGATGACCAGGATAGTATCTCCCAATGATGGTTTCGTACCAGAATTATCAAAAGAGTTTTGCACAACTGTGAAAATCCTCCCTTCAAAAGGGAAACAAACAATTGGGAAGAGAGACAACGCAACCGCTTTCATATTATAAATCTAGTTACGACCCAGTAGAAGGTTATAGTTAAGGGGCGCATCAACCACCTAGACCTCGATCGACACGGTCTTCCCTCCCAATTGGAATTCAAGAGAAGGAAGTATCCCATGCGGCCAAAAATATCTCCCATCAAAAGCATTCAACATGGATCCATATCTCGACAATGTAGGAGAACCTAAACCCTTCCAACAGGCTAAAGACATCATAGAAGTTGCAGTGCCTTCATCAATCATTGTGTGTTTAATGGTGTTGTTCATACACTCCATGTGGACAACCAGAGCCACATGGAAAGGAAAATGAGAAGGAAATTCATGGGTTTCAATATTAATCACTGTGGAAGGATGTGAATCAACCACCCCAAGGGCAGACAACAAATTTTTCCTCTGCAAAGGGCAAGTCTGAAGGACTTGTAAGGAAAACATCGCACAAGGAGTCTGGCCCAAATCCTCGACAATGGAATAGTGTTGGGAATATTGAGCATTATTATTGTGCCCCAAATGTTTTAAGACTCCCTTATGAATGTGAGGTGGAACTTCAGGCTTGTCGACAGGTTTGTCAATATGCAAAGGGGCATCAGGAGGAGTAGGTTCTTTTCCTAAGTCGGGTTGCGATGAACCATAATCTTTTGCTTGTGTCACAACATTCTCAGTGGACATCATGTTGATGCACCCATGGCCAACTTTGATGTTCAGTGGGTTTTGATGCCCACAAGAAGCACTTCCGGAGTCCACGGTCCTCGAATTCATCTTTTGATTGTGTGGTGAAGGGTCCATCAACACAACTGGGCTCTGTGCGAGTGGGATAATAGCCTCCTTCCACTTGACCCATAAAAGGGTACATGGGAATGTTATAATTTGGAATACCTTGAGACTGGGGTGCTACATAGCCATAATTGTAGGACTGATAAGCAGATTGACTTCTAAACATATAAGGTGGTACATAACCTACTGACACATAATGAGGCACATAGCCTTGTGATACTACAGTGTGGGAATATGAGGGAACAACATGGATAGAGGTACTACTTCGGCCCAAAGGACCATGTGAGCTATGGGGATGATGAGACATTAAAAACGCATTTGAAGGAACAGGTGTAGTGGACGATGGAGCATAAGATGGAATATAAGTTGTACTTCTAATATTCACATGTCTAGGGCCATTTACACGAATGAGGACACTATTATTAGGCCTAGGTAACGGGTATGAATATCCTCCCACAGTAGGGGTGGAAGGTGCAATGTGACCACTGCCAAACCTTTTCACATGGAAAGGGATGGCAGTGCCCTTGGGCGTAGTACCAAGGTCAACACCAGATCTAACATTAAATGAAGAAACAGACTCTAAGATGTCTGGCATGCTAAATATAAATGTTTCAGTGCTAGAAGGTATCAAATGAGTCTCATCGCTTGACCTCTGTGAAGAAGATCGATAGTTTGCGTTTACATAGTCTGAAAACTAGGATAGTACATTATATGACCCACCAACCTTGAAAGGATCAGCTTCTTCTGGAGTCCCATATACATTATCTGTCACATTCCCCGCCCCAAGGGGTGCATAAGGAGGGGGCTCCAGGATCTCAGATGTATGACTCATATTGAGATCGGTGTGTGAATCACGGTGAATATGAGTCCGCCCGGACTGCCTGGCTCTCTTCCGTGAAGAAGGAGGAGACGTAGAAGGAGGAAGACTTGCTAAATGTCAAGAATGTCAAAATTCTACTCTCGGATCCATGATGACTCCATAAAAATAAAGAGACTCAAACTAATTATGAACCCTAAAGCAGTCTAGTGCACACAGAGCACACTCCTATGAAAATCTAAGCCAAAATGCAAGCAATACAAGGGGAGGATAAATGAGCTCTTGAATGTAGCAGGTATGTCTTGCCTAGGAGAGGCCTGAGACTCCCATACACTATAAGTGGAGGAGTGTAACCAATTATACTGGACCTCAACTTCAACGTGTAAAGAGACTATGTTGTCTGAACACTACCTAGCCACGACACTCACAAAATAACCTCTGCAAGTACCCCTTCGATACCTAGGTAAAGCAACTAAGGTCACCCCAATATAACCAATTCTCATGTGGACATTCATAGGAGAGATTTATCGTATGGGTAGGGTAGCAAATCCTGAAGCTCGAAAGCACCAAAGGGTACCTCAAAATCCCCCAGATACAAATAAGATCCTGGAAATAACTCCAGTGCTGCATAGAGAGTGGAAAGGGGCTATCCCCACCAAAAACATGTACGTTTCCTTGTGCTTAACTTTTGTGTAAGAGGAGCCTCCTGAGAACACCAATTATACCAATGATTTCACTCTCTCACCTTAACAGACGCCTACTTTTTTTTCTTAGCATTCTTGGAGAAATTTACTCACAAAAACCCATTCCAAGACTCTAAAAACTAAGCTTGTTGATGTACCCTATCAAAGAAAAATGAATAATTTATTTTAAATTAAGCGTTGATTTTAGGGGCTGTGATTACTCAAAGGACATGACCGTGCAACCAATGATGTTATGACTCAGCAGTGAAAGTAAATATGCACACCTAACAAACAATTCCAAGTGCAATTTTGTCTTTAAACGAGGTATGCCATTACATGAGATGCATATTTTTTCCTTCAAATGACAATGCAACCATTCCTATATGAAATCCTGACTATTAATCCAATAAGAAAACCCAATGCAAGTACCATGCAATTACAAATGCATAAACATGCCAAAAATGAAATATTTTTCTATTTTTGAAATAAATGATATATGAAAGAAACAAAAGACTCTTCAACTCTCAGACCCTGCAGCCAAGCAAGACACTGAGATAAAAGAAATCCAATGCACTAATACCAAAACAAAAAGGAAATAAGATGACAGGAACAACTTTCAATTAAAAAGCGAAATAAAAAGGTCTCTAGTCAGAAATAGAGGCAGTAGAAAGACACCAAAAGCACCCAGGAAGACTCAGCAACATTCAAACTTCACCCAAAAACTCTCAATCATCTAAATCAAACTCAAAATAGAAACATACATGATTGTTTGCAGAAAACATGCATGTATACACGGCTATTCAAACAAAACCCACGTGTATACGCAGCTATGAAGAAGAAACTCATGTACAGGAAGAAAGAGGGGGTAAACGATAGGATAAGACCAAAATCACTTCCACAGGACACTAATGGGAAAACATACCTCTGGGCCCAACATAGAAACATAGAGAAACAGAGAGAAATTCAAGCACGTTTTGCGCCTGGTCCCCAAAGAAAAACAAGGAACCTCCCCAGTGGAGTCGCCAATTCTGTAACGGAGAGAAACTTCCTATGGTTTGGGGTAGACCACAATAGACTGAATGACACTAGAAATCAATCCATTCTAATATGCAAGAGAAATAAATACATCTAACAATAAGGGATGTGAAGCATACCTTATTTTGAATGGTTGATGTAGATCCCCATTGATCTTTTCCAATGCGCTTGCATTTACAATTTGCTCTCAACAATAGCAAACAAGACAAGCATGCTATATATCAAAGTGTTAGGCCTACTCTAGAATATACAAACCATCATGTATAAGCAAATATAACTACAACCATGGACAAAATATTCATAGTTATACACATGTAATGAACGAGAAATTGATATTTCTATTAATAATAAACAGAGATAGAATAGTGACAAACTATGTCGGCACCTCGCCGAAATGGAGAAACTAATTCCTCCACCTGGGCCTCCACCACTTCAATCCTCCATCTCAATGGCAAGCTTACAAAGCAAAGGAAAGCTTGGGAAGAGCAGCAATGTGTGCTCCAAAGGGACAAAGGGATGTAGACTCAAGCATAAACAAGCAAGGCAATAATGATCTATAGTTTCCTTTCTCTCCAAAATTCTCCTCCTTCAATGCATTCAAGAGGATCAATATATAGCCCTCCAGTAGGAAATGGAGGGTCAAGTCCAAGAATTTTCCAGGAATATGGAAGGCCAAAGTCAAGTTATTCAAGACTCAACGAGGAAAACTCCAAAACTTTTTGTTTTTATGCACATTTCCCGATGTACACGGGTATTGGCTCAAACGTTTTGTGTACAAGTGGGTATTGGATTAAAAGTCACGTATACACATAAACAGGATTTTTTTAGGGACTTTCATGGTTCATCGAAGTACAACTTGAGCAAGGGGGTCCAAGGAGTCTACAGAGGGACATGGAAGGCCATAAAGGTGTGATCTACCAAGTGTGGTAAAATCATCTATAACACCTCATGTTGTTGGTGTTCCTTTGAGTATTGTTATGTCTAGCTAAGGTGAAGGTCTGGGGGATATGTCTACCCACACTTCATCCATGATGGCCAGTGGTCTCTCTCCCTCACTGGTGACTTCACCTGGGACAAGCATAACTATTGCACCAGTAGTGTCCTTAAACTTTGGTTCATCCACCCCGGTGTCCCCTAGTGGTTGAGTGGCTAATCCATCGGAAGCCTCACACAATGTTGTCCCATATAGCATGGTTGTCATAGGGATAACCAATGTCACTTTGACTTCTTTTTCATTATTCCAAAACACTGCTCAAAGTGGTCATAGTAGTTCTTCTCCTTCTGTCCAAGGCTTTTCCTAGTATGGGGGACACATTCCTCCATTTGCTCCTTATGTAGGTCCTTCGCCTACTTATTTTGGTGTGTCATCTGGGAGTCCCAACCCTTTTTCAGGGTTTATATTTCAGCCTTCTAATCTAGTGTCAACTACACCTTTCATAATATTACCCTTCTCATTGTTAAAATTATTATTCCTCCCTTGACCATACTGTCTATTAGATTATTTAGCCTAACATAGGAACCTTAATTAATTAATTCGGTCCTTTTGTCCTAATGGGGCCATGTGCACCAGTCAATGGAGTGTGGGGAACACTGCTAGAGGTTAATTTCCACTTACTGCATGTGCATGCATCAGTTTGGGCGTCTCCTAGACCAATCATTACATTTTAGGAGCCACTGGGAGTCCCGGCACCAACCTACTTCAGTTAGTTGCAGTTAGTACTAGTCAGTCTTAGTTAGACCCTAGTTACTTTTAGTTAGTTCACAATCAGTTAGCTAGCACTAGCTATGCATGTTTAATGCATAGCTGCATGTGGAGTAGGCGCCTTTTCCCACCTACCACACTCAGTTGCACTGAGTTAACTAGCTATCATTAATTGATTAAGTTGTTGGACATCTGGGAGTTGATCTATTGGACTCTGATATTGAAAGAGACACCATGAGTTAGATGGTTAGTTAGATATAGTCAGATCCAGTGGATAGATTCAAATTGCTACCTAATGCATTTTAATTATTTTCCTATGTAAACTATTGTAACACTGGATTTTATTATTGTGAATGATACTGTAAATTCCAGAGAAATACTTGTCTGCTTCCTGTGTGGTTTGTTTTGTTCAGTTTGTATCTTCATTCTCCATTTACTGCAAACATTATTAGAACTATCTACTTCAAATATATAAATGGAATTCAAATTCTAATACTCATTCTTCAGTGGGGAAATCACCGCTCTCGTTTCTCAAGTCCAACTTCGGTTGAAATCAGTTGAACGTAATACAACACACCTCAAGTTAGTAACCCTTTGGAATTTGGGTGGAACACTTTTCAAAACATAGCTATTTATTCATAGTCGGTGGCTAGGGGAAAACCCAACCTAACTTTTGGGAACACTGGTGCGGATACTTCCTCACCCTAGACTCCTCAATATCAATCTCTGGCTCGACCCATATTACCCTTTCTGCCAACTTTAAACTTTCTAGACTTATTGAAACTCATGAGTGACCCTGTGCACCACGATCCGAATTGCCACCCGATTAAATTACCTTCGTACATTCCTAAGTTTCAATGGAAAACTGGTGAGGATCTGGGTGACTATGTCACAACGTTCCATTTGTGGTGCTCCTCCAATTCGTTGAACAATGACTCGATTTGGTTGAGGCTTTTTCAATGAACTCTTACCAGTGTAGCAAAAAAGTGGTATATTGAATTCTCGTCGGTCTCCTATGACATTTTTCTTGACTTAGAAATCGTTTTCTTGATTCACTTTCAACTTCATGTCCGGTATGATGCTGGTACATAACTTCTCTCGACCTTTCAGCAGAATAAGGCTACTCATATATCTGACCACATTTAGGAGTGGAGAAGAAGAAAGAGGCTTATCAAAGCCAATATTCCTCCTGAGTTCTTGTTGGAATGGTTTTTGAATTCATTATTGCCTTATATTTCAAAAAAAGAGTTTCAACATCGGGAGTGACTATGGAGGAGGAGGCCATACTCACGTCCCAGCAACTAGATTTAATATATACCCAGTCTAGCATTCTCTATGATATTATCCCTAAGGCACCAAGGTCCAACATGGACTTTGCTAAACCCAATCCTAGACCACATGTTGATGGCGTGGTGGGTTCAGTTGACACACCGACTATAGAGTCACTTGCCAAACATATCCATGAACTATCAGTGAAGCAATCTGCAGTGGAGGCATCCAAGGCTGCCACCCCCTCACCCCAGAATGTGAATGTTTTTTCGGCACAATCTACCCAGAAGGGAACTCAACAGCCTAGTGAGAAAAAGAAAAAGGGTATTAAGGGTGAGGGGAATCAAAACAAGAAGAAACCCACAAACAATGCTAAGGGGGTAAAAAAGAGAAAAATAAAGTCAAATTTCCTTGCAATATTTTCCAGGAAGACCATTTGACCTATCAATGCCCCTTAATGGATCAAGCACAGAAGTTTCTAAAACAACAACAATCAGTTGACCTGAAGGATCTATTTCCCCAAGGACAGAATGCAACTTCTAGTGATCCAAAAAAAGCTGGGGGCACACAAATTGCTCCTCCCACTAATCAATATTATATCAATATGGTATGATCCCATACCTTGTTACAGACCAGAGCTAACAATTGTGAATCGAAGGCTAAGTAGAAAGATAACCAAACTGTTGAAACATCATCCCCACTCTCAATTGATAAATCGATCGATGTTATGCCAAAGATACCAAAAGGTGTCTTTAAAAAGACATTTCACAACCCTAACGTGAGGGTCGCTTCGAACTACTAAGTTGTAGAAGATTTGGCCCAAACTCCTTATATGATGTCATCCTTAGAAGTGATCCATATTTGTCCTTCACAACGAAATGCACTCTTGGAGGCCATAGGAAGTATGGACTCTAGGAACCTGATGGCTAAGTTCAATATTTCCAATGTCAAATTACGCCTACCTTACCATGTGGCCTTTTCCATTGATGTTGTCCATGGTGGAAAAACCATTGGATGAACAATGATAGACAAAGGTGCATCCACGTGTGTGATTTCTATTTCATGTTGGAAAGCTCTAGGATCCCCTAATTCGGTCCCATTAAACACTTTTTTGACCACTTTCAACGGAAGTTCTTTCCGTCCACATGGTATCCTGCCATATTTTGAAATAAAACCAGTAGGGAAAACGGTTTTTGTGGAAGTCGAAGTAGTTGATGCCCCTCTGGAATAAAATTTACTTTTGGGGAGAATTTGGACCTATGCGATGTGTGTTATTCCATCATCCATTTTTTGATTCCTTGTGTTCCCGCATGAAGGAAAGTTGGTAATTATTGACCAGCTGTCATATGCTCCGAAGGGTCGTTTGGAAACTTCTGATTCTAGCGTACCCCTGATCGATCAGTTGTGCCTAACGAATGAAAGTTTGGGATTTGCGATGTATACATTATTGATGGGAAAATTTGATATTCCTACTCTTGTAAATTACTTAGGCTCGACGAGTGTAGGGAAGAACATATGTACGATTGTAGATAGAACTGACCCATGGGTCCTCCCTTCACAAGAAGAACCTCAAGTGTCATTATCAACAACATAGGTAGCCTACCAAACTATATTTAATGCTACTGTTGATTCCATCTCAACTCCTTCGGTCTCAGAAGAGTCGGATGAAGCTTACTTTCTTGCATGGGTAGAAAACTCAACTTATTCTTACAACTATCTAGATATGGTTTTCTCGTCTAATGAAGCCATTCTGGAAGCCATGGTAGCACCTAAGAAAATTTGTGAAGATCTACATCACAAGTCTTACTTCCTTCCAAAACTGAGCAGGATCGAAAATTCTGAGTTTCTTGTCAAACTGGCTAAAGGTATTAATCTATCGGTGAATCCTTTGCCCAAGGAGGGAGTAATTGCCGAGGGGAACATGGAAAAAAAAAATTCCAACATTCCAATCAATATCTCTACAAAATCATATGTCTTGGAAAATGTGCATATTGGAGCAAACTTTTCACTTGAAGAGATTGCCAGCTACACTGCCTTATTTAAGGAACTCCGCGATGTATTTTCCTGGTCTTATGAGGAGATGTCAGGAATCAATCCTTTAATTTTGGAGCATGAGATCCGAACTTACCCTAACGTTAAACATGTTCGACGAAATCTTAGACCTGTGAATCCGCGAAAAGTGGCAGCCATTAAGGTTGAAGCAGAAAAACTGTTGAAAGTCAGTTTCATTTACCCTATCTTTCTGATAGAATGGGTATCCAATCCCATTCCAGTGGATAAGAAACAAGGGACTATTCATGTCTGTACATATTTCCGAGATTTGAACAAGTCTTGTCTCAAGGACAACTACCCCATGCCATTCGTTGATCATATCATTGATGAATGTGCAGTAAGTGGGGTTTTCTTGTTTATGGATGGTTTTTCGAGCTATAACCAGATTCATATTAAAATCAAAGACCAACTCAAAAATACCCTTATATCTCCCTCAGGTACATTCATGTACAAAATGATTCCTTTTGGCTTAAAAATTCCACATCAAACTTTTAGTGTACAATGAACTTTGCTTTCAATGATATTAAGCACATTGTTGAACCGTACCTAGATGATATTCCAGCCATTCTCGAAAGAGTAAGGATCATCCAGATCATCTTTGATTATTTTTTGAGAGATACAGACACTACAAGATTTGCTTAAATCCCCATAAGTGTGTTTTCTGCACCGAATCTAGGTGACTACTCAGTTTCATAGTCTCTAATAAGGGTATAAGGTTCGAACCATTGAAAGTAGAGGCAATTATTAATATACCTCCTCCTCGAACCATCAGATAGTGGCAAAGTCTACAGGGAAATTCAAACTTTCTCTGACAATTTATTGTGAACTAGGCCAATATCACTAAGGGTTTCATGTGCTTTCGTAAGAAAGACACCCCATTTCTATGGGACGAAGCCACTCAATAATCTTTCGAGGAATTGAAAAGAGCACTGCTATCAGCTCCTCTTTTGCACCCACTGGACTACACGAAGGACTTCATATTGTATTTGGTTCCATCTGAGTTTATGATAGGCATGGTGTCAGTTCAAGAAGATGACAAGCTCCAGGATCATGTTATCTATTATCTCAGTCGCATTCTGGAAGGTCCTGAACTGACGTATTCACATGTCGATAAACTGGCTCTAGCAACAATTTATGTCATCCAGAGGTTGAGACACTACATTCTGCTAAGGACAACCATTGTGGTTGTGGACATAAATCCATTTCATATGTATTGTCCTGACGAATAATTAGGGGAAAGTTTAATAAGTGGATTGTCATTCTCCAGGATTTTGGCCTAGATTTTCAGTCTTCCAAGTCTAAGAAGTCCCTAGTATTCACGGAACTTATCTCAGAGTTCTCGAGCGAGGAAAGCATAGTGATAGAAGATGAGCCATTTCCAGATTAGCACATTTTCTTGATTTCAACCTCTGATCCTTGGTATGGGGATATCCTAGTATATCTCCAGACTTTGAAATGTCCTGCGACCTTCTCATGGGAAGATCGGCGTAAGACAAGAGTAAATGCAAAAACTACCTCATAATCGATGATACTTCATATATACGACTCACGAGGGGTAGATTCCATCTTGTGTTGATGCCTCAGCCATGAGGAGCTTGAACTTGTCCTAAATGATTCTCGCAGTGGAGAATGTGGGGTCATTTATATGGGTTAGCAACGGCCTTGAAGATCTTGTGTGCCAATTATTTCTGGACTACCATCTTCAAATATTGCGTAGAAGTAGTAAAATGTTGTCATTTGTGCCAGCTTTACACCAGAAATATGTGGTCACACCTTGCTCCTATTTTCCCCATCATTGCGGTAGGGCCCTTCACCAAGTGGAGGGTTTATTTCATGACATGCAATCCATTGTCTATTGTGGGGCACAATTATATCATTTTCATTGTTGACTACTTTACGAAGTGGGAAGAGGCAATGCCTACCTTTAAAGCTGATGGTGAGGCAGTAGCGTATTTCATATTCAATCATATCATTTCCATGTTCAGTATTCCGAAGCAGATTGTCACTGACCATGGTGATCATTTTTAGAACAATGTGATGACAAAATTGACCACTATGCTAGGTTTTAGGAAATACCACTCATCTTCATATTACCCATAAGAGAATGGACAAGTAGAATCAGTCAACAAAACTTTGAAAACCATTCTCAAGTGAACTATTAATGCTAGTATTTCAAAATGGCACATCATGTTGTATCTGGAATTTTGGGTATATCGAATGAATGTTAAGACTGCCATAGGGTTTTCATCTTTTCAGCTAGTTCATGAGGTGTAAGCAGTCATGCTGATAGAATGCGAGATACCATCCTTAAAAATTGCCATTCACGTACTTCTCGATACTACTGAGATTGAGGAACGTTTGCTACATTTAGATAATCTAGATGAGCAGTGCATAGATGCACTCACAGCAAACGAAGCACATAAACAACGGGTGAAAAAACAATATGACAAAGCTATGAAACCTAGGTTTTTCTTCGAGGGAGAGCTCGTCTTGGTTTGGCGCTAGGATAAGGAACCCCTGGGGGAAGGCAAGTTTAAATCTATTTGGTTATTCCCATACGTCATGCCAAAAGTTCTAAAGAAGGGAGCATACGAGTTAATCAATTGTGATGGTAATAAGTTATCGGAGCCCCGAAATAGGATCTACCTAAAAAATGTATTACATCTAGGCATTATGTTTTTTCTTGTATAATTTTGTAAATGGTCATTAGTGGTTATTTTTTCTTATGTAGTCTAGTGTTGTTTCATATGTCTTTGGAGTGGTTCGTAGGGTTCGCTAATGGCATCAGTCATCACACTTGCAACCTGGCATCAGCTGCTTGGGTCATTTATGCACCCACAGGACAACTTGTTTCCTCAGGAGGCGCTTGCTTAGGTCCTGCAACTAACAATGTAGTTGAGTACAGTGTTGTCATTGAGCTTCTTTGGGATACTATTTCACATGGTATCACCTTCTATGAAGTCAAACTCGACTCTCATTTAGTGGTCTCTTAGCTCAATGGGGTCTACCAGGTGAGACACCCTGCTCTTTTACATTAGTTTTTGTGAATAAGATTACTTGAAATAAATTTTGAACATATTATATATCAAAACACTATTACTGATGCATTTGTAAACTACATTCTAGACTAGCACTTGTCACACGCTTTGTAAAATCAATACATTGATACATAGAGACACATGTAAAAAGCCAAATATATATATATATATATATATATATATATGTAAAAAGCAGGTCCATGTACATCGATTTCTGGTCCGAAGATCCAGTAAAGATGTCCATAAAAAATACAAAATAGGATCGTAAAGCTCCTCAGCCTCATTGGCTGTAGCTTCCTCCATGACCTCTCGATAACATAAGACAGTCTGGGTCACCCTTTGAAAATTCATAGCCATTATGGAGGTACACCTACAACATGCTCCTGCATGGCCATAGGAATTATCTCCATCCTTAGTGTTGGTACATCATGGGTCATCCTGGACAACTTTCCCTCCATAGCACGAAGCATAGCTTCGTCTCTAACACCATTTACTAGTCGTACGAAGGTCCTAGGATGTCCATTTAGTCAGACAGGTCCAATATCTAGATATCATTAAAAGACACGTTTCCAAATCTTGACCTGCCAAATCAACGTTTCCACCGTTATATTTGTAAAAAACCTTCATTGCACAGAACTCACGACTATCTAGTGAAGACAACACGAACCACTCAAGTGCTACGCAGTTCCCTTAGGGTAAGACAAACCATAAAATAAATCATGAATTTTAATAATTAAAAGCATAAAATTAAAGAGGAGGGAGATATGAATTACCTGCATTTTGTGGATTTAAGTTTCATTCACTGGATTGATCACACGAATCGTTTGAAGTTGAGAGGTAAATTTGCACTAATATGGTTAAAAACCAAATGTTGTGTTTTTTTACTCTACTTCCACTATTTATAGTAACAATTTCATAATTTTTACCCACTTTTATATAGTTGGGATTATTTTATGTCATTTGAACTAATACTAATGGTTCTTACATAAGTTTTACAGGTCATGGATGAAATTGAAGTATGTTTCATTCGCATTTAGGTATGATTTGGTCCCATTTGCATATTTTTCCCTTATACCTTATCCCTTGATGAACTTTAGGATCTCCTTTTTATCCATGGACTGCAATGTCCAACCACTTCTTACATTTCAAACATCGTTTTTCTTCCATGGTTAGGACCTACCTCACATGGGTTACCCTATTTAGAACACGTTTTGTCATTTCAGGTACCCATGCCGCATTTGTGCTAGGTTGTAGGAGCCTTTGTAGTTGTTTTTCACACATAAATGAGCCTCATTTTGTATCTTTTACTGAACTACCTTCGATTATAAGGCTCCCTCCCTATGGATTTATCTTCAAGCCTTGGTATGACTCCTTAAAATTGACTAGATAGTCGAGTTGCTTGTTTTTTCAGACTCGTTAAAGGAACTAAAGGATCATTCATAGTGGTATAAGTTAAACCCTTTTCCAGACCCTATGGATTATTTACGAAAAAATGAATACTCTATTTTCTTCGGTATTTAGAAGAGTATCTTTAGGTATATATTTATCTCTTTTTTAGGCCCAGAGGATTAAACTTACAGAAAATGAACATGTTCAAGCTTACTTTTCTCTTTTTCATGCTCTAGACCTAAACATGGAAAAGATTCTGAGTGTTCTTTATGCCATTGTCATGCTCATTAAACCTCAATACAAAGCATCGAGTTTACTGTTGTCTGTCTGATTCTTGTAAATAAATGGAACTTTTCAAGTGATATTTCCTTCCTTCACACTCGTTAAACTAAGGATACATGCTTTCTTTTGAAGGAGCGTCGGTTGGGTGATAGTTTACCCATTTTTAGAACCTTACCGACTAAGTACAAAAAGGGTATACCTTAGTTATTCAGAAGATAATAGGGTTATCTTTTGGATTGTTTTACACTTTTTCGGACTCAGGAGACTAAATTTACAAAAAAGCACCCCCTAGAGTCTTCTTTAGATTTTTCAGACTCTCAAAACTATGAAAGAACTGATGAGCAGTCACTAATTCATGCTCGTAAAATCCACGGACCAGTGACATATCAAGCACTATTCTCTCTTTTCTTCAATATTTTTCAAAAATGAAGAAAGACTCAAGTTGACTTTCTTGGACTCATTAAAACTTAACAATAAAGGAAAGGAAGAAATACACTCTTTTGGTTAAAAGTTTGTTGGCATCATGTCATCCTTGAACAAAGCAATATTTTTCAGCCTCTTGGTACTCATGTCTCATTTTTTCACTTCTCAGTTCGACTATCACTTCGAGTCATTACTTCTCCACTTGTCCTGAATACATAGGGAAGATGTTCATGTCTCCTACATGGCAGATAAGTCTAGTTGTTCCAGTTTAAAGTTTAAAGATGCCTTGGGTCATCTATGTGTCATGCTCATTGTTCAAGGATATTTACCCCCATGTATGTTCATCCTGATCCCTATCATTTTCATCTCTGAGATAATCTTATGTCCACCTTCCCCTATCCAGTATACCAGTTACTCATGTGACATGTTGAAGGATTCAGTGCCTTCCTCTTCGTACGATAGCTTCCGATCAGTACCTCCTATAGAAGAAGACCTTGAGTATCAAATATAGTACCTTAGGATCCACTTCCCATATTGGTGGACTCCTTTGTATTGGTTGTCAGTACAACTCTATAATTGACACTCCAATGGCATCCTTCCATGTTTCACTTCAACTCATGTATTCACATGGTAGAATTTGTACTGGTTTCTATGGATTTGGACGAAGACCTTCGGTTATAGCATATATAACCTAAGTTGTGCAATATTGTGTTATGCTCTGTAATAGTATTTTCGGATATTAAATATCAATCATTGTATAATCGTGGCTATGATCCACCATTGTAAAATGTACATGGACCTATTTCCCATACTATATGATGTAAATAAGCTAGTGTTATACATTATTGAACAAGACATCCTTAGTGATGATTTTGTAAATGAACTTGATTTGTTTGTTTCGGGTACTTCTATGTGACCTTGATACCGAGTCTCTCCATGGTAAAATATTTGTAATGTATTTTGGCCATCTCTACCCTCTAACCTCACACATTAGGGGGAATCTATTATACTGTGAAACGACACTTCTCCGTCTGAGTACTGACACCAAATGTGTCAGTACACAAAAGTAAAATGTGGATTGAATTGGCCTAAACATTATAGATGAAGTGAAGCCTTAATGCATACTTGTGCATTCATCCTTTCCAATCTTTAAGGATGAGTTTGTCTTTCACTTGCGGGTCTTCTTGTGACAAGTCATTTGTCACTCGCGGGTCATCTCATATGCAACCCATGATATATCCCTAAAACATTGCACTCGCGAGTTTCCTTCATAAAATTCGTGAGTCACTCGTGAGTTTCCATTATATGCACCTGTGAGTTCCTTAAGACAAATTTAAAATAAAAATATGATTAGTTTAGGGGCAGTTGGGTTCAAAATGTTAACTTCCCTAACTCCCCTAACCATCCTAGGCCTCATAACCTCTCCTCACCAGCAAGTATAAATAGAGGGGAGGGGTAGAGGATAGGGTAAGGAAGTTTGAGAGCAAGGTTATGCTGGAGGAATCCATTTGAAATAGGAGCAAGAGGACTTAGTTTCTTGGTGTGTAGAGAAGCTTGTCTCAGACAGGGTTGTAATGTTTCCTGAAACTTCTTAATAAAGAGTGTTTTTCTTCCATATTGTCTTTGTTTTTATAAATCATTATATGTATTTTTATTTATCTTTAAATTCAATTATAATATTTTCATAATTCTTTATATAAAAATAAGGAATTATGTGGAGGAACATCAATCTCTTTTGTAGGTACAGAAAATCAGAAGGTTGAGGAGCATCTGAGGAAGAAAGTTAAAACTTGGATCAACCGTAAGTAAAAAGGTACATGTTCCACTAACCCTATTTCTCTTATGTATGTTTCTATAATACTTTATGTATGTAAGACATACCCTAGTATGTTGGTGACCCTAAGACCCCAAGTCATAAGGTATATATCCCTCACAACAATATGACATGTAATATAATTAAACACGTAAATTTAGATAAAATATAGAATAAAAGAAGTGGTATAGATAAAATAGAAATCTATGTTCACCCGCCTCTTAAATGGGGAAACCTCCAAGTGTATACCTCCAAATAGAATGACAATTCTTGACTCACATTACTTACTTACTACTCTATATATAGTGCTTCAATATCCATAGACCTAACTGCTTGTGATCCTACTATTAAATGAGGGTGAACCACCTGGGGGCATTTATTAAATAAGGATGACCCTTTTACATTAAGACGTTACCCACTAACTAACTAATGGGCCTTATGACCTTGTACATTGTTAAAGTAGGGGGCTAGGGACATAGTACCCAAACAACAAACCCCATGCGCAGAGAATTGGATTTATAAGTCTCATCTATCATAAAAAAAATACTTGGAAGGTTTCCAATAAATGCAATATAAGAGTCATTCCATAGTTATAGTTGTAAGCCTAGTAGTTTAACTTATATGGCTATATGGGAAGAATTTTGTGGAGGATTGAAACATGGTTTTCACAACTTCAATATTGGAAAGAAGGAACCCTCAAACCATTTACCTCATAATATTATCATAGTATTATCCTAAAAAAAATATAAACACTAACCAACCATGGGTCAAGATATGGAAAATTGTCTTGTATTCATAAGGTCCTAGCAAAATTTCCATCCTAGCAACACTTCCAAGAACTGTGAGACTCCATTGAAGCCTAACAAACCCAAAATTTCTTGATTGGTATTTTACCCATGAACTAAAGTATTTGATCCACTTTTAAGTCTTTTGCTACCACGAGTTGAATATTGGGTTCTTCATGTTTTATTGCTTCCACTGCTTCCTAAATCCACCATTTAGATAGAAACCACCGTACCTACACTCAATAGATTGAATTCAAGGTTTCCTCCAATAAGAACAACACCCCCTGTAGGATAAAACACAGAGGAAACATACACCCTCAACCATACTTCCCTAGTTAAGGAGAGGTCATTTGGAGAAGGATAATCAAACCCTAATTGTGATGTATCAATTTCATTATATCCTTGTGCCTCTTGCTTTCCTAGGCTATTAATTTCCTCTTCATTTCCAAGCACACATCCTATAATTGATTGTATTATACCCACTTGATCCACCTCAAGTGTATTATCCGTCTATACGTAGAGGGATGACACCACAATAGGGCTTGTACAAAATCCATTTAGTATTGTTTTTTTTTATATTATTAGATTTCTCCCTACCAACCCACCTCGTGACTTTAGACAAATTTTTCACTAGAGATGAAATTTTTGAGAAAGACATAAAAATATAAATTCATACAAAGAATCTTCCTAATAGTCTACTAACTATTAGTCCTACTCCATATCTTAAAACTAAAAAACCAAATCCTAACTCATCCAGAAGCCCTAACTCCGCCACCTTCATCAAAATCCTTATACTCATCCATACTTCTCAAAATCTACATTGGCTCATATTCTTTGCATTGGGCCACAATTACTAGTACTTAGACTAGTTCTTATTTTCGATGATGTATGAAATTCCAATTAGTATAGAATTAATAATTTGGTATGTGAGTAATGTGGTGATCAATTACTTTTTTCTCAATTATATGAGATGCGTTGAATGTGTCCCGCGTTATTAAGAACGTGTCTATAAATTAAAATGGTAAGATACATAAATTCAACCTTAATTATAGAAGAAACCAATGAGCATTATTAGTATATTGATAATAGAATTCCATAAGAACGTGTTTACAAAGTATTTGGAATATAATAAAGAATTAATTTTAAAATCACAAACATCATTGTAGGTACAGTCATTACCAAAGAACTAACAAAGTTCCCTCCCTTCCAAGTACTCGTGAGCATAAGTAGATAGGTACATTAAACAAACAAAAATTGTTTATGGAGTATGGGTTTTCATTACATATTCATTTCCATAAATGGATGGGAGAAAGAAGTATTTTTTATAATTTCCTTGAGAAAATCATGACCGAGAAAAAATACATACAGAAGGTAAGAATTTAGGAAATAATGATTGTGTCAGAAAAGTAATGAAACTACGAGCAAATGGGGTATATACCCCAAAGGTATCGACAAAGAAGTAAAATTAATTAATGATACAAAATAAGTAATGAAAGGTATCGACAAAGAAGTAAAATTAATTAATCATACAAAATAAGTAATGAAATATATTGGAGGTTTAATCTACTTTGAAAATTCTAAGAGAGAAACCATACCATGTCACCAAATGGATGCTTCAAGGTATCAATCCCAATTTTAATAGATCGAGAGGGTCATATTTTTGGGTGAATTTTGTAGGAATCAATGTTAATGTAATCTTTCCCATAGGTTGTAAAATAATATTACGATTGGGATCTCGTAAAAGCAACCCAAGTTAAGAATATGAAGATTTTGATTAAATAACTTAAGACTAAGGTTTATTAAATTTTATTTTCTCTAGATATGAGTTCATATTGTCAACAATCATAATATTCATGGCACGGAACACAAGTTCCATATAGCGTATTTGGGATTGTTGTTAGGTAAATCAAAACTCTAAATATCCCTCTTCAACTTCTCCTCAAGAGAGAAAGTCCTTATATGTTTATATAGAATGTATAAAATTCTCCATATGCATGTTATGAGTTTCCCTGATTGCAAAAGGTGATACACCAGTTGTAAACATTAAGAGGGATATGAGAAACACACACACAAATACTTTTGCGCACATGTGTGCGTACACACACACACGCACGCACACACACACACACACATGATATTAATCTAAGACATCATATAGGAGAAACATTCACATACAACACAAATGTTATCAGATGTTATCTCAATATCATCTATGTGATATAAAAAACAAATGTTGACTACAAAGGAAATGGTCAGCTAGTGATTGATCGTATATTCATCAACATAATGGGAAAAGTGAAGACTTTACATATTGGGTAAGAGTGTGGGAAGTGAGTGTTTAATTATAATAGAATTAGCTTTAATAACTCAAAATTAAAATCCAAAATCCAAAATTCCTCATCAAATCCTTACATAAAATACTATGCTTAGGGAAGGGTTGGCGACCCTTCCATGTACTCTCCCTCGATGAGAATACTATGCTTCAGGAAGGATTGGTTGAAATACCTTTACTAGGATCACCTTTAATGAGAATACTATGCTAAAGGAAGGTTCATTTGACCCCTGCTTAGGATCTTCCCCAACAATAAAACTATGGTAGAGAAAGGGTCGATTGACCATTTCCTAGGATCTCCTTAATAAGACTATTATGCTTGATGAAGATTGCACCTTCCCTCATATTTGACTTACAAGAATACTATTCTCAAGGAAGGTTTGACCAATCCTTCCCGAAGTTCCAGCTAAAATGAAAATATTATGCTCAATGAAGGGTTATTTAGCCTTTCCCCTAGTACCACCAAGATAAAAGTACTATTCTTAAGGATTAGATGATCGACCTTTCAAGAGACTACCCTCAACAACAATACTATTATCAAGTAAGTTTAAACCAACCTTTCCCTAGGTTTCCCTTCCATGAGTATATTATTCTAGAGAAATGGTTGGTTAATCCTTCAATGGGCTCCCTCTCAACAAAATCATGATTAGAAATAAAGGGTTAATCAACCCTTCGCTAGGTTTCCCTTGGTGAGGGTCCATCTAGACGAATTATTGGTTGACTATTACCTAATATCCATCTCAATGAGAATATTATATTGTAGTAAGGATCGGTCAACCCTTCACTAAGATCTCGTTGACAAGAAAAATATTTTTAAGGAAGGGAAAACCAACACTTCTCAATATGAAAGAAAGGATCGACCATCTGCTTCCTTAGCTTATCCTCAATGGGAATATTATGCCAAAGTAAGGGTTTACTAACTCTTTCCTTGTCTATCCCTCAATGAGAATTATATGCTAGAAGAAGGTCCGCCCATCCCTTCCCATATATCTCACTCAATAGGAATACCATGTTGGAGGAAGGATTGGGTAAACCCTACCTAACTCCTATTTTTTTAATATACTAATATAGAGGAAGGGTCAATTAACCATTTCCTAGGCTCCCCGTCCATAGAAATACTATGTTTGGGGAAGGGTCCACCAAAGAATCCTTGGGCCCCCTTCTATGAGAATAATATTCTATCAACCCTTCTTGGTGTTTCCCTGAATAAGAATACTTATCTAAATTAAGGGTCAACTCTTCTCTAATATCACACTTGATAGGAATATAATGTTGGAGGAAGGATTGGTTGACCCTTCCCTAGCTTCACCTTAAGGAGAATACTATGTTTGAATACGGGTCGCCTAACCCTTTTTGGGATCTCCCTCAATGATAATTATATGTTGGATGAAGGGTCAAGTGACTCTTTAAATGGCTCATGCACAACAAGAATACTATGTTGGATAAAGGATTGACCAATCCTTCCCTGGGTTACCTCTCTATGATATTTCTATGCTGGAGGAAGGTTCACCCAAACCTTTCCTTCTCTCACCCATGATTTGAATACTATGCATCAGGAAATTTTGGCCAACCCTTCTCCATGCCCCCTTCATGAGAATATTATTATGGAAAAAGTGTCTGACAACGCTTATCCATGATCCCATCAATGGGAATACTCTGCTAAAGGAAGCATCAAATAACCCTTCCATAAGTTGGTCATCGATAAGAATAATATGCTAGAGGAAATTTTGACCAACCCTTCTTCTTAATGTCTTTCATGGGAATACTATGTTGCAGGAAGGGTTGGATAACCCTTTCCTAGGATCCTTCTCAATGGAAATATTACTTTGAAGGAAGGGTTGGAACACCCTTCCTTGATCCCCCCTTTGATAAGATACTATGTTGTGGGAAGGATTGGTCAACCATTCCTTAGGATCACATTCAACGAAAATATTATTCTGGAGGAAGGGTCAATCAACCTTTCCTTGGGTCCCCTTATAACTAGATTACAATGTTTTAGGAAGGCTAGATCAACTCTTCCATGCACTACTCCTCGACAATAATTCCATGTTGGAGGCTGGGATAATCTACCCTTTCCCTAATTTTCCCTAAATGTGAAAAATATATTGGATCAAGTTTTAGTTTACCCTTTCCCTAACATGCCCTAGATGTGAATACTATGCTTGAGGAAGGGTCATTAAACCCTTCCTTGCAAACTCACTTGATGAGAATACTAATTTGGAGGAAGGAGTAAATTGACCCTTCCCTAGGATACCCCTCAATGGGAATACTATGTTGGAGGTAGAGTTGATTGACCATTCCCCAATTCCCCCTTCAATGAGAATACTTTTTCTACATGAAAGTTCAACTAACCATTCCCTACGATATCCCTCAATATGATTACTATGTTGAAGGATGGGTCATCCAAGCCTTCTATGGGCCCTCTTTCAATGAGAATAATATGGTGTAGGAAGGATCGGATAAATTTCTTTGGGATTCACATCAATAGAAATACTATGATGGAGTAAGGGGTAGTTTACCCTTCTTTGAGTCCCCCTTCAACAATATTAGAGGAAAGGTTAGTTTACCCTTCCCCGGGCACTCGCTTAACAAGAATACAATGTAGAGGAAAGGTCAACCAACCCTTCTATGGGATTCACCTTGATGAGAATATTATGCTAGAGGAATGGTCTATTAAACCTTCCTTTATCTTCCTTTTGACAAGAATACTAGGTTGAATAAAAGCTTATCCCACACTTAGCCTTGCTCAACATCAACATGAATATTATGCTACAAGAAGAAACAATCAACCCTTCCTCTAACCCCCCTTCAATGAAAAATATTATTTTTGAGGAAGTGTAAGTCGACCCTTTCCTAAAATCATACTTGACAATAATTCCATGTTGGGGGAAGGTTTAGTTGCAACTTTCCTTGGTTCACCTTCGAATAGAATACTATATTGGAATGAGGATCATCCAACCCTTTCCCTAGCTCACATTCGATATGAATACTATGCTTAAGAAAGGGTTAGGTGAACCTTCTAGAAGCCCCTACACAATGAGAATACTAATGTGGAGGAAGAGTGGATCAATCATTCCCAAAGATCCCCCTTGATGATAATTCCATGTGAAATGAAGGGTTGGATAATTGTTTCCCTGCTCATTCTGAATGACATACTACACTAGAGGTAGTTGGGTCATCTTATCCTTCCCTAGGTTACCCTTCTATAATACTTCTATGCTAGTGGAAGGGTCAACCAACCCTTTCCATAGGTCACCACTAACAGAAATACTATTCTCAAGGAAGGGTCGGTCAACCATTCCATGGGATTTCATTCAATGAGAATATGATGTCAAGGAAGGGTCAATTGACCCTTCCCTATTCTCCCCATCTACATGAATCCTATGCTCCATAAGGGTTGGTTGTGTTAGGATCAATTAATCCTACCTTTGACCACCATACTCTAATTATCATTTCCTAAGATTAGGAGTATGTTTCCACCTCACTAGTGCCATGGGGGATTAATCTGGGTCCCACCTAACACTTGATGCGCCAGTTTGCATGAGGTTAGGATCTCGGTTCTCTAGAGTCCAATCCCTATAATTTAAGACACCACACTGAGTCATGGGAGTCCCATCATCATTTCACCTGAGTATGTGTTGATTTATCCTCAGAAGGGCATCAGTTAGTTCATTTCCAGTTAGTCTAGCACCACTTTTCCCTAATTCAAGGAGGTTAAGCACCTTTTCCTACCTACATTGTTCATTTAACTGACTGTAGAGTGATTTAGTTGTCCTGAGTTATATTAGTGAGATCTTAGTGGTGATTTTATCACATTGAGTTAGCATTGGATTATGTCCAAGTAGGTTAATTCAAACGCTACCTAGTGTATTTGAATTCCCCTTATCGTATCTTAATTGTATTACACAGAGGTTAATGATTATTGATGTAATGTTATGCTAACCAATTTTGTCTCTTGGTTGTTCAATTTTCTCCATCAATGTTTGATCAGTGTACATTGAATTGATTCTTTCTCCTACAACCTTCTTTCACACTAAATTCATTCAGGCCTGAGGATCCTAAGATTTGATAAATTACCCCTCTATAATATGTCTATGTTACTGGAAGGGTCAACCGACCTTTTCAATAGGTCACCACTGACATAAATACTGTGCCCAAGGAAGGGTTGGTCATCCATTCCATGGGATTTCCTTCAATGAGAATATAATTTCAAGGAAGGTTCAATTGACCCTTCCCTATGCTCCCCATCTGCATGAATCCTATGCTCGATAAGGGTTGGTTGAACCTTTCCTAAGCCCCATTTGGAAAAGAATACTAATGTGGAGGAAGGGTTTTTCAACCCTTCCCCAAGCTCCCCCTTGATAATAATAGTGAAATCAAGGATCAATAAACCCTTCCTTGATCCCCCTTCGATGAGAATAGCACAGTGGAGGAGGGATTACTAGACCCTTCCCTCTACTCCCCCTCGTTGATAATTTTATGCTAGAGGAAGAGTTGACCAACCCTTCCCCCAATAATGTATTCAATCATCACTCTTTTCCTAGTGATGCCACTATGATGTTGCCACCAAATAGAGATGGTTCAATCCCCTTCTATGTTTATATAAATGTAATGAACCATCAATATTCGGTGGTGATTTCACTATGACATCAACCAACCTCATAATGAGTTCTCTAAACTTCAAAAAAACATCCTTCTCTAGATAGTTGGTGCTCAGCGACCATTTATTTCTTATTGAGATGTTAAGGTAAATATACACAAACCATAAAAATGATTGTAAACCACTCTAATCTTAAAATATTTTGCATGAATATTTATATGTGTCAGCATTATCACCTATGCATTACTTTTAGGAAATGGAGAGAAGTCCTTTAAATGTTTGTTATTATTCTTCAACATATATTGTACATTCTAAATCCTTTGATCAATTTGTGATGGAAGGGAGTGAGATATACCTTTGTAAGGAATCTTAGAATCTCCCAAAGCTACTCAACATGAGAAACAAAAAAATCTTTCTTACACATCTACATTCCTTCTTATTCTTAAATAAATTATGATAATATTGGGTTCATATCTAAATATCTGTATAAGTGCTTCTAGTTGGAAAATAAAAATAATTGAGTAATTCTATTAGTTAGTATGTTGCAAGCATGATGAGATAAACAATTTTCAGGAGAATGCTACATCTACAAGCATATCTCATCCATATATATATCACATTGACAGGGATCTATACACATCGGTCACCACTTGTTAATAAAAAATGCAAACTCAGTTCAAAACCTGTAGTAGAAATCAATTTAGTGTTACATGATGTAAAGATTTATATATATATATATATATTTCTAGGTAATTATCTTGAGGAAAATCCCTTGAGTACTTCCCCTCGTTTTGAGGATGGTACCCAAGGTAAACCCTATATTCTTGAGAGAACGGGAAAAAACAATAATAGGGCTTGAATACAATGTAACAATATACTCATTAATGTTTAATAATCCTTTTTAGGATTAATTAATAATCCTTCCTTTTACCATCATAGTCTAATTGTCATTTCCAAGCTTAGGATCCTCGAGCCTGAATGAATTCACTGTGAAAGAAGCTTGTACGAGAGAGAAGAAATTCAGTGTACACTCATTAAACATTCATGGTGAAGATTGAACAACCAAGAGACAAAATTTTGTCAGCATAAAATTACATCAATAATCTTTAACCTATGTGTAATACAATGATAATACCATAAGGAGAATTTGAATACACTAGGTAGGATTTGAATTCACCAACTTGGACTTACTCCAGTGCTAACTCCATGTAAGAAAATCACCATTGATAGCTCATTAATCTAACTCTGGACAACTAAATTAGTTCACATTTAGTTAACTAAACAAGGTAGGTAACAAAAGGCACCTAACCGCCTTAAATCATGGAAAAGTGCCTCTAGACTAACTAGAGATGAACTAATTGATTCCCTTCTAAGGATAACTCAACACAGACTAAGGTGAACTGATGATGAACTCCCATGACTCAATGTGGGATCCTAAATTATATGGATTGACCTCTAGGGCTCATAAATTCATTCAAAATGGTGCATCAAGTGTCAGGTGGGCCCCATATGAGTCCCCCATGGCACTAGTGAGGTGGCAATAAACTCCTAAGATAGAAAATGAGAATTAGAATATGATGGTCAAAGGGAGGATTATTAATTAATTCTAACANCTCATCAAACCGAGGAAATGGGAAAAACCTCATGGCAACACCCCCCCCCCTCAAAATGATCAAGAAAACTAGGAACAATAACTTAATCAAACCTTTACACCAAGAAGAGATCTAAGATATAAAAATCCCCTTTCAGTGAAATAATTGGTGAATATGTTCGCAATTTTCTCCTCTATAGGGCAGTAATGTAGAATGATAGCCTTACTATGCACTAGTTCTCAAATGTAGTGCATGTGGAATTCAATGTTGTTGGTTTGTTGCTTATGTACTACATCACTGGATATATTGAATTCACTTTGATTATCACAAAATAGGTCTACTAAAGGAGAAGTTTGAATTCCAATCCCTGTAAGAATCCCATGTAGCCAAACTTCCTGAATAGTTGCATTCATAGCCCCCTCATACTCTGCTTCAGCTAAAGAGAGAGAAAAAGATGCTTGCTTCTTACTTGACCAGCATATTGGTACATATCTCAACATGAACACAAATTCTGATGTAGATCTCATGTCAATACTATCACCAACCTAGTCTGAATCAATCAAACCTATTAGATCTAGTTGTGCACTAGCTAAATAGCGGATCCCAAACTTCCTCATACCTTGCACATAATGCAAGGTGCGCTTTGTTGCTTTCCAATGCAGCTCATGTGGCTCCTTCATGAATTTGGAAACAACATTCACAGCATAATATAAATATGGCCTTGAATGGGTGAGGTACAATAGGCTACCAACCAACTGTCTATAGAGTGTACTATCAACAAGTGGTGTGGAACCACCTTCTTCCAACCTGATGCCAAATAAGAAGAGGAATGGTGTTGCTTTACAATCTATCGTGTGAAATATTTTGAGTAAATATATCTAGACTATGTAATCATGATTCCTGAATCTTTTTTATTCACTTCAAGACTAATAAACAGCCTTAGCAAACCTAGATTAACCTTGGAGAATACCTCGCTCAAAGCTGAATTAAGGCCTCTCAATCCAGAAATTAATCCACTAATAATGGGAAAGTCATCCACATACAGAACAATCAATAGTAAGAAGCCTCCCTTCTGTTGCATGTATACATTACAGTCAGACTTGCATATCTCAAATTTCTATGACATTAGGAAGGCATCCATCTTGGCATATCATACCCTTGCGGCTTACTTGATCCCATAGAGAGATTTCCTTAGTTTGAAAACCAAGGAGGAATATTAAGTGTACCCCTCAGGTTGTCTCGTATAGATCTCCTCTTCCAAGTCACCTTGGAACAAGGCGCTCTTCACATCTATGCAATGTACCTCCCACCTCTTCGAAGTTGCAATGGCCAAAACTATCCCCATGGAGTATGTTCTTGAAACAGTAGAGAATGTCTCATTGCAATCCAATTCATGGACTTCTGGGTTCCCCTTTTCCACTAGCTGAGCCTTGTACTTGGTAGTGGTTCCATCATCTACTATATTGGTCTTGTATATCAATTTTCACTAAACTTCCTTTCTCCCAAGAGGTAAGGAGACAAGCTTCCAAGTCTGGTTTTCTTGTAGCGAGTTAAACTCAACATACATGGTTGCATTCCATATTGGATAATGGAAATCCTCGTTGTAGGAATATGTATCTGACCACATCATCATGCAGCACCTCTTTGGGAGAAGTGGATCTATATGGCAGAGTGTAAGGTTTTCATCATGATATTGAGATCTTGTTCTTCTTCTGTCATCTGGATCCCTAGCACTATTCACAGCAGCTTCAATGAGCTTTTGGGCCCATTTATGCCTTTGATTGGGAGCAGGTGTTGGATCTGGATCTGGATCTGCTTGAGGTTCATTCTCAATATTGAGATCTTGAACATCTTGATCCTCGTATTCGAACTCTAAATCTTAAATATTAGTTAAGACATAATCATCTGCTAATGGAAAAGATTGAGTAATTGTAGCTTCTTTTTCTTTTGCTAGTTGTGGATCATGCACATTATCTTCTTCAAATTTAACATTGCACTCTATGAAGCACTTTTTTGTTGAAATCTCCATAAATTTGTATGAATTTGCATCATTTTCATATTGCCACAATATCCATTATCTACTCTGAGCTTGGAAGGATTTCCTCTTGCCAGTAGGAATTCTGGCCCATGCTTTGGATCCAAAAAATATCAGATGTGAGACATTGGGCTTATGTACCATTAATGATTTGAAATGAGTGATCCCAATCATTGACTTATGAGGCACTCGGTTCTAGATGTATGAAGCAAAGTTAACTTCTTCATCCCATAGCTATGGAGGAATATTTATTGCTTCAAGAAGGCAAGTAGCCATCTCTTTCAAAGATCTATTCTTCCTCTCAGCTACACCTTTTTTTGTTGTCTGTATGGGACTAAGTGTTGCATTTGAATACCTGTTGAAGCACACAGTTGTTTGAATTCTCTTCAAATGTATGTTGGAAGAGCTAGTCGGTTAGCCAACTAATTAGAGATTAGTTCGGCCTCCATAGGTCGTGTCGGTTGACTGAACCGACAAGTAGTTATTCATAACTGTTTTGTAATCATATATAATAGGTTGTTGATCTAGATACGAACTTGGTTTGGTTTGATGTTTGTATGAACCCATATGTGTTATTGTGTAATATAAGTTGTTATTCAACCTACTACCCTTGTCTCTTGTCTCTTTTATGATTATATGATTATTTATGTGTATTCTTGGTAACTTAGTGATATGAGTGATTACAATATTGGTTCTGTTGTCGGCAGTACACGTACAGATGAAATGACCATTAGTAGATGATCTTAGAGCAAGAGATTAAGTACTGGTGGGAGCGTAATATCGTAAACTATTTGCAAAACTACACTCAGACAAACAAGCTGACTATTTCCTAGGCAAAGGACAAATTATTCACTAAAACACATGAAAAGTTTGTAGAATTGGTGCCTTAGTTTCTGAAGAAATTACTGGATGAAAAAGCCGGTAGAAATTAAGCATCAATAGTTTCTCCAGAAACTTATAGGAGGAGGACGAACGAATCTGTCGAAGTGGTTTGAGAAAATCATAGAGGAGTTCTGTGCAGACTGCGTTGTGGAAGAGAGAGTCGATGTCGACAGTATCAAAGCAAGATTCTATATCGATTTCACTGAGCAATTTCTGTTCTCACTACCGACCCTTTTGTTTAAATTCATAATCGACATGGGAGTAGGACACATCATTGAACCTTGTCCATCACTAATTGAACCACCAACAAATACCAACTAGGCGGAGAAGCAGAAAGCGTGGGAGAAGTTTATTGCAGAAAGGGAGTGGGATTACTTCTTGAGCAAATAAATAGAACTATTTGGGTTTACTAAAGCATCGGGTATATTATGGGGGGGTAGCTGGTCATATGTCGAGGTAGAGTAGAAGGATTCTAGTCGAATTTAGAAGGAACCACCAACAATGAAAGTTTGGGATAAGAAAGAAATAATTTAGATTGTGACTCACAAAAGCACTCTCAATTTACAAAAAATAAGAAGAGATAAGAGGCAGAAGAGAAGGGAGGAACGTAGAGAGCAAGCCATTGCGCTGCAGAGAAGAATGAATACCAGGGTGACTGAACATGAAGGAAATCCTCCAGGTTTGGGTCATGACTGACAAGAAGAAGGCATAGATGAGGAAGAAGTGTCACCAATGGAGGAAGATCTATGGATAGTGCACCATGAAGATCTCCATATTGAGATACCCCAGGAGGTAAGACCTCTATCTCCAGTAAATTCGAACCTGGTTGCTCGAGTGCAGGCCATTGTTGAAGATGACCTAAGGCTACGAGCTAGTGAGTTCGGTGTATGGATCCAACTAAATGAATAAGGAAACGATATTGACCATCTGGTAAGGAAACTGGGTCACATTTCAATCGTACCCATCTAACCAAAGTATCAACCTACTCTACCTCGCCAATGAAGGAGCACCCCCCCTACCAAACACAGCTTTAAGGAACATAGAACAGTCGGATTCACAAGGGAGAATATCCAAGCTACAAAAATTGGCTTGGACATTGACAGAAGAATTTGAATTAGTCTGAATACTTGTCGAGGAGGAACCGACAAATAAAACTTCTGACGGAAACGATAGTTTCGTCGAAGCTATTTGTGAACAACACAGAGCTGTAGAGAATATCCCACCACCACCACCTGAAGGAGACTCCAACGCCTACAACATGGAGCACAGTGCAGCACACATCCCCCTCTACGAGGGTGATGAGGATCCCAGATGACACTGGTTCGTCTGTGAATCAACATGGGATGCAAATGTCGTAACAAGTGAAGACAGACAGATGGTGCAGTTCATCGGTGCCCTACGAAAGTGAGCACTGACTTGGTATATGACATATACCGAGAAGACACCCAACGTTACCAAAGCCGATATCAAGCAAAAATTCTTATCCTTCTTCAAAACGCCATATGCAAAGCATATGGCTGTGAAAACGATGAAAACAACAGTTCAGAAACTGTTCAGGATTATGACAAGCGATTGAAGGACCTACTGATCCAACTTGATTATAATATAGATGAACGATTATTAATTCAATGGTTTGTTGCAGGACTTTCACACAAAATTTGGAGACATATTAGTCTAGACACATTCAAAACATATGAATAAGCACTCACGAAGGCATTACAGGTTGAGATGGATGAAGATTACCCAGCACACCCTGTGGATAATCGTCTTGAAGAACAACTCGAAATAATGCAAAAATAATTAAGAGAACTTAACCTCAAGGGACAAGATATCTGGTGCACAAATTGCTCTATCGCCGGTCATACCAAAGATAACTGTCAACAATAAATTAGCTGACAAGATGTTTGCTTTGTTCAAACAAAGTGCTTCTATGACATCTACCAGGAAAATGGGCTCCTTGCGACAAAAGACTGCCCATTCAACACGAATAATGGAAAAGCCTCCTGGTGTGCAATTTGTGAAGTTATGAGTCACGCGAAAGCTGATTGCCATTTGAACCTAAAAAACCAACAAAACTATCATGTTTTTAATCAAACTAACATTGTTGCACAAATAAATAATAATAATGAACAAAATGAGCAAAGCAACCAGAAATATGAAGGCCGGAGATATGAGTGTCGGTATGACAATCATCGGGGAGGATTTGTTGGTCAAGGCCAATTCAATGGAAATCGGGACAACAGACCACGACGACCAATTCAGTGTTTCATGTGTTATAAGCAAGGCCACCGATATGCAGACTGTCCATATAAAGATCGGACCAACTTGAAATTTTGTACTAGTTGTGGTATGGGAGATCACTTGCTAGAGGATTGTCCCACCATACTCGACAAAATAAATAAGAAGAAAAATGTTAATGTCTTGTTGTGTATTCAAAAATGTCATATAATTCATACAAAGAATTTACAAGTAGTCACTAGACAAGGAACAAAAACTAGCAATGATAATACAAGAATAAGTAAAATCAAAAGCAAGGATGATTACCCTAATCCCATAAAGAAAAAACAAGTATACAATGATGCATCAAATATGTTTCAAGAATTTGCTAGACAAGAATTAATTGATGATAATCGACAAAATGTATCACAAGAAATACTTAACTTAATACACAATGATAAATCAGTCGCAAAATTTATAGATCTGTTATACAATATTAAAAACAAAACGAGTATGGATAAACAAACTAAGAATATATGCAGCCTAAATCAGAAAGATAAGAGTGATGTTGATCCACTTGTCGACTTGGAGATAGAATGATATCACGTTCGACAAGTTGTTCTTGATTTTGGATCCCAAGCAAATATTATGACGTGATATACATGGGAACAATTGGGTAGACCTCGACTTAACGAATCGGGAATATACTTAAAATTAGCAGATCAAGGACTTATTGAACCTATTTGTTTCTGGAGAAATGTCAACATGACCATAAAGGGTATCACTACAAAAGTCGATTTTGAAATTATAGACCCTAAGGAAGGATCCATATCTTTCCCAGCTTTGGTAGGTTGACCATGGGGTCGGAAGATGAAGGCGTCGATCTCGTTAGACCAGGAATGGAAGAAACTTAAAGGAAACGGACAAAATGTAATTGTCCCCATTCATCCCTCTCAAAGAGAACCTTGGACCGAACCATTAGACAAAGAGGTCGACATCCGACAAATTTACAAGATCTAGAATAATGAAGACTATATTGAGCCAAATATTTATGGGAAAATGCATCTGGGAAATCAAGATTCAGTCGGATATCATTCGGATGCATAACTATACGATTGGGAGATAGAAAAATATGAGACCCAAACAAGAGGATGCTGGACTATCCAAGCCATATCGAAAAAAACCGACTCGACAATGCTTTTCCGTATACATCATTCCAAAGATATTCGAAAGGAAAATTAGGGAATACCCTTCTTTAGTGCCGATTAAAACAGAAAATAAACAAACTATCCAGTATAAATAAAGGGAATCACCAATCCTCCATATCGAACAAGTTTCCAAAAACTTAGGTGAGCATGGCCGACTACAAATCCTGGTTGAAACATTTATAGGTCAAGTTGCTTGTTGGTGGGACACCCATCAATCGAGGCTACCAACATGGAAAACAACATCGACATACTTCGTTGAAAGATTCGGTGGGAGGAAGCTAACTAAATAGGCACAAATACCAATCTTCACATAGGGACAAAACCCCAAAAATCACATAAATGTATGCGAAAGGGAATGAAGAAGACTTGGGTACAAAGATGAGCGAACATGGCCACACCTATTCCCATCCACACTTGACGATTTACCAAATAAATGCTATAACATGGAAGAAGCTCGAGGAAAAACATTCGTATGGAATGAACTTAAAGGAAATTTCATTAAGGACTTTAGATTCATACCGGAAGACGATAAACTAGTCGAAGCAACAACTCAAATAAAAATATTTATACAACCGATTGTCCAACCTAAGTCGACACAAAACTACAATCGACCAAAAACATCATGCAATAACATTGGGTCAAGTAAAATACCTCAGTCGACAAGGCTTCGACTAGAAAATGAGCATACATATGGAAAAATATTTCAATGGAAAACTAACCTTCCAGAGAAGGTAAAACCAATTAGAACAATACTTAAGGTCGAATCGACTAACAAAGAAGATACCAACAGGATGATAGCAGCAGACTTCTCGACATCATTTTCACAATTTAAAGAAGGAAGTCGACCAATCAATGAAATTAAGGCACCAGAATGGATGGACGCGAAGGTCAAAACTAAAGAAGTCAACATCTCCAATGATAATCGACCAAAAATGGCATGAATAGGTGACTATTGGGATGATGAGCAAACAACATAAATAGTTAATCTATTGAAATAATTCCAGGATGTCTTTTCCCAAGACTATAAATACCTAAAATGGTTAGTACAAGAGATGGGTAAAACGAAAATAGACATCAAACCTGATGCAAGACCGATAAATAAAAGGTCTTACAAACTGGCTCACAAATACAAGGAAATAGTGAAAAAAGAGATTGACAATATGCTAGCAGCTGGAATCATTTATCCAATCGACTAGTTGGAGTGGGAAATCCCAATGGTCATGCAACCGAAAAAGCACGATCCGACAAAACTGAGAATCTGTGTCGACTTCCAGGAGCTGAATAAAGTCACATTAACAGATTCATTTCTAACAACATTTGCAGATGAAATCCTAAATGAAGTCGCGGGACATGAGTGCTATTCATTTACAGATGGATTTTTATTATCCAATCAAGTCCCGATTGCTAAAGAATACTAGAAGAAGACAACATTTTTCTGTGAATTCGGTTCATTTGCTTAAAGAGTCATTCCATTCGGGTTAAAGAATGCACCGACTTTATTTTCCAGGATAGTAGTCAAAGCATTTCAAGAATATATTTATAAAACCATGGTTGTATATTTTGATGATTGGACAATATACTCCATGCTAAAATATCATTGCAAGTGGCTAAGATTAATGTTGGAAAGATGCGGACAACTCTAGCTTTCACTCAATATAAAGAAATGCATCTTTTTTACCCCCATAGGAATTCTACTAGGACATATTGTATGCAAGGAAGCCATCAAAGTTGACTTTGCAAAAATAAAAAATCATTATTGACTTGAAACCTCCAGTAAATCCAAAAATAGGTTAGATTGTTATTAGGACATATAGGCTATTACAAAAAATTCATTCGCCATTACTCAGATATGACGTACCCTCTAGAAGATCTATTGAAAGAAGACCAAGATTGTGAATGGACTGAGGAATATGATGCTTCCTTCGACATGTTGAAGACAAAATTATTTGAAACACCCATTCTCAGGTTTCCAAATTGATTATTCAAATTTCACGTACATATTGATGCTTCAGGCATAGCCATAGGTGCAATATTAGCACAACCTAGCGAGGACGGGATGGACTATCCAATTGTGTATAGCAGTAGAAAACTAAATAAAGCATAACATAACTATTCAAATACAGAGAGAGAGGCATTAGGAATGGTATTTGCACTCTAGAAATATCAACATTATCTATTAGCTAATCCTTTCATATTCTACACATATCACCAAGCGCTAAAATACTAGGTGAATAAACACTTACATAATGAAAGAATATGTCGTTGGTTGTTATTAATCCAAGAATTTGAGTTCGAAGTAGTAGTTCAACCGAGAAGGCTAAATGTTGGACCCGGCCACTTGTCGAGAATTGACACGGGGGAGGAACCGACAGGAGTCGAAGACGATCTCCCAGATGCACATCTATTTAGAATAGGAGTTGTACCATCAGAACTAGAAGAAATAGCTCAATTTTTAGAGAATGGTCAAGCACCTGAAGGTATGGTCACTTAAAAGAAACAAATTCTAGCAATTAAAGTTGCACCATATAGTCTAATTAATGGATTCCTATACAAAATGGGCTTGGTCGAAGTACTCCGTCGGTGTCTTTTAGAGCACGAAAGGGAAAACATTATGCATGAAGCGCACTATGGAATAGCTGGAGGAAATTTTCAGTCAGATACGACTGCCAAAAAGATCCAATAGTTGGTACTATGGTGGCCGACATTACACAAATATTGTCAAAAGTTTATTAGTAAATGTGATCGTTGTCAACGGTTAGGTCTACCTTTAACTAGTACTGATATGCCCTTAGTATCAGTAAATCCAATTCTAACGTTCGAAATTTTGGATATCAACTTTATAGGACCGTTTCCAATTCCAGGAAGAAGGACATGTGCACCCTACATCATAACAGCAGTGGAGTATGTTACTAAATGGGCAAAAGCAGAAACTGTCGAAAGTTGTTCTACTGAAGTAGCCACCAAATATATGAAAACATAATTACTAGATTTGGTTGTCCACTGAATCTAATTCGTGACCAAGGATCACATATCATCAACAAAACCATTTCAACATTGACAGAACAATTCAAAGTCGACCACAGACGAACTACATCTTATCACCCTCGGTCTAATGGAGAAATAGAAGCATTTAATAAAACCCTAACAAAAGGCTTAACACAAATTTGCAACATTGACAAGGATGACTGGGATGAAAAAATTCGTGTTGTTCTATGGGCTTATCGAACAACATATAAGCGATCCATCGAACAAACATTATTTCGACTAGTCTATGTCCAAGAAGCAGTCGTTCCCCTACACTTCCGACAACAAACACCAGTAATAGCCAACATATTTCATACTAATGTCAAAAAAGCAAAGAAGGACTGACTAATACAACTAGATAAGCTAGAAGAGGATCAACTAATAGTTATATAGCATCAAGAAATTCAAAAACAGCAACAAAAAGCATGCCACGACCGAAACATTAAAAACAAGAACTTGTCGATTGGAGATCTTGCACTACTGTATAAAAGTCGAGTGAAAGGAAAAATAAAGAAACTGCACACAGAGTGGATGGGACCCTATATCATTGAAGAAATCAATGCCAACGGATCAGTCTGACTAAGAACGTTACAAGGCACGGTATTTCAAAAACTGGTAAACAGTGCCCGACTAAAACAGTTTCATAACTGTTACTAAAACCTATAAAAAAACCATAAAAACTAAAAACAAACAAAAGAATCAAATCCCAGTAGGATCAAAATGATAGGAAATCTCGAAAGACGTAGCAGAATACAATTCGATAAAAACAACAACCGATATTTTCATCATCAACATACTGCCTACCGACCATACAATTGACATCGACAAGAGGATCAAAAGGTCCAATCAAGCTATCATGACTAGAGTCGGAGGAAGCGCCAAAACCAGAGTGCATTAAAAGAGCCTTCAATAGAGCGTCCTCTACCATCAAATCCACCATTAATACCTCCATCGACAATATCGACATCCGTTCCACCTATAAATACTACGTTAGACAAAGATTTTATAACATTCCACGAATAAATTGAGTGAAAAAATTATCAGAACCCTGAGAAAAAACTCCATGTTCAAAAATACGACCCTATAGCCGAGAAAATGACACCAAAGAAGACCAGAGCCGCGACCGCCAAAGCAAAGGAGTTGGAATCTGCTGTAACTCCGGTAAAGAGATTAGTAAAAATTAAAAAGTCAAAAGTACTGGAAAACTCATGGGCACGACTCTGGGCAGAAATTAAAAAATGGGCTTATGAAAACATGAAAATGACAGAGGAAGGGCTCAAAGTAAATGTTAGTACCATCATGAATTATATTAACGCATCTCTCATGGATATTTTTGGAGGGACAAAAGAAACCATTTCCAAATTCATCATTAGCCGACATCGCAATGGGAAGTTTTACTTCGACAAACCTGTTGAGATATCCAGCAAAACCATTTACAAGATTAATGGGCTCTCTAGCAAAGGCGAGCATGTTCCAGTTGGTATAAAATATGGGTTAGTTGAGAGATTAACAGGAACACCGACAAGAAATAATTCCAAAGGCCTGATAATTGGACAAATCAGAGCCACCACACCCAAAATGGTTACGAAAATTGTGTCTACAGGTCTAACTGTTGCAGGTCGAGGGTGCGACCTGGGGCTCAACATGCTGGAAGTCGTAGATAAAATAGCCGAAAAAAGGGAAAATGTACTGTTGGGCTCAATATGTAGCCAACATGGTCAAATCCATTTATGAAAAATGCCAGGAAACAGGCACAATAATCAGGTTTTTGTCACTAATCATATGGATCGTTATGTACCACTTGTGTCCAGTTGGACATCCATAGTTTCTAGAACCGTGTAGATTTCATATGTGGTGTTTTAAGTCGTTTTCAATGGCTGGAAATCCACATGAACTTGAAGAATCCAAAGTATTATTAGACAATTGGTTCCAAAATTTAAAAATCCAAACAGCTAGATGGAGGGTACCTCAAAACATCTGAAGATGTTTTCCCCAGACAACACACATTCAGTTGGAGCTCGACCATACTGCAGTCTAGTATATGCAGGGAGTTGCGACGAAGGCTAAACACCTCGACTACTACCCAACAGTCGATGATATTTTTAAAGAATTGGGCCGACAATCCAACACCAAGATGTCCATACTATCAATTGCAAAGAAGACCAACCAACCAATTATAGAACCCATGACCGACCAAGAGCAAGAAGAAGATTATGAAGTGCACCTTCATATCAGCACTTTCACTTCGGAGGACACCCCAAAAGAAGAGAAAATTAGTCTTCAGATTGTAACTGTACCACAAATCCAGCAGGCCATTGTACCGACCCAACATCATGAGGATGAGGGAGGAGATTAGACAGATGAAGAAACACAATTCGACAAACTAGAGTACCAATTGTCGAAGCAGAACCTCCGACAGTTAGCTACAGAAATAGCCAAATCACAGAAGAATAAAGATAGTCTGATGAAAGGGAGAGGGAAGTGAAAACTCAACCTTCAAGAAGACTTAGAGGAATAATAAGAGTTACTTGCCAGAGATGTCGACATCTTAGAGGATGCTGCGAAGAACAAAGTATCTATCAAGGAGCAGTTCAAATGCTTCGTGGAAGAAGAAGAAAAAAAAACAAAATATAAAAAGGTAAGAGTTTCTTACCCCCCTGAAGTCGACCCCATTGACATATTTTCCAGTCCTCCACCCCCATCTCAAACTCAAATAGTACAAGAAGATATACCAGCACCAACCGACATCATCTCATCCGACTTGTACCAAAGCACAGTGTCAGAGACACTCAAAGAAAAAAATGATAAAGATGTCGACTTAGAGAAATTTATCAACAACCTCCCCCACCTTTTCCTAAAATCTCACCAAATAAACACCACATATAACCTTACCCAGTTAAGCTCAACGTGATGACTCCTCACCCAACAACCCAGCCAACCACAACAAGCTTTCCCATAACCAAGAGTTATGGGAACTTTTAAATATTCATTTATTAGAAACCCCGACAAGTCGTCCCAAGTTGTCACATCATGAACTTCATCCTTCACACCATCCACTGTAATTCATCCCCTTCTAGTTAATGAAGCTGAAGAAGGAGATTTGGATACAAATAACCAAGTTTTTGCGTTAGCAACAAATCAGGAATTAGATAAACTCTTCAACTCTATGGAAACTGATAACCTTACCGACTTGCAACTAGAAGTCAAAGATCCCATGCCGACAAGTGCCCTTCTGACCACTCCATTAACCCCATACCATTTTCCATCGCCTTCACCACCACCAACCTTAGAGCCTCCTCCAAATCTAGAGCCACCATCTTCACCACCATTGGATGTTCAAACGGCTACAAGCCCCATCCATGAAATACAATCGGTAAACCCCACTATAATAGAAGTTCAGTCGACTGCAGAGCAACAGGCAGACCAACAGACAGAGCAGAAACAAACAGAATCAATACCAGTAGGAGCAGTGTTGGAACATCACTCTAAACATAAAATTAAAGGAAAGGAGAAAAAGAAAAAAGAATAGTAGCAGACACAACAGGTATCGACAGTTATCCACCTGCATCAGTTAGGCTCTACTACTGTAGTCAAGACACCTAAACTTAGAGATGGATAACTGGATCAATTGTTGGAAGCACTTAATAAAGAAGCAAGAACAAGAAAAGAAAGGAAACAAGAGCATATTGAGAGACTTAAAATAGAACAAATATAATTTCTAACAAAATGCATAAATTTAACACAAACAGTTTTGCCAGGAGCAGCCAAAACCGACACCGACAAGCCACTAGAAAGAGCCTATCATTTGTTTGAAAGTGTCGTGTCCAATATACAAACACAATTGCAGAAAAAGAAAGAGGAACAAGTAGACGAAACGTTCATCTTATTAAAACAATAATTTACAACATTTTCAGAAGCACATGAAGTATTACAAGAACATTTGGAAGAATCCACCACTACAGAGGAAGTGTTGAGAAATTGGTACACATATTATGACCAAGTATTTCAACAACTTTGTGAGACTCGAGAACATATCAAAACATTGGAGAATCAACAGGGACTAACAGAAGCAATGAAAAGTACAGTACATGATCAGATAGTACTGGAAATAGAAAAACTAGAGAAGTTAGAAAAGAAAGCACACCAATGGATGAATCAAGCAATCCCCAGCCTCGACACACTTGACAAAATTTGTCCACAAATGAAAAGATTACTTGACACAACAGAGGAAAAAGCTCAAATTTTGGGCCTCGACATGATTAATATCACAGACCTTTCAATACAAGAAAATATGTCGACCTTGTCAAGCATTACAACCTTGACCATTGACATTCAGAATGCCCTCCGCAATTGGACAGAATTTCAGCACCAACTAGCCATTACAGCATAATCCATTGTGGAGATATGTGTACAGAAACGACCATCCATTCGACTGCACATCCCATGAAGACAAAGCAATTGGAAAAAAACTACTTCAGACAGGATATTTTTGTTACCTCCCCTGTTTCTTCGGGACAAAGAAATATTTTGTTCCTAGGGGAGATGTTGGAGGAGCTGGTCAGTTAGCCAACTAATTAGATATTAGTTCGGCCTCCATAGGTCGTGTCATTTGACTGAACCGACAAGTAGTTATTCATAACTATTTTGTAAGCATATAAAATAGGCTATTGAGCTAGATACAAACTTGGTTCGATTTGATGTTTGTATGAACCCATACGTGTTATTGTGTAATATAAGTTGATCTTCAACCTACTACCCTTATCTCTTGTCTCTATTATGATTATATGATTCTTTATGTGTATTATTGGTAACTTAGTGATCTGAGTGATTACAACAATGTACTCTCCTACATTATCTAATGTGACTATTTTGATCTTCTTCCTAAGAGTATTCTCAGTTAAGGCTTTGGAAATTTTAAAGGTTTCAAACACCTCAGACTTCTTCTTGATGAATCGATCCAACAATACCTTGAGTAGTCATCAATGAAGGTCAAAAATTATCTAGATCCATTCATAGATGTTGTGGGAATTAGTCCAGAGACATCACTATGAAAAATATCAAGTGCAGAGGAAACACTTCTTGCCTACCAACCTCATACCTTCACTCTAGGTGCTTACCTACCAAGTAACCATTACAAACACCTTCAGAGGACTTAATGAGAGGAAACCCCTCAAAAATCTCTTCATTGTGTAGCTGCTGGAGATATTTGAAATTCAGATGGACAAATATTTCATGCCAAATCCTACTTGTATCATTACCATGAGTTAATAAGGAACTTGAATATGAGTTAGGAAGAAAGTTATAAAATTCATATGCCTTGAAGGCATGATTTGTAACTCCTTTTGCTATCAAATTCCCAGTAGAAATTTTAGATATCTCCACTAAGTCAATATCAAATGTGATTTGCTTAGGTGAGAAAGTATGATTAATCTGGTATACATATAACATATTTGCTTCCAGGGAAGGGACATAGAGCATATTATTGAACACTACATGCTAAAATTTGAAGGAGCCTTTCGTGATAGCTGGGATTTGTGAGTCATCTCCCATGTGAATGCTTGGTCATATTGAGAGATCCAGAGAAGGGAATGATTATTTGGATGAAACCATGTGGTTGGAGACTCGAGAATCAATGAGAAAATCTTATTACTGAGAAAATTCTACATTCAAGGCATGGCATCTCTCATGATATTTAGTCTTGTTTCCAGCATCAGACTTCTTTTAACCTTCTAGAAGGGAAATATTTTTCTATTCAAGGAGCCTAGACATCTAGTCTATGGTTTTCTTCATACATAGATTCTCTAGATGATTTCCTCTCTTGCAGTAAGAGAACTCGGCCTTGTCAAACTTCTTGTTCTTGTCCTTCTTGGAACCTGAGGCTCCTTCTGAAGGATTTTTCTTATCCTAAGGCTTTAAATCAATGTTCTTATTATCTTTTCCTTTATGCTTCCCCTTTGCTTGTGCATTCTTAGTCTCCCTAGCTAAGAGAACCAGATTCTTGGAGTCTTTGAGAGCCCCCATTTGTATCAATTTGTCTTGTTCCTGAATAAGAGATTATGAGAAGGAATCAAGTGATAGAATTTGCTAATTAGTAGTTATAATCCTCCCTGAGTGAAAGGTGGATACGAACACTAACAATTATAGGCCAATTTTGCTCAGAATTGAGAGCACAAATTGCTCATCATTCTTATCAATCCCACACTTCTTACATTGCATGACAAGGGATTTGAATTTTGAGAAGAATTCCTAGATAGATTTGAAGTTGCTAAATTGTAGTACAAACATCTCATTCTCCAAAATATGGCCTCTCATCTCATCTTGTTTGTCAAACATGGATTCAAGCTTCTCTCATACTTCCTTCGGAGTTTTCAATCCATCAAGATGGAAGAGTAACTCCATAGAGATGTGAATGCACATGAATCCAAATTCTTCATTGAGCTTGTTCAAACGCTTTGAATCCTGACCCTATATAGACCTTTGTTGCAAAACACTATCTTCATATTAGTGCTCCAATCAAGATAGTTGAATGGTGTGAGGATATTGGAAGTCAAGGTTGTTGAATTCTCCATCTTGTAGCTTCAAGGAACAACCAATTCTTTAGAAATATTCAATTCACCTGTAAAAACACTTCAATTCAAATTCAAACCAATTCAAACACTCTCCACTTCGACATTTGCACTTTCTCTAGGTGCATCACACCTGGATAGACTTCTCTGGACAAAATCCAGAGGGAGGAAGAAAAGAATACCAGGAACTATGTGGAACCCAATTTATTCTAGTGCATCAATGGAATTTTCTGAGGTTTGATGTTGTATTGAATGCCTGCTCTGATGCCATATTTAATTTATCAAATCTTAGGATCCTCGGGCCTGAATGAATGCACTATGAAAGTAGGTTGTAGGAGAGAGAAGCAATTCAATGTACACTAATCAAACATTCATGGTGAAAATTGAACAACCAAGAGACAAAATTTGGTCAGCATAATGTTACATCAATAATCATTAACCTCTGTGTAATACAATGATAATACAATAGGGAGAGTTCGAATACACTAGGTAGGATTTGAATTCGCCAACTTGGATTGACTCCAGGGCTAACTCCATGTGAGAAAATCACCACTGAGATCTCATGAATCTACCTCAGGACAACTAAATCAACTCATAGTTAGTTAATTGAATAAGGTAGGTAGTAAAAGGTTTCTAACCTCATTGAATCATGGAAAATTGGCGCTTGGTGCATCAAGTATTAGGTGGGCCCTAGATGAGTCCCCCATGGCTCTAGTGAGGTGGAAATAGACTCCTAAGCTGGAAATGACAATTAGACTATGATGGTCAAAGGGAGGATTATTAATTAATCATAAAAAAGTATGAGATATGCATGTCAGTTATGGGAATGGAAACTAGGTGGGGAGAATAACACCTCTTCCTCCAACTACTTGGTATATATATATACTTGCAATACAAATGTTATTAGATGTTTTCACAATAACACACATGTGATATGAGACATGAACCTTGAATAGCAAGGCAAATGAATGTTAGAATTTCCATGATAATGTGGGATGTAAGTGTTTAATAAGCATAAATTTAGCTTCAATAGCTAAAAAATAAAATCATAGAGAAAAGAAAAAGAAAAAATCATCAAAAAGCATTGATGACAAATCATAGTCCATTGGAGGATTTTATTTTCTTGCATATATTTCCTTAAACAATTCATAAGCTTCAAAGATCATTTCATGACACAACAACAACAATGGAATATTATTGCAATAATACATAGGCCATGTCATTACTACATAAATGCTATTACACTTTATTGTGGCTAGATTTGTTCCTATAGCTAACAATAAGACCCTATAAACTTGAATCTAAAACCAACAACATGATCTTGGACATTTCTTCTCATATTTTGTTGTTTGAGTATTATATAATGGAGATAATGTTTTTGTACTAGGTTTTAATTTTATGAATTTATAAAATCAGTTATAAGGTATTGAGGCTTACAAACATGAAATTGTTTGGAATATGGGAATCACTATAATGTTTTTATCTTAAATTTCTATATTTTTGGTACTAAGGTTGGAGTCACATGTTGACTTATTTTTGGAATTTAGAGAACAACTTTGGTTATGTGACTATGTGGAAGAGAGATATTCCTTTTGTGTACCAATGTTGAAAATATACATTAAATGCTAAAAGGAATCTATAATATGTTATATTGTTATTACTAATAAAATTATAATAATTTTTCCTTCAAAAAAAATAAGTGTTTATTGTTTACATTGTTACTCCTTAGGTTGATGTGGATCTTAGATTATATAATTATATGCCTATCAAACTTCAGCGTTAGATATGGATACCATATTTTTGTAGTTTTCATTTTAGGACCAAGAAATCTATCTAAGACTTTTTAAGCTATATTTAGGCATGGCATATAGATAGTAGTAACGTTGAAGATGATTAGGTATTTTTGTGATCTAAAACCTTAAGCTCAGAATGTTCATTAAGTCAGTTTTTTATGGTGTTTTTGTTCTTCTTTTTTTTTAATGTAAGACATCTACAAGACTCTTCAATGAGAAGGAATATTAGCATTCAAACCATGAATATTCAAGTGTGGATAAGTTGACAGAGTTTATAGATGCAAAACCAACAATTGACACTGAGTTGGAGAGGGCGCCTCCTTCAAACAATGGAAGTTTATTTAGGATGAGAACATGGTGTCTTCTCTACATTTGGAATTGGTTATGTCTTCTCTAGAATCAAGGGGAGGTCACCTTTGACTTGTGCCAATTTATTTGGGAAACGATTCATAAAATGTGTTTGAAGAAATGTTTGAATGAGATAATCCTCAAAGAATACTATGTTAAGTCACCTTGTTCAACTCATTTCAACCATCAAGTTTGTTTAGCTTTCATAATTAAATGAATGCAATGTTCAAGTTTTAGTTTTACCAATTAACTTATGGCATATTCAAGGTTATGATTGTTAATTTTGTGAAGTTGAATCCTCATGCCTGAATGAAATCAAATGTGAAAGAAGATTGCAGAAGAGAGAGAAGCAATACAGTAAACTCTGATCAATAATTCATGGCAAATTAAAAACACATGAGACCAATAATTGGAAGAATAATATTACATCCATTAATCAACATATTTTGTGTAATAAAATGGTGTTACAAATAGGATAATTCGAATGCCTAAGATAGGATTCAAGTCTACAAACATGGACTACCTATGGGGCTAACTTGGTGTGGGAAAATCAACACTAGAGCTCACTAATGCAACTTCGGATCACCAAATAAATTCACAACCAATTAACTGATGTAGGTAGGTGGTTAAATGTGCCCTAACTCCCTTAAATAATGCAAACTGGCACTAGGATGACTAAGAGTGAACTAACTGATGGGAATCAGAGCATAGATGAACATAACTGAACACCGAGTAGGGTCAACTATGCTAGGATTTATAATCCTCCCTTGTCCATACTTATTCTATTAGATTATATTTTTCTAACTTAGGAGTCATTAATTAATATTGGATCCACTTGGGTTATTGATGTCACTAGTACTAGTCAATAGAGTGTGGGGAACACATATAGAGGTTAACTGCAACTAACTACATGTTCATGCATCGGTTTATGTGCCTCTAAGACCAATCCCTACAATTTAGGATCCACTGGGAGTGCCACCACCAACCTACTTCAGTATTTGGTAGTTGGTAACTAGTTAAGCTAAGTTATGCTCCAGTTACATTCAGTTAGATGTCCTCTAGTTCAATTAGCACTAGTCTTGCATGGTTGCATGTGGGTCGGCACCTATTCTCACCTATTTCTCACCTAACTCAACAGTTTAACTATTTTAACTAGTTAAGAGACTGAATTAGACATCTAGAGTTAGACTAGTGAGATCCGATAGTGATTTAGAAACTTCTAGTTAGCCATGCAGTCAGTCTTGATTTGGTATATTCAAATTCTATCCACATGATTCAAATTCTCCTTTATGTAACATTCATGTATACTGCTATAATTAATGAATTTTATACTGTAATTATACTGAGCAATTCTTATCCATTTTCTGTGAAATTTGTCTTGTTTAGTGTGTATTTTTCATTCCATTACACTGCATAATAATACAACAATTCAATTGCACTCATTTCTTGAAGATCAATGGAAAAATAATTTAACATGGTATCAAATCCTATTCAAGCATACAACAAGTCTGTCTAATCTCCATTGTACACCAGAAGCAGTTGGGTTTCCACATAAGTCCCGCAAAGTGTGCATTGCTAACTCTGGATTTGTTCAGAGAAGTCTCTGTGGGCGTGACAGACCCTGAGAAAGTGTACATGTCAAGATGGAAGGCTTGATTCTAACATGACTGCAAATTGTTTTTGGTTTTCTAGTGATATTTTCATGTACAACTTCATATGGATTCAAGATTATCAGTTCCTCTTCTTACTCCAATCACAAGATATTCAAAATGGAAATTGAAGATGATTTCATCTCTGAAGAGACAATGTCTCTATGAGGTATCTATTGGACCTAGTAAAGAGTCTTGTGAAGATGAGAATGAATGGATAAATGGTAGTGATAGATATTTTGGAACAATATGTCTGGCCTTTTCTCCAATATTGTGCTACCTTATTGATTCTGCTGAATACCCAAAGGATATCTGGACAGAATTGGATAGAACCTTTAGAAAGCATAATAAGGATCATTATAGCAATTTGGAGAGTGCACCCAGAACCACAAGAGTTATTTATTCAAAATTATTTGCCTATACTATCTCTGATGAATTTGTTCAAGATGAAGAAGAAGCAGAATCTTCAACATAGTCAATTTGAATTGAAGAAAGTTTCCTTGGAGTGACACCTTCTCTTGTTGCTCCAGAAGTTTATGAGATCTCTGATATCTCATATTCTCAGATAGATGATCCAAAAGAAGACATTCAAATCTCTGTTATTGAATAAAAAATCTCCTTACATTCTATGCAAACATTCTCCAGTGATTCTTTTATTTTAAATTGTGTGCAAAGTTTTCCAGTGCTTGTTTCGAAAAATGAAGAGGAATTTGATTTCTCTCTCTCTAATGTTGTTGTTCATGTGCATAAAAGTAATAGTTTGGATCTTTAGGAATAAATATCAGGTTTTAGAAGTGATCCATTCACTCTCTTTTATCTAGAGATTCCAACAAATTCCTACATGATTACATGCACCAATATTTAGAATTTTGTTGAAGAAGGAGAAAATTGTGCATCTACCATCTCGGTGGAGCACTTGGAAACATTATTCCACACTCTTGGATATGATATGAACTTATTTTCATCTGATATGATCTCATTTGGTTCAATTTTTAAGTTTCAAGATCCTCCAGTAATACTTGTAGTTTTTCTCAACAATTTTGGTGTGAAAAATCAAGTACCAAATGTCGCTTTCAAAATTACCCTGGGGATTTGATGTCAGTTTTCTCTCATGAGTTTTACGATATTATATTTTGTGAATATTTAGATATTTTGGAAAGAATATCATATTTTAGGAGTGATTCATTCACTCTCTTGATCTTGAGCTTCCAAGAAATTCCTACATGATTGAATGCACCAATACTCGGAGTTTCGAAGAATGAGAAAATTGTGCATCTACCATCTCGGTGGAGCACTTGGATTTGTTCCACAATATTGGATCTGATATGAACTTATTTGGATCTGATATGATATTATTTGGTTCAAGTATTAAGTTCCAAGAGATTCCACTAATGCTTGTAGTTTTTCTCATCAATTTTGGTGTGAAAAATCAAGTACCACGAGTCTCTTTCAAAATTGCTACTGGGGATTCGATGTTATTTTCTCTTATGAGTTCGCTGATATTATATTTTTTGGATAATTGGTTATTTTTTAAGCTATATCAGATTATGGAGCTCAAACATTCTCTCTCCATAGTCTCAGGGCTTCTCTACCTATCTATTTGATCACATGCTCATCTCCTCACAGAACTAGTAAAGATGGAGACATTATGCATTCGCCTGGACACTTACTCCTAACACTTGGAGCTGATTTTACCTCACAAGGTTTGATGTTCAAGGCTTCCATATGTCAGTTTCTTGGGTTTTCCTCACATGATTTGAATTCTCAAGAACTTTTTCTCTGTCATCAATTGATCTCAGTTGCTCTACATGGGTCTAGTTTTCATCTTGCAATTGTCTATGTTCCTGATTAACTTGAGCATTTTCTTCTTCTTCCAAAGAGGAAAATTCCTCCAGAAATAATCATTTACTTTGGAGAGGTTCACATGGACAGTCTCAAGATGCTACTGCACAAAATAACCAAGATATTGCATTTGTTGTTGCATAGTGCTGTAAATTGCAGCAAAATTTTTACAAGTTTTTAGCTTGTTTTTCCTGATTCACTGCTTATCTTGAGAGGGGGGTTTCCCATGAGGTTTTCCCCTATTTCTTCCATTTATTAAGCAGCATTTTTTTATTCTTTCAGATTGTAATGGGTGAATTTTGGCCTTATTTCCAGGGCCCACAGTTGTCCAAGTTAGGAGTAAGGGGGGGGTGTTATGATTTATAATCCTCCCTTGTCCATACTTAGTCTATTAGATTATATTTTCCCAACTTAGGATTCATTAATTAATATTGGGTCCACTAGTACCATTGGGTCCACTTTGGCTATTGGTGCCACTAGTACCAGTCACTAGAGTGTGGGGAACACATATAGAGGTTAACTGCAACTTATTGCATGTTCATGCATCAATTTATGTGCCTCTGAGACCAATACCTACAATTTAGGAGCCACTGGGAGTGCCACCACCAACCTCCTTCAGTTGTTGATAGTTGGTAACTAGTTAAGGTAAGTTATGCTCTAGTTACACTCAGTTAGATATCCTCCAGTTCAGTTAGCACCAGTCTTGCATGGATGCATGTGGGTAAGCGCCTATTCTCACCTACTTCTCACCTACCTCATCAGTTTAACTAGTTTAACTAATTAAGATATTGAATTAGACATATGGAATTAGACTAGTGAGCTCTGATAGTGATTTATACACTTATAGTTAGCCATGCAATCAGTATTGAGTTGGTAGATTCAAATCCTATCCACATGATTCAAATTATCCTTTATGTAACATTCATGTATACTGCTGGAATTAATGAATTTTATACTATAATTATACTAAGCAATTCTTATCCATTTTCTGTGAAATTTATCAATTCAATTGCACTCGATTCTTAAAGATCAATGGAACAATAATTTAACAAACTATTGGATATTGTTGGTGGCACTCAAAGTGGGTTCCTAAATTATAGGGATTGGTCCCTGGAGATCCTAAACTCATATAGACATGTGCATTGAGTGGTAGGCGGCCCCCAGGTGAGTCCCCCATGCACTAGTGAAGTGGAAATGACCCCTAACCTAGGAAAATACAAATATACTATGGTGGTCACGGGAGGATTAATTAATAATCCTAACACCCCCCCACCCCCTAATCCTAACTTGGAAAACCAGGGAAATGAGGAAAACCTTATGGGAAACCCCCCCCCCCTCAAAATAAACAAGAAAAACCAAGATCAAGCTTTCATACTTAGAGAAAAGAAATATTCTTGAGTANATTTATGCAATCTACATCTTTGTGGTGCAGTAATGTAGTGTGGTGGTTCTTATGTGCACTACTTTCTTCATACCGTGCATGTGAACCTCTCCACCTTCTTACAATATGATGACAAATAGGAGAATAAATATTTCCTTTCTCCCTTCTTTCTGGAGGAAGAATGACATGATCCAATTTGTTCTTCAGTGAGAAGAACTGTTGATCAAACCTTACCATCATCTAGCATCTCTCTGGGATTTTGTAGCACCTCTCTGGAAGAAGTGGACTTTATTGACATAGCGCAAGGATTTCTTTTTGAAATTGAAATATTGTTCTCCTCATGTCAGATGACTCTCCAGTCATGTTCCCATCAGCCTCAATAACTTGTTGATCCCATTTAGGCTTAAAATTGGGAGTAGGGACTAGATTTGGATCTGGATCTGATTGAAATTCATATTCAATTACATAAATTGATTCAACTTGGTCCTCTGCTTCAAATTTGGAATATGAAACATTAATGGAAACATTATCCTATGCAAAAGGTTTAGGTAGGATGAATTTATCTTCCCTTTTGAAACGACAGCTGAGATGGAAGAAAGTGTGATAATTCATATGCCTTGGAGGCATGGTTTGCAACACCTTTTGCTATAAGCTTCCCAGTTGAGATATCTGAGATCTCCACTAAGTCAGGACCAAATACCACACTCTTTGGTGATCGTGTATGAGTCATCTAGTATACAAACAACAAATTTGTTGCTAAGGAGGGCACATAGAGTACATTCTTGAACGCTCCATACTCTAATTTGATTTAACCCTTCCCTTAAACTTGGATTTGGGTGTCATCTCCCATGTGAATAATTGGACCATCAGTAGTTGTAATGAAGAGATTGATTATTTGGATGCAACCATGTGATTGGAGGATCCTAAATTAATAAGGAAGGTGGGTTATTTTGAAAAACCAGCCTTCAGTGCATGGCATCTCTCATGATCTTCGGTCTTGTTTCTAGAGTCATCCTTCCTTGCACCTTTAGGGAGGTCAATATTTTGTTGCTCAAGGAGTTTTGATATCTGATATAAGGTTTTATTCATACAATATTTCTTTGTATGCTTTCCTTTCTTATAATAGGAGCACTTCCCCTTCTCAAACCTCTAATGTTTGTCCTTCTTATATCCCAAGGCTTCATCTGATGGATCAAACTCTTTCTTAGGTTTGAATTCTTTATGCTGCTTCTATTTTCCTTTATTCTTCCTCCTTTTGTGTGCATTCTTTTTCTCACCATCCAAGAGAGCTTGATTTGGAGAGGCTTTGAGAGCTCCCATATGTATTAGCTTGTCTTGTTCCAATATTAGTGATTATGTAAAGGCATCAAGGGATGGCATTCACCAATGAATATTTTTTAGTCTCTCAGAGTGAGAGGTGGATACAAACAATAAGAATTATGGGCCAAGTTTGATCAGAATGGAGAGCACCAATTTTCTCATCATTCTTCTCTAACTCGCACCGCTTGCATTGCATGAAAAGATATTTGAATTTTAAGAAAAATTGTTGTATAGATTCAAATTTTTTGGGTTGTATTGCTATCAATTCATTCTACAGGATCTGGCCCCTTAGCTCATCCTATTTACCAAACAAGGAGTCAATATTCTCTCATACTTATTTTGGTTTTCTCAATCCCTCAAGGTGAAAGAGTAACTCTCTGGAGATGTGGATGCACGTGAATCCAAATGCTTCATCTAGCTTCTTCAGATACTTTATTTTTTTAGATGTTGTTGGGGTTCGACCTCTCTGCCCATGGTGACCTTGTACAAACCCTTGTTTTGCAATACAAATTGCATATCATCCCTCCATTCAATATAATTACGGGGTGTGAGGATTATGGGTGTCAAAGCTGTTGAATTCTCCATCTGACAACTTCAAGAAACAACTAATTCTTCATAAAATATTCAATTTACCTATAAAAACACTTTAATTCAAATCAAACCAATTCAAACAGTCTCAATTTCTACATGTGCACTTTCTATGGGTGCATCACACCTGGCTAGACTTCTCTAGACAGAATCCAGAGAGAGCGAGGCAAGAATACCAGGATTTATGTGGAACCCAATTGCTTCTAGTGCATCAATTGAAATTTCTGAGGTTTGAATTTGGCATGGATACCTTCTCTTATACCATGTTAATTTTGTGAAGATGGATCCCTAGGCCTGAATGCAATCAAATGTGAAAGAATATTGCAGAAGAGAGAGAAGCAATATAGTAAACTATGATCATTAATTCATGGCAAATTAAACACACATGATACCAATAATTGGAATAATAATATTACATCCATTAATTAGTATATTGTGTGTAACGCAATGGTGTTAAAAATAGGAGAATTTGAATTCCTAATATAGGATTTGAATCTACAAACCTGGACTAACTCTGAATCTAAATTGGTGTGGGAAAATCATCACTAGACCTCACTAATGCAACGTTGGATCACTGAATTAGTTCACAACTAGTTAACTAATGTAGGTAGGTGAGGAAATGCGCCCTACCTCCCTTAAATCATGCAAATTGTCGCTAGGATGACTGAGAGTGAATTAACTGGTCGGAATCGGAGCATAACTGAACATAATTGAACATCAACTAGTGTCAATTGTTGGTGTCACTCAGAGTGGGTTCCTAAATTATAGGGATTGGTCCCTAGAGCTCCTAAACTCATGTACACAAGTGCATTCAGTGGTAGGTGGACCCCAGGTGAGTCCCCCATGCACTAGTGAAGTGGCAATTACTTCCTAAGCTTGGAAAATACAAATAGACTATGGTGGTCAAAAGAGGATTAATTAATAATCCTAAAAATTATTTATTCTTAATGTGTTTCATGTGTTCCATTATATTATTCATGTATATGCATCGACCCCTCCCTTGGAAGGGATTCCCTTAAATCAAAATTTCCTTGAAATGGTTGAGAATGGTCATTATCTACAACTCATCATAAGGGTATCTAATGTCATTGTAGAGTTTCCATGAAGGGGATATTTTTCATGGATGAATAGGTTGGATGTATGTGAGAAGAAACAATTGATATGATTTCCTCTAGAATAAAATGGGAAGTGGTAGGAAATAGTTTGAATGAAGAAGAATATATTGTAGCCTTGAATCCCCCTTCCTGGTGCCAAATTTTAAAGAAGTAATTTATAATTGAAAATATTGTGCATTATATTATAATTAGTGTATGTATTAATATTAAAGGTTAATATTCTTGTATTGGAAATTACGATAAATTATGCTATTACTTTTTAAGAATGCACCCACATATATGTAAAACTTGATGCCTATAATGCAAGCAATCATAAAAGGTTGAACTAGAGTATATCAAAATATATCTGCATTTCTTAATTTTGGAAATCAAAATGAATCTGAAGTGCAGTAGTTTATGGGGGATAAGGGAAATCCTTAATCCAAATGACTACCAATTAAATCTCAAAAGAATTATAGAATGGTTTTCACTCTATATAACTTCAACAAGAATACATAAGCAATTTTAGGAATACTTTACAATCTAAACATGATTATAGTAACTTCAACCATCATTTGGTTCCATAGGTATATATTAAAATATTTCACAACTGGAACCTCAAAGACATATTCATTCCCTCTTATGGGATTCCTTGTATATACTCTAATTTGAGATCACTAGGAGTAGTCATAATGACCAAAGAGGTTTTCATATAACGGGGACAATAACTTAAATTCAAATTTTAAAAGAGTTTTTGAGACAAGTTGATATGTATCTTATGGGGACAATGAGACAAATAAAGACTATATATCAGCAGGTCCCACTCTACAATCACTTGAGACTCCTTGGTATATCCTCATGAGGATGGGTTGTGCTACTCAACACAAAAAGTCAAGGTTCAACACTATCACACACATATTCTCCAAATTCTCTTCAAATTTAAAATTCATTCTCGTGTATAATTTTAACCCCCTACCCCAGTTATTTACTATGATATCACAATATATATTGAGAAAATTAAATGTCGCATGTATAATTATGTGGTATCACAAACCTACTAGGGTGATTCCTTGTGACGTGAGGTTATTTTGGTGGAGTCCTCCATTACCTTGGCTATATATTGCAAATCAATCTTGAAATTTGGCATTTATCATTGTCTATCAAACAAACACACCATGATAGTCAAAAATTTCACTACCCTTCAATTTACAATACAAATATTTAATCTGTCAAGAGAGAAAAAAATAAGAGATCGTATATTGATATTCACATTGTTTATACATCATCAACATTAATAGAGTTATCATTATTATGTTTTGGTATATCTAGTTTGCATATCATGGTGTTCCTACGCATTTGGTTAAATCCATGCCAAAAAGTGTATGATTCAAATCCCTTTGGGTGAGGTTCTCTAGTCTATATTAATGAGTTTACTAGAGATGTCATTTACAAATGTGGGGAAGCGTCCTTTGGGTTTCCCCATGATCTTTTCCTCTAAGGAAAGGAACCCTTAAGAATACTACATTTTATTAATCTCATCAAATTAAAGGGTTCCCTTACTAAACAGAAAATAGTAAAGAAGCCACATGTGATAATCCCAAGCATCACGGTTGGTTGGTATTCCAGAATCTCTCTGGAGAATTGGTTCTCTATGTTATAGTTTTGGTGTTGCATTATATCTACCCCAATTGCTCCAGAATCACCTAGAATCATATTTACTATTACCTCCTGGGGTGTTCTCTTTGAAACATTAAATTTTTGGTCGAAGGGGGGAAATGGCTTCCCATAGTGGTCATTGTATCCATGTGGAGCTACAAAAACTAGTTAATATATGTGATATAATTAGTGATAAATTCCAAGACTCCATAGAAGGGGTATACTTGGAGCATAGAATAGGAAACAAGAATGCAAGGGAAGTCAAAGTGCTTAGATGATGGGAAATTTAAGATGAAACCGTAGATTGAGAGATAGAATCAGAGAATTATAATGTTGGAAGGGGACTTTGAGAGTCAAAAGAGAAATTAGGAGAGGATAAAACCAAGGTAAGGGAACTCCCAGAAAGGATGTAACATAAAGAGTGGGAATAGATGCCTGTTTTGAAGAGCTAAGAAATTAAGTCTCTCATGAAGCTTAAGTGGGATCTCTAAAGGTGGTATCAATGGAAGAAGATATAATGGAACAATCCCCCAAGGCCAAGAAGCACCGAAAAAACTCAAATATGGCTTTTTTCGCAAGACAAGGAATGCCCAACACCTTTGGGTAGTTTTAATTTGATCTCTTTTATAATTTTCTCTAATGTATTGCAAGTTTTTTTTATTATTATTAAGTCGCTATGTTCAACTATATACCAACCATAGGTTGAATATGAACAACAAATAAGTTCCTTTTAATAAGTGAGGTTCAAATTTTGAAAATAGTATTAATTATACTACAAACAAGTTGTCATTAGTCCCTTTTTTTAACTTTGGTTGTACAATTAGGCCGCCAACCCTCTCTTTTTCAATACACATAGTAACCATTTTTATCCCAAAAAATCCATTTAATTCAAAAAAAAAGTAATTCCTTTTTAGATAACCCCTATGATCCCTACAATAATGTGTAACTTATACAAACTTATACTATTGTTGTTATTATAATTTCCATGATAATAAATAATTAAGGTATATTAAATAATTAGTTAGGTAAAATTGTTACATAAAAATTCAATTGAATTAAGTAACACAAATTATGAATTGATACAAGTAAATAAAAGGTCATACAATTAAGGTACCTTAATTGTTTAATGTACCTTAATTGTTTAATGTACCTTAATTGTATGACATTAATCATTAGATAATGTACCTTAATTATTTAATGTACCCTAATTATTTAATGTACCTTAATTGTAAATAAAAGGTCATGAGTTCAAATCCTCTATGGGTACTTATAAAAAAAAAAGATAGGAAAAACTATTAAAAAAATATTGTTATTATCATCATTTCCATAACCATGAATAATTAAGGTACATTAAATAATTAGATAGGAAAAGCTATTAAAAAAATTGAATTCGAATTAACAAAAATTATAAAGTCATATGAAACATATGTATCAATTTCCATTAGTTGTTAACGTATTCAATTGGGTTTAAAATGAAAATTTGTTATCTAGGTATTGAAAGAAAAAATATCAAGAAGTGATAAGTCTAAAGTCAAGTATTAAGTGTGTCTTTATTTAAGGAAACATTTGTAAGATTCATCTTTCTTCTTTGGAATATCAAGATGGAGGGTGGTTCAACCACCAATCAAAATAACAACTAGTAATATTGAGGGATTCAAACAAATTTGAACTTGTGACTCATTGCTTTTTCATTGGAAACATGCATTCAATCAATTAAGATAATATATGTATATATGTATGTTTCAATCATTTAAGATGATATATATTGGAGGGTGTATGTATGTATGTATATCGTCAATTGGGTTTAGCCCAAGTGGTTCAAAGGAGAAATTATTATCCTCTCCACTCATGTTCAAATTTCTGTTGTGACATGTTTGTTTTTAATGAGTCAATTTATCATGGGGGTTGTCAAGGTACTAGTAATCTCACCCTCACCTATGAACTTCAAGGTGGGATGAAATATATACAAAGAAATGCGTGTGGTGTGTGTGGTGTGTGTGTGGTGTGTGTGTGTGTGTGGAGGGGTGGGGGGTGGGGGGGTGTATATAGGTTATATATCTAATTTTATGTCGGAAAATATATAAGGTTATATATCTAGAGATTAGTGTCAACATGATTTTTACATGTTTTCCATAAATAATTTTGTAGTAAATACAGTTTACTAAAAAAATTGCTTGAAACAAAAGGTTTACTTTGTTAGTGAAAAAATATAAAAATAATGGTTTTTCACTATAATAATCATAATAATAATTTAATTTTAAGGTCAAAACCTAACTAGACACTAATTTGGTGTATAAGACCCCTTGTTTGTTCACGGCCTAGACAAACATCAAACTGGTGTATAAGACCCCCTTGTTTGTTCACATACTAGTCAGACAAAAAATTGATGTATAAGAAACCTTTGTTTGTGGAACAAGGGACCCCCTGTGAGCAAGGATTTGACTGCTAAAGTCTCCATAAGTGTACATACCCTACCCCCCTTCAGATTTGAACCTCTGACCTCTTAGGAGGAAACACTTGTTCTTAAATATTAGGCCCACTCAAATTGTACATAAAATAAGGCATTAATAATATTAACAAATGAGAATTGTATCCATGTCTTACAAATTTTCCTTGCCCCCCAAAAGAAAATATCTACCATCGTCGTGTGTTTTTATATGAAATCCACCAATTAAATGTCCAAACAAAAACTCTCTCTCGATGGACCATCAAAATGTTTGTTTTGTTCTTGCAATCATATATCACTAATGGAGATGTTAGGGGTAGTAAACTACAAGGAAAAGATCTTGTAGCAGAGGTTTTTAGTGTTACAAGATTGTTCAAAATTTTCAAAAAACCTCTATTAAATATTTGCAAATAGTACCTGATGTTTTAGCAAAGGTCTTTACTTATATTTATTATAACTAAAAAAACACGGCAGTCGAAGGCTTTAGCAGAGGTTTCTTTATCGATGCTTTTTATTCAAATAAACACACCAATGCTAGCAAATGCAAAATGCACAAGTGATTTTAAAAGCAACATATGCATCGGTGCGAACAAAAATTGGAAAGAATTATGTGCAGCAGTGCTTGATAAGACATATAGCACAATGTGCACCAAAATTTTTAATTGAACTAGTGCTTTATAACAATATATTCATCAGTGCAATATACCAAAAATAACATCGGTGCTTACAAAATATTAAAACGCATCGATTCTTACGAACAATTAAAAGACACTAGTGCTTACTAACTATTTAAAATCATCGATGCAAACTAACTATTACAAAGCATCGACGCGATAAGTGGAGAAAAACGCACCGATAAAGTTGATTAAGATGTTGATTGTCACTATATTTTTAAAATTTAATGATGTGGTTAATATATAGTAGTACACCTGGGTGTAATGATAAAAAAATCACTAGGGCATCCAATGAGTATTATGTTGCACTAGGCATCTGTTGTTTTCAACATACCAATGCTAAATTGTCTCAAATGCACTGGTGCAATTGAAACAATCAAAAAAACCATAGATTAGTTTATGTTTGGTGAACAGTGACCACTCACATCGTACTAAAATATCTATATTTTGTTTAATTCCATTATCATCATAAATTGAAATATTTTTGTATAGTAGTATTCATTTGAATTTTAATATGATGTTTGGATTAATTTGTAATATCATAAATTTTTGCATCTATTGTAATATTTAATCATCAATATATTTAATTAGCGATGTATCATTTCACAACGACATAGGAGAATGCAATAGAATAAAAAAGTTTATTTTATTAGATATCAATAAGAGTTCCTTTGTCAAACAAAATGGGACAACATAAACTCCACAATAATCAAATGTGAGCATGCATGTAACTATTACACTTATTGGTAACCCATTGTCTTCCAATTGGGACACTATGTCCAATACACTATACAAAATGTCTAATTTTCACAGGCAATTATTTCAAAACATATAACGGATTGCATTAACATCCAAAATATAAATGGATCATCATTTTTCATTGGAACTATTGTCAGTGCTCAAGCCACTTGCATGACTTGGGTTATTTGGTCGAATGATTTGTTGGTTGCCTCGATTGGTTTCCTCTTCTTTAGCGTCCATCTACAAACATAAAAATAAAGTGTAATGAGTGTATCTACATTGCTAGGAATAATGAAAATTAAAATAGATAATATACATTAATGTAAATTGAAAAGCAACGTACCATAGAAAGAATTGAGTCCTAAATGATGCAAATTCTTTCAAGCCAAATCTCATGCCTTATCTCAACAACTCTAATGTTGGATCTACTCCATACTTTGTTTCTTGCAATTTTTATACCCCATACCAAAACCATAGATTTAATATAAATCATTTTTGTTGTTCTATTGCTTATAAAATGAGAGAATTAAAACAACATAGATACTTACAAATTCCACAATTATTTTTTTATGCGCAAACATATACTTGCAACCCTTACTTACCTAATGTCAAGCAATTCATTTGATGGATCTTGTTTGTATGTTAACACCTATTTGAAGACACCTAAGGATGGTTGGTGTAAAACAAATTAAAATATAAAACTCACAATCAATATGAAATCTTAAGATGGCATAAGAAAATCACAACTACTCACAAACTTTGCTATCAACGCCTTTTTTCCCTGTCATCATGTCTTATGTGTTGAATGGGTTATATTTTGTTTTATTTTTTGCAAAAAAAATGAAAATTAATATTTAACGCTAAATTAATTAATTAGATGTACATCATAGAAATTTTCAATGATTTCATGCATTTGAAGCATGTTGTTGCTAAGATGGATCCTCCTACGATACAATTATGTCCATTTCGTTGACCATATTCTTGTACACTTTTTTGGACATCCCTACTGACATATTTCGGATATCACATTGTTCATCCTTTCGGATTTTCATAATCTTCCTAAAAGTGTAAAATGACATTAAAATATTTTTATGTTGATGTGAAAAAATAATATAGCAAAATTAATATTAATAAGAGAATGCTTTGTAGTAGTAGATATATATTCTAAAAAACATGTATAGGAATATTACTTTTTGAATGATCTTTTTTTGTTGTTGTATGTTTTTTCTATTGCAAGTCTAATAGGTCTCATTGACCATTGCTCTGGAAACACCTCTTGTAGTTTAGATATAAATTGATTCCTGGAATCAATAGATTGATTTTTGTACTATAAGTGGAAATTACATCTATATGTTATTTCCACTATATCGTTCATAGTTTTATAAAAGTTTTTTACTCTTTCATTAACTTCCAACACCAATCTAGATGAGCTAAGGACAAATTCATCATTATGTAAAACGTCCATAATTTTGTTTTCTTATGATGGAATTCCCTTATGTTGATGTTATCTCCTGCATAACATTTAACATATGTGAATTAGATTGTTTGAAACATATTAGCAAATATTATAAGTACAATATTACTCAAAATTCTAGAAAAAAAAATCATATCATTTTCTTTTTTATTCACTTGATTCATCCCTCTGTAACTTTTCCATCAAGATTTTACGTTATTATGCCCTTAGATTGCAAAGAATATTATCGAGTTTTCTCACTTTTTGGCTCTGCGTGTCACACACTAACCAATACATATTATTTAAATTTACAAATAATTCGAACATATTAATTTAATACATAAATTACAAAGAACTTGTCTTCTTCACAATTTTGCTCCCATCATGACGACTAGAACTGTTGTTCATTGAACTCTTTTTTTTGTGTGGTTCACAACAACAAAAATCCATGCCCGCTATGTCCACATAATACCTTCTCGAAATCCATGAGAGAACATGGGGTGGCGAAATATTTTTGGTATAGTGGGGGCTCAACAACAAGAGCATCATATAGACCCATTTAAGGGCACAACAACAAGAGCATCATATAAACCCATTTAAAGGCACAACATGTCACTTACAAGGCATTAAATATGGGTGAGGAGGATAACAACCATTCCTCCCAACCACCCAAGCTAAATCCAATCGATGAGTTGTTCATTTGACTCATATCTTGCATTTTTTTATCAATAAACAAGCTGAAAATTAAATAGAGAAGATATTAATTATATTATACAAATAAATTACATTCTTCAAAATAAAATAAAAAAGTAGTCTACAATTTCAGTGTGTTCCAATACACAAAACACGTCGATGATTCTCATACATGAACACAACGATCCGCCATACTTGAATGCATCGTTAACAAGAAAAAGCAAAAAATGCATATATGCATTTGCTAGTGCGATTTATTTATTATAAAGCGTGTTTATGCCAGAAATTGTTTCCAGACTACAAGAAAACAAGTCAACATAATCTCAAATATTTCAATCAAACAAAACTAGGTTTTTAGGGTTTTTTAAGGTTTTCTAGTTGTGAATTTTGGTGAATAGAGGGAATACATTCATAACCCAAATAAGAACTAAATCACAAGCATAGAAAAACTAAGATGCATAACATAATAACCATGTATCCAACAGAAAATAGCACTGAAGTTCATCCACAAATGGCAAGCACTACAAGCATAAAAACTTTAAACCAACAATGAAATTACCAACTATGTAGCTAAAACAAGCTATAAATGAAGCCAGAGAACAAACTGAAGGGTAAAATGGAGCATATATTTCATAATCAGTTCTTCAAATACACATAAGAGTCATTTACTTAGCTTATGAACAAGTCTGAAGACCTCCTCTAGCCAGCCAAAAAGTCGAACCCCTTTCATGTACCCTTGTCCATCTTTTATGATTACAAAGAAGTAGTTATATATTCCCTTCATTAGGTCGAAATTGAAACTACCCAGCAGTTACATTAACTAACTTTCAACTAATTGACTAAAAATAGCAAAATCGGATTCTTGGTAAATATGGCGAATTTCTGAAAAATAGGTGTCGAATAAGCTTCCATATCTCTCAATCCGTCACACTTGTGTAAAAATTGAGAGAGGTTTTTTTGAATGGGTCCGTGATGGACAAAAGCCTCTATTTTTTTTTTTAAATTCATCTCCAATCAATGATAATATGCCCCGAAATATGAACACTAAAACAGGAAAATATTAAATATTTTTAAAACCCTGAAAAATAGGTTGTAAAGATTAAACTGAATATTTCAAACCTTGACAGTTGTTGAAAAACTGAAAGAGGTTTTTGTGAATGGGTATCTTATGAACCAAAACCTCTTTTTTTTTTCTAAAATTCATCTCCATCAGCTCGTGGTATGCATTCAATTTCAATAACAAAAAACAGGAAAAACAGAGCATAATTCTCAATAATCTTTGCATTTCAATATCCTCTTTTTCATCTGAAATTGTCTCTGCATGTGCAATCTTTTCAACAACAATTATCTCTGTTGGTACATCATTTTCAATAGGATTGGTCTCCTTAGTTTGAAAACCATCATCTTGCTTCTCTTTTGAAGATTGAATTCTATCAAAACCATCTACAGTAGCAGAGCTCTTAGCTTGCTTTAACTTATGACATGAATTTTCAACAATGTTTCTTTCAGAGGCAACCTTTCGATTTTCAGAATGAATCTTTTCAGTTGAATTAACAATGCAATGGCATTATTTTGAACCTTTCCTTGTATAAGACATGTCATTAGTGTCCAATTGTGTTACGTGTGTTGATTTGTGAAGAGATTTTTCAGCTGTGGCTTGACATNCTAGGGTACCCATATAAGGTGAGGCTCTACCACTCATATCATGCCACTTCTATAGCAGCAAGAAGGTTCCGCGACATAATAGAGTGGGTTCGTACCTAAGGTGAGAGTGACATGGTCATAAGGTCATGCAAAATGCAAACGGAGGTGATCCTAACCTATATGCCAGTATAAACATTATACCTGTGAGCGGTACAAACGGTTTCTGGTCACAAAAGAGGCATCCAACAGACAACTTCAGACCCAAGGAAGACCCAACCACACTCACAACCCACCCAGCAACTTCCCACAACATCNTTTTGTCTAATGAAGAAACATGAGTGTCCTTTGGTTCTTCACTTCATCCTTTGCGTGTTGGCTTGAGTTACCACTTTTTTGCAACTACTGCATCTATCAGCCCATTGTTAATGCCCACACACCTTTCTTAGCTCTCTTTTGACGGGTGTTTCGGAGAGAAATTCCTATGGCTTGGGGTACCACAACAGACAGCTAGACTCCAGAACACCATCCTTCCCAATATGCAATAGAAACAATCCATTGAGCTTGAATTGATATAATCCTGCCTCAACAACAAGTGAACAATACAAGCATACTATAACATGGTGTTAGCATTATTCTAGCATATATAATATCAATANAAAAATACGCATACACAGAGAAGGCAATGGTAAAAAGTAGGTCAAGGTCAAACCAATAAAGGGGAGTGTCAACGGACAAACATACTATAAAATGCAACCCAGAAACAAGGAGAAACAAAGGGCAAGTCAATAATATCCAAAACAGACCCAGGCAGTGCCAAAGGAGACTCAGCAACTAACAGCATTCACCCAGCAACCCACTATCTTCCACAACAAGGTAAAAACCAGGGTATACGCGACTGTTCACAGTAAACCCGCGTGTATACGCGGAAATCTCAGAGAAAACTGCGTGTATACGCGACTGTAAGCAATAAACCCGCGTACAGGAAGAAAAAGGTGCATAAAACAAGGCAAACAGGCAGACTGAGACATACTTTACTCCAATCAGACTCTACCAGGTATACATGCCCCCAGTCCCGACACCGAAGCAAGAGAGAAAGAGCAATTCAAACACATTGAATGCCAAGAAAATCACCCCCANGGACAAAGGGATGTAGACTCAAGCATAAAGTTCTGGCAACAATGGACTATAGTTTCGATGCTCTCAACTTTCTCTTATATCTTCCCCCCTTTCAATGTACCAATGGGTTCCTT
>LPNX010776031.1:610934-785802 GCA_001517045.1 Pseudotsuga menziesii
GGGCTTATTTTTGATAGTTTGACCTTCTTCTTCCCACTGTCACATTTCTCATTATTTCTATTCTCCGTTCCAATATCACTGTCAGCATAAGCCTCCTTAGTGATTATAGGTGCCATTCCTCTCGTTATTTTCATCCAGCAATTGTGTGCTCTTGCTTAGCTGACCACAATCTTCCAGGACTTGACTACCCTGAAAAACTGATTTACTCTTTTTCTGTTTTACTGATCTCCAATTTTGTAAAACAGACACGGTCTAATTAGATTGCTCATTAGAATGCCTCTAAACATTCCAACTTTGAGAAGCATTTGGAATTCTAGTTTCCCCATCAGTGCCATTTAACAATAAAGGAGGTGAATTTGTTGTCTCGATCTTTTCACCAGCTCCCACTGGAAGTTTTGGATTCAGAAATGGTTGTGGATTATGATCTTCCATGATGCAGTCCTCATAATCATCCGCCGTTAGAAGTTTTCCATGGTGCAAATCCATCATAGAAGCCTGAGTTGCATCCATTCCACCTGCAAGTAAAGAAGGCTTCTTGCAAATCATATAATCTGACATACTCTTGGTGACTGTCTTTACTGAACCATTATTTGGCAACCTTTTGTCATCAGCTTGCAGTTCATTTGAATGATACTTCTTCAACAAACTATTATTCTCAAAATTTTCTATGTTTGCTCTGGGGCCTCCTTGATCAATATGTAAATCTGGGTGAGAAATTTCAACTAAAAGAAACTTGGTCCCTTTTAACCCATGAAAAGCACTTCCAACAAGCATTGAATCAACAAGATGATAGAACAAGAATTTGCGTTTGGCCATCAAAGCACCAACATCAATTTCTCCAAGATAAGGGAAGCATGCCAAATGCCCTTTCCTGATTTTTGCTCTGAGATCATCAATAGTCTCCGAGGGAGATGCTGAGAGGGCCAGATGGGTGTCCATATTAGTGTCTACAAATATCGAAATCATCGGCGTACTATGGTTGCTACGAGTCTGAGCTTCCATTCCCATTAAAAGAGGAATATTGTTCATTTCTCCCATTTCATCACCTCTTTCTCCTATCATTTCAGCTGCGAACTCTTTGGTCAATTTGAATTGCAAAGTATCAAAAGATACAGTGTCTTTTTCATAGCACTGAGCAAACTTATGGGAGACCTCTGCATTGTATCCATCAATCTTCTTGAAAAAGGTCAACCATCCTGCATTTTCAAATAGCTCTATACATTCTGGAAATTTATCTATCCAACTGAGATCAGTGGGCTCAGCTCTATTAGTTTTTCCACTTTTCTTCATTTTCAATATGGTTTACAGCACCTGTCAATAATCTCACAGTCTATTTATCTTCGAATTCTCACAGTCTGCCCTATCACACAGTTCAGGAAATGTTTTGAACCAAGTTTCAACAATTTGACCTAATCACAGACTCAGGGACCTCCAATAGTTCTGCTCTGAGCTTTACTAACTTAAATGGTGAATACTTAGATATATTGATTAATATCTCATCATTCAAAGTCTATTGAGTGAGAAAATTCATGTACTTCCTTAGAATTTTTGACATTATAGGCTTTATCGGAAAACCCCCAAATTTAACAAACCCTATCAAATGTCACACGGAGTACCTGCTCAAAATATTAATACAAACACTGGAAGTTGATCCCTTGAAAGATTAGGTGTCGAATTACACGTTCCAGTTGTCTTCGACTGTCCAGATCACTTCAAACTGTCACCGTTGGGAAACCCTAATTCTTCCTTCAACTATCAAAACTCTGATTTTTCAGCAATATGTCTCCACCATGACTTTCAATGCCTTCATATTCTTCAGCTTAGGAACATATTCCCGAAAATTCTGCCTCGTTCCACTCACTGTCATCATTTGCCATGAACTTGCATACAATTTCCACGATCTCCCTCATACGATGACCATACACCTGTTTCAATGATAAACTTGGCAAGACATGTATCAAATGTGATAATTGATGTGGTTAACACCTCAGGGACAAAACCCCAGAAAAAATTGGACTGAAAAATAACGATTTTGGCATTCACGACTTTCTTGTAGCGCTCCTGTGTAACTTTTTCTGGCTAGCGCTACAGGAATCCCTATGCGCTACAAGAATCCATGTTTTATGATTTTTTAACCAAAACTCCAAACAAAGTGTTGTTTTTTGGTAAATAACTTTAAGTAAGGTCTTATGATATTTCTTTAGAACCTTTTAGAAATATATGCATCCTATAAGCCCATAAAAACCATGAAATTAATTAAGTCAAGCAAAAATTAAAAAGAAAACTTGTTAAATCAACTATAAACATAAGGCTAAAATCAAAATATTTTAAAGGATACCAAGGTCAAAACTTTAAAACAATAAGACAAATCATATTTTTAAGACAAGCAAATGGTTCGAAAATAGAAAACAAAAACAGGCTATAACAAAGCAATAGTAATAAAAAAAGTGTGCTTGTAGGAATAACACATTGGTGTGTTAGGACAAATTGACCGCACCGAGAATGCATAAGCATTTTTTTTAAAGAAATTAAAAAATGACCGGACCACACAATAACACCAGTGTGCTATTACTATAAATGCATTCGTGTGTTTAAACAACTCGACCACGCTGAAAAATGTGTAAGTGGTTATTTTTAATCAAATATATATATAACAACAAAAAAACAAAAACAAAAAATTGGCAGGCCGACAGGCTTTCATATTTGACCCAAGAAGTGGTCCCATCGCACCCATTGCCTTATATATAAAACTAAAAAGTTTTAAATCTAAAATCCCTAAAAAGAAAAATCATAATTCTTGAACAATAGAGGGATTTCAACCCTAATGTAAAATTTTGCAAACACAAAATGAAAGGAAGCAACAAGAAAACAAGGGTTCGAACATTGCAGGCAACTATGAATTTTTTTTCTGAGTTTATTGAAATTCTAAATAGGAAAATAAATAAATCATGCATTGTGATCAATAGTAATAATTTACATACTTGAAATTCTATTATGCAGGGTTTTGTTTGATTCACCATATCTTACAAATTTTGATCTTCAAAATAATCTAGTCACTTTAAACTCCTCTCTCGTAAGTCTCTTCTCCAAAAATATCCCCTCGAAATTTTAGCAAAATAATGAAATTGTGATTAGTTCTTTTAATACCTTATAGAATTAGTTTTTGAAATTGATTTCCCGCTCCTTTTTCAATTTATGGGAAAATTGTTCGCGTGATTTTTTATTTTTTATTTTTTGGACGTCAATGCATTATCTACACGGGTGCATCAATGCGTCATAACAAAAATGTATCGTAAATATATTTCTATTTTTTTCGGAATAGCGGTGCACTAGAAAGATATGAACGCACCAGCATGCTACGCTTTTCACAATGCACCGTATTGACATACAAAAAATATAAAAATATCATACTCTCGTGTGTATTAAAAATACAGCTATAGTGGTATGCCTTTATATACTCAGCACGTCAAGGTCAACAATATTGAAAATTTCATAGATTATTATCTGGTATCATACGGCAGATATTTTATTTTGCGAACTTTTTTGCAGATGTTCCAACATGATGCATTCAGGATTTATCTACACCGGTGCATCCAGTTACTTAGGACACGCCGATGTGCTTGTGTTATTATGGCGCACTGGTTTAATTAAAAATACATATGAATTTATGTTTCAACTAAATTGGTACTTTCATCTCAAATGTTCTTTTAGGATTCAACCACACCAATTACAATACTTCATATCATACATATACTGCTTAAACTCACCTTATTCTTACAAAATGGTTTCGAAAATATCTTGGAAGTTAGATTGTGATATGGTTCACAAAATTTATTTTAATATTGTAGACACATATTGATCATTGATTTGGCTCAAGTGGAAGGAGAAAATGTTATAATATCAAATGGTCAATTCTTCAAATTCCAACTCATATTGTTCAAAGTTCAACCACTTCTCCCTTTCCATCTCTAGTGAGTTCATATCTTATTTATATTTTGATTATCTAATTAAATTTATGTTACTTGTCCATGTGAATCATAATAACAATGTGTTCTATTTTGCAGGATCTCGATTCAGGATCGACTTCATATGCATAAGATATTACAACAATTGTGAAACGTCATAAGCTCTTATTAGTAGAAACATACTACAAGTACTTAGTAGATGAAAATGGGAAGCTGTGTTACCCTGTCAATTGTAACATGCCATCTTCCAGCCACAATATTGGGTCATCGGTAGTAATTTTCCATGATCTAGATCGCTTTTATGACACCGCAGTAGTATGTGGTTGTTCAAAATGTCAAGGGTTGAAGGAGAACCCTCGGTGTGTCCAACTCACTGATTATACTAATGATAAAATACCCAATGTTGATGGTCTAATACGAGCTACTGTAGTAAAAAATCCAATAGGTGATATAGAAAAGACATGTAGGAACACTTCCCTACAATCATTTTTGGAAAAGTTGGAAGCCAAAACAACTATGTTGCATCCTAAATTGACCAATACCTCTACTTCATTTCAGTCAATTGAAAGTCCTAGTGATACAAAGTATGATATCAATGCCACCCGGAACATCTCTACTATGAGATCCAAAAAGTTGCATGAGTTGAAATCAATAATGTCCAAGGATACACCAAGGTCAGTCTAATTGTTGGAGGGTAGCTATGACTTCTCTCTTCCCGTGAATTTGGAATGTAAATTTCCAACTTGTTACAACCGCTCTTTGTATGATTCTTGGTTGTCTTCTCTACCTATGCCTACTTTTGGAATTGAATTCTCCTTTTGTTTTAATAGTTTTATGATTGTCAATTCTAATGTAGATGTTGCAAATCTTGGGTTGTGTATCCTTTCACATGTACTCATTCCTCCCAAATAATCAATAGCACTTATGCCATTTTGTGGTCCTACTATTGTCGATTGGATTACTTGAATATTGTTAATACAAACATAACATTTCCATGTATAGTATATGCATGAGTGGTTATGTTTCTGGAAACTTTAACAGGAAGAACCTCTTATATATCGATGGTCGTCCATGCATTCATGGGAACATTGCAGGGTTCATAAATAGTTTTATGTGCTCTTTATTTTATGCAAATTGTTCATTTGAGGAACACTTCAATGACCAAGAGTTCTTTATGAAAAAGGTTCCTACTCTATGTTGGTGATGAGTTGTAAATAAACTATAACTTTTGTAGAACACCAACCGCTCGTCAGAGACACCTTGCATTGGGACTACCTTTAAACGTCCCCTTGGGGTGTAAGACAAAAAAAGATCGATTAATTGTATTTTTTAATTTTCAATGGGATTGATGTTGATGTATTGGTCAATTTGAACTTTTGTTTTATAAATTGTTTGTGGTTGAACATTTACAATTCAAAAAAAATCTCATGCTTATGTAATAGTTGCTTGGTATAAGGTTGAAACAAACCAATTGCATTGTGATTACTAATATCATCGATGTAATGTTCAATATATTTGAAATGACGATTATGATGATGAGAAACCTCTTTATCATCTTTTGTTTCACCCCACTACAATTTCAAATCGATATAAGGATGCAAAAAGAGTGTAACTCAGAGAGGAAGCATACCAAGCATGGTTGAATCAACCACCTATTCAATTCCCACTATGTCCAGACTCACCAATTAGGAATGCCTATAGTAATAGTATTTATTCACATGTTGGCAATGGAGGCATTGAAATAGAGGTTGGTATGGATGAGTTCTTACGACATATGATTACCATGCACACAATGTTGTTAGAGGCATTCCCGGATAATGAGCTAGGGAACGACGCTCATATTACCGATTCCTTCTTCCAAAGCCTTAAATCTTCTTCCACCACCCCTTTATTTGGACCTGGATGGACAAAGTATACCTTGTTGGGGACAATTGTTACTATACAACTTGAAATCAATGTATGACATGTCAGACATGTGATTATCCACACTTTTGAGGCAACTGACCATCAACTCCCTTATATTTTGAGGAATCTTGTCACACAATCAACATTGAAAATGGTCGATTTTATGAATATTAAATGATATTGTACATTTATGTTTCCCACTAATTGTAGTTTATTCAAAGATAATGTACTTCCAAGTGATAATGCATTTCCTGACAATTGCAAAGACGCAAAGCAAATGTTGAAAATGTTGGGTGTTGAGTACATATCATATCATGTGTGTCCAAATGATTGTATTCTATATAGGGTAGAATATGCAAACAAAAAGATATGTCCAAATAATGGGCATGACATGTACCATTAATCAGGAAAAAATTCTAAAGCACATGGTCCTCCTCATAATATATTGAGGCACATGATTATAATCCCAAGGATTCAAAGGCTATTTCATTGCAAAGAATTAGCTATGTTGCAAGGATTCCTTGCCTCGCGCCGAAGTGAGGCAAGAGCTATGTGAATCCCAACATATTCAATATCCAGGATTCATATAGAGGATTCATGGCACAATAATTTCAAGGATGAAGTAGGGAGACTTCAATTGTACAGAGCCATGGATGGCATCAACCCATATTTCCTCCAAAACACCAACTATTATGTTTGGCCTGTAGCAGTCACCAGCATAAATCCATCTTATACCCGGATCTATTAAGCATCAAGAGGGATCCAATTGCTTGAGATGTAAAAAAAAATTATCATAATTTATTTACACATAAAGAAAAAAAATACCTCGAGATGGATCCATCTTGGTGCTTAATAGATTCAGGTTTAAGATGGATCTTTATCTTATGATCTAGCATGAAATTTTTAATTACTTTTTATTTTTTATAAAGTTACGAGCCGACATGATTTTTTTAATTACTTTTTATTTTTCGGAACATTACACTACATAACGTGACAACATCTCCCCCATACTAGGTTGTAAGCACCTTGCTGCTCTCGATGCAATGAATTTTTTTAATTAATTTTTTTTGGGAACGTTACGTACCAAATATGACAAATGTGACAACATCTCCCCCATATTGGGTTGTAAGCACCTCATTACTCTTGGTGCAATAAATAATAATAAATATACCCCCATGGTTATCGTGAAGAATGAATACCTTATGTTGGCTCTTATAGTCCATGGTAGAAGACAAGTGAAGAATATGGATGTTTACCTACAATCATTGATCTATGAATTGAAGGAATTATGGGAAGGGATATAGGTATACAATGTATCAAGACCCATCCCAAAAAAGAGGAGTTTTACGTTGTATGGCATATGTGCGTAGACCACACATGACTATCCGGGATTAGGATTTTTCTCTAGTAAATATGTTGTTTGATTTGTTTATAATTGTAGCGATATGTTTTTGGCATATTTAATACAGTGCGATTGTATTGATCTTCAACTATAACGTGCTTTGTCTACCATAACATTGCAGGTCTTGTAACAAAAGGGTATCATGGATTTAATTGTTGTGGATCTTATATGAATGGATCCTTCAACCCTTGCTTTGGAATCTCTCTCGATGTCATCATTATAACTCCTTCTCGCCTTTGTGTTCACTCACTTTATTCCATGGGTCACCTCTCCATCAATGGCGTTGACAACCCCCTCTCCGTGAGTCCTAAAGGTATTTGCAACTCTATGATGTCCTAAAGGTGATTTGTCCTTAGTTGGAGTAGGCTTGCCCTAGCTTTCATGACTCCAAGTATTTTCTTCAAAGATGTAGTGGTAAACAAGGACCCCACAAACTCCAATGCCTTAGATTGCATATGCAGCTCTAAATCCCTCTATGATTATAACAAAGGATGCAACAAAGAAATGTACATTCTACAAAAATAATGGATCTATTTGTAGGTTTAATGGTATTTTTCCAAAACTTGTTGATCTCCACCATTGGATTTATTGCCATTGGAATCCATATATCAAGGAAGAAGTATACATCTATCCTTTTGGAAATGGCCTCTGCATAGTGGAATTTGATTTAGCAAAGGAGACAAATCAGAGCCTTAAATCTTGTCTATGGTTCTTGGGCAAACCCAAGCTTTGCATGAAGCCATGAACTTCAACCTTCAACCTATCTTCAAATTCCCTTTCAAAAATGCCTATCTAGGTAAGATTGCCTAACCTACCTTTGCATTTATGGGGTAATGACTCACTATGCAACATCGAAACTACTAGAAGAAATTTCCATTTCAAAAATAAGGAAGCAAAGCACTGTCATACTACAACATATGTGTATGTGGATTTTAGTAAGGTATTTTTGCCAAAAATCAAGTTGGTCGCCAAATATTACACTTGGACCCAAATGATGGATTATGAGTAAGTAACCTTTCGATACATGGCATGCTTTGAAAAAGGGTGCATTGCCACCCATGGAACCATTATTTCAAAGATTGAGTGATAAAGGAAATCACAAAGAAAGCCCAATTGGTTTGATGGAGAAACAAAGGCGCCCCACTTAATCAATGAGGACCCTTTGACGCCCGCTATGTACCACGTCTCTTAACTATCCACATCAGTACTTCCCTCGCTAGCAAAACCTACCTATAAAGAATAACAGTTTCCCACCTTTCCATCAAGGGACTTCCCAATTCAATCCTCTTGGTCAGTGAGGGAGCCAAACTCACCCCTTTGGAAAAAACAAAAACCCTTGTGATCACCCCCCAAACCCATGTGGATTGGTTTGATGAGGTGAAGGAAGAAAAGCAAATCAAGGGTCTTCTCAAGTTCCCTCATATAAGGTCAAATCTCGCTAGCTCATTCAGTTAAAGAGTGTGTATCATTAGCAAGGCAGCCCGGGTTCAAACCCCTTAGGGGTGAGCTAGTTGGGAGAAGACACCCAAAAATCCATCCATGTTAGGGGTTGGTGTGGCCCAGGGTGGGTGCAATCCCTGGGTGATTTTGATGGCTTAGATACCCCTAGGTTGCGACCTCTCAGCCAATGATGAAAATGCACTAACCCCGAGTGACGAGCATTTCTTAACAAACAAACAAACAAAAAATTCCCTCATATAAAGAAAACAGTGATCACAAATAAAACAAAGGCAAACAAAAAGAACCAATTATACCCTACAAGATCTAAGAAAGAAATAAACAATGATAATTAAAAAGAAAAACTTACCTCGCAACACTTGAGGATGACAAAAAGAAAAACCAAAACCTATTCTAAAATGTATTGTTTCCACAATTATTATACTCCCAATTCATCAACAACTATTTATATATATCAAGTTTTATAAGTTTTCAAAAGTTTTTATAAAAACAACATCGTAAGTTCTTCCAACTATAAGATCTTGATTTATAATACCTCCCATAATCTCCCAAATATGCTCTCACAAACTTCTTTCAAGTTTCCCACCGTACCTCGCCTTATTTTTGGGACCTAGGGTTGAACCCTAATATCGAATGATGTGTGTTTCCATTTACACATATAGGAACAACCATCAAATCATTGGATTAGATACAGGGCAACCTAATGATTTGATGGTTATTCCCTTACGTGTAAATGGGAATCTCAACGCACTTTTATGAAGTCGGTAGTGAGCATAAGAAGAGAATAACTGACAACGGACGATAGTAGTCATATGCGTCAATTCCAAGCAAGAGCTTTAGACCAATATTTGTTGTGCGAAAGTAAATAATCTTATCATATTGTAAAGTACACATTTTTAATAATATACTTTATAGATTGAAAGTAATTAAAGATTACATAATCTTCTTTTAATATATGAATAAATAACATTTACTCAAAGTACAAATCCTTAATAAAAAGGGGAGGGGATATTGTTGGGAAAAAAAATTATATATATAAAAGGGGATATTGTTAGAAAAAAAAATTATATATATTACAAAATATGATTTCAAAATTATTAGCCATATTTATTTTTTTAACAAAAATAGATACTTTTGTATTAATCAAAAAGGGGTTGTAGTTTTATTGGACAACCTGCGTACATCATAATGTTTCATATTAAGAGACCTACAAAGACCTTTACAAAACACAAAAATGTTGGTTCACACCTGTTGGAAACCACAAGATTTTTGTTTTTTGCATCTATTTTATTGAAGCAAACCCTAGAATAATGACCAACTAGAACACATTTAAACTTCATTACAAAATTTTCAAAAAAAGAGGATCTTGCCTCTACAGGCCTTTTGCCTTATTCTCTGCATTGGGAGGAATGCAAGGTGTTTGTTGAGCTTCAATTCTTACTCGATCCTCCAAGCTCCTTGTTGTCAGGAATATTGCACCTTCTGCGGACAAAAGTTGTTCCTCTGGTCTGAATGGTTCAGATCCAAAACAAATAAGTGAACGACAAAGGGTGAAAAACTTCCCTGAATGTTGTAAACACCTGGAATAATGCTTTGATGACGAACCTGTATACCTGCAGAACATATCAAACAAACAAGAACATCAAAGCTACAAGAACATTATTTATACATCCATACTAGTGACTAAGGAATCCAGTAACATATACATGCGAGATCAGTACAACAGATAGGTGGGACAGAAATCAGCTTTGCATTAAGAAATCAATGAAGAAGCTTACAACCATTGCCTTAGTGTTGACAAAATCCTCCACAAGACAAACACCTCATCCCTGATAGCTCCAACTTGCTCTCTTGTGCTTTCCAATGGATTGGGTTCGATAGTCAATTCAATAGCATAACATTACCATTCAGTTCTCTCTCCTCGACCATGGATGTGAACTTGTATTTATAAGACTCAAATGGATAGGTATGGTTGAGAGATTTGTGGGTGAGGTGGCTATAAGATCCTACCAAGAGGGATCTCGACTCCAACCAACCCAGATTGATAGGGATAAGGGAGGACACGAGGCTCATGTTTTAGAAACCTCTAGAATCCTCTTTTTTTCCAATTTTACCAAGGGTATCACTTATACACCTTTATGACAGAGCGGTGTAGGTAAGAACCGCTTCAAGAATGAAGCACATACGCGATGGCATCGCTTTTCTATAACAGGACTCAGGCAGTGCTGAACAAGGTACCACTTATCAGTGAAAGCGGTGTTAGGATTTTTCATGTAGAATTTACATCCAGAGCATGTTTCCACTCCATGTTTGGGATTTAGGGCAAACATAGGTGCTAAGGATCTCATCACATGTTGGTGACAGGATTTGGGTATAACAGAATGCCCCCCAAAGCATGAGGCTTAGAGGGATACGATAAGCGAGAGCTCTGAGAGAACAAGTTATCACTTCGAGGTGAGAATCAGCTTGATCGGAGAGTGTCGTCGAGTAGGCATCTGCAATACATCAATATTTTTTACTCATAGACAAATGTAACCAACTCATGGCTGCAAACCAATACAAGGCAGATCCATGAGAGGAATAAACAACCATGGCTACTAGAATACAGCGTAGATCCATGTGATGGAGGACTCAAACTTGGACATAGCTACCAGACATACAACGTAGATCTATGCCATATAGATGCAAATTTGAGCATAGACACGACCATACAAATGTGGATCCATGCTTGATATACAAAACTCCATCGCAACCTGGGGAAACCAATGAGTGCTAAACAAACACCCAAGGTCTTTGTCTTGTTTTCCAAAAAGTACGATTCTATCCATGTGATTATAATGTTCTGAAGTCGAACATGGTAGAAACCACTTGATTACCGACCAATGATGTGAACTGTTAACAAGTGCGAGGGAGATCACCATTGATGTCAATGATTCCCAAGGTACCCTAGTACAATCTACTGAGTGTGAATAGATGCCTTGATGTCGAACACCTAGTCGATTCTATCGATCAAAGGTCAATGATGTGAACATATGTCGAGAGCGAGAGAATCTATCATTGAGGCATACAGATCTCAAGGTACTAAATTTGTTTCTAATATTATTTCCCGGATGATGAGATGATGTCAACAATAGTCTCGTCGAAGGAGGGCCATGATGAATCCCACATCGACAACATGAAACTCGGAACAAAGTTCTAGAATGATGTGGATGAGGTAACCATAAAACTGACTCAAAAGTACTGACACAGAGACTGTTTTCACTGCAGAGGCAAACTTTTTCAACTTCCCTTTGAACATCGAGCGGCACGACAAAAGACTTGGCAACATGACTAGGCCAGACAAACACATAGTTCGACGATGGACAATGCATTCTTTTGAAAAACTCAAAGGAGTGACACGACTCATGAAAGTGGATCGTCATGGAAATCAACTGAATACCCAATTGAATGAAATGATATGCAAAGAAGTGCCTTGTTCAAAGGTAACGACAAACTGCCATTTATTTGCAAAATGATTCCCTTCCCTTAAATTCCCCATCATGATTAATGAGTGCCTCTTTTCATTTTTACGAGTTATACATATACATATACATATATGTATATGTATATGTATATGTATATGTATATGTACAGACTTCTACTTTTGGTGTTTATATGTCTCAAATCATAAATGTATTTATATGAGTTTTATGTGAATTTTACAGTTTATTTACAGTGAACCATGTTTTATTTTCATGTCATGAATGGGCAATGTGCCAGTCTAGGATGTAATTTTCCAATGAGTCGGCAACTGCATTATCTTCCCTAGGGATACGCCTATAGGTAATAGTTTCAATTGACCTCTCCAATAAACGTACCCTTCGGAAGAGATGGAGAAGCATGGGATTCCTGATGGTATAGACATGGTTTAAATGACAAACAACTAGTTGTGAGTCCATCAAAACTACCAAGTTACGAACATCTTGGGAAGCAGCTTCAGTCAGAAGACCTATGACTGCTTGATACTCAGCGATATTGTTGGTAGCAGGACCAATACAAACCGCTCCTGAACTGACCAAATCGTTAACTAGGGAATAGAGAACCCAAGCAGCTGAGGCAATATTCAAGGTGTGGCGGAAAGCACCATCAACGAAGCCGTAGAAAGCCATCTGCTCTACATGACCAAAACATGGTATAAATAGATACGGACACTAAATTCAAAACCATATTGAAAATACTTAAGCACACTAAAAGTCAAGTAATATACATATATACAAGGTACTATACAAGAAAGATATAGCCATAGTACCTCTTCAGGTACAACCCATTGCGAGGTTGTCCTAAGGGGATTCCATCATAGTCCATGAGCTCATAGGCCCCTTTCTCTAGAACTTTGGAAATAATGAAAGGACCGTACCACATGGATTCGAACTTCCCTTTCCCTAGTTTGTCATGTCTTTGATCATAGGTTAAAACTAGGTCACCTTCGTTAAAGGCACGAGGTTGGATAGACTTGTCATACTGCGCCTTGACGCGTTTCTTATGTGCCTCATTGGCTAAGGTAGAATCTCTTCTAGTTTCATCAAGGTTGTTCAAGTAGAGAAATCTTTCTTCCTCTGTGGAAGTGTTTGGGAGAAGTTCGATGACAAGTTTCAATGATGGAATTTGACATTGAATAGGCAAGACAGCTTCTAGTCCATACACAAGCTGGAAGGGTGTAAAACCAGTAGCTATTTTTACCGAAGTCCTGTAAGCCCAAAGAGCGCAGAAAAGAATATGGTGCCAGTTGGATTTATGGTGTCCAACCATCTGACTCAGCATTGTTTTCAAAACTTTGTTAATGGCCTTGACTTGACCAATAGCTTGCGAATAATAGGGTGTTGAGTCTTCATGACGAAAACCTAGCTTGGCACTTAATTCCTCCATCATTTGATTGTGGAAATGTGATCTGTGATCTGTAACTATGGATTGCGGGACTCTGAATATTGCTATCACATGATTGAACAGGAAGAGAGCGGCAGTCTTACCGTCCTCTGCATATGTAGGCATAGCCTCAACCCATTTCATAAATAATCAACGGCTACGATGATGTAACCATGCCCCCCGGCTGAGGTAGGCTTATAATGCATGTAATCGATCCCCCATTTGGTGAAAGGGCCAATGGCAATGATGGGGTGTAACGAAGCAGGGTGGGTGCATTTTTTCGGATAGAAATGTTGGCAAGGTGGCCATTTCTTAACAACCTTGTGACAATCTTTAAAGATTGAAGGCTAGAAAGAGCCAGCGTGAAGGATTTTCTAGGCTATAGCCATCCCAGATAGATGACTACCACATGCTCCAGAGTAGCAGTCATTCAAAACTTGTTTAGCTTCCTCGTGGGTAAGGCATCGCCGGAGAACAGAATCGATACCACGTCTATACAAAGTGTCATTCAAGATGAGATAGTATTTTGCATGGTGACGGATACGGTGGCGATCGTCATGGGATAGAGTGGGCTTAAATCTCTGTGTCTGGAGATAAATGAGAAAATCTCCATACCATGGGTCAGTAGTGCTTATCAGGAACGGGAATTCATCCGGGAATGAATCAATGGGCTCAGATTCTGTCAAAGCACAGGGAAGATCACACATTAGCTCAGCAAAGACTAAGGATTTCTTTGACATAGTTTTGGAAAATTCTAGATCAAACTCTTGTAGGATGGCTATCCATTGGGAATACTTACCCTCGAGCACCTGATGAGTCAGGATGTAATACATAGGGTTTTGGTCTGCCAATACAGTGGTTGTGCGTAGCAAAATGTAGTGACAAAATTTCTAAACAGCAATGACCATGGCCAATGCTAATTTCTCCATGCGTGAGTATCGAGTTTCGGAATCCATGAGATTCTTACTAGCATAGTATATCACATGTTCCTAACCGTTGGGATTCTCCTGCACCAAAACCATGGCGATGGTAGTAGTGGAGGAAGCAATGTATAATAGAAAATCCTTTGAATAATCGGGGGGGGTGTATCATGGGTGAGTGAGTCAGAGCATGTTTGAGATTATCAAAGGCCCATTAGGTTTGGTCATCCCAAAAGAATGGAGTGTCCTTCTTAAGGAGACGCATATAACCATATGTTTTCTCTGCAAAATTGCAAATGAAACGGCGGAGGAAGTTTGCCTTCCCTTGCAAACTTTGGAGTTCTAGAAGGTTGGTTGGGGATGGTAGGGCTAGAATAGCGGCAATTTTCAATGGATTTATCCGGATGCCATCCTTAGAAACCACAAAACCTAACAGGCATCCCATCTCAACGCAAAAAACACATTTATGAGGATTGAGCCGTATGTTATAATGACGGCATCTCAGGAAAATGTCTCTAAGATGACCAAGGTGGTCCTCCCATCGCTCTGAATTATCTAGGAGATTGTCAAGGTACGGTTCTACAATATCTTTTATGTCGTGAAACACATAGGACATAGCACGCTGAAAAGTGGGTCCAACGTTTTTCAGGCTGAATGGTAACTTCTTGTATGCAAAGGTTCCCCATGGGAAAATAAATGATGTCTTGTGCTGATCAATGGGTAGAATCTCAATCTGATTATAACCTAAGAAGCCATCCATAAACGAGAAGATGACACTTTTGGCACAATCGTCGATAATCTGGTCGATATGCAGAGTGGGAAAGTTGTCTTTGGGACAAGCTTTGTTCAAATCTCTGAAATCGATGCAGACTCTAATGGTGCCCTGCTTTTTATTGACAGGGACGATGTTCGATACCCATTCCGTTAGTGGTACGGGATAAATAAACCTTGCTTTTAGAAGTTCTTCTATTTCATCTTTGATAGCTGCGGCTTTCCATGGATGGACTTGTCTCAGTTTTTGCCTAACCAATTTTGCAGTGGGATAGGTTTTTATTTCATGAACCATAATGGATGGGTCTATCCCAGGCATTTCTCCATAGGACCAGGAAAAGACATATCGGAATTCTTTGAAAAGTGCTCTATATGCTTTAGATTCTTCTATTGAGCAGTTTTGCCCAACATGAACATGCTCAAGGGTGTCAAGCTTAGCTGATATGTCAATTGGATTTGTTTGAGTAATGTTGCATAGGTTTCCTTTAGAATCTGTGTTCTGCAATAGTATAGGAGTTTGAGGTGTTTTGACAATATCAGTAGTAAAAAGCGATGCAAAATCATGGTCTACCGAACTGTTATTGGGGAGGAACGAGGATCTATGGTGATGATCCTCCCATATAGGTTCATTCGTACTCATAATCTCCATAATGGACTCATCAGAAAGAAAATTCTGGGAGAGATAATTCAGAGTAGGAAGAGAGGGTTCTAACCAGTAGGGCAGGTGGTAAGGGTCTGAAGCCACCATATGAAGGTCATTAGTGTGGTCATCGAAAAGGGTTTGGATAATGTTGTACATTGCTTCATGTGGACTCAACGAGCTGGACCCAACAATTTGTTTTCCCTTTGGATCATAATCAAATGAAGAAATCATATTTACCGTCATCATTTCTATGTTAGGAGGGTTTGACAGAAAAATCCCCATAAGGGAAGAATCCTTCAACATGCCTACCCCAATCGATTGGTAAGGGGGAGGGGACTGGCCTAACATAGGGATGTTATTAGCCGTAGGGGTGGTAACATCTGGCGGACAGAAATCGAGTTGGTCAATGGTTACAATCCTCCCAAGATGTGGAAACTGGACGGTTCAAAATACCGTCGAAGCGACAGCGGTCATGGCGTAAAACCAATTTCTTCCTAATAGGAGGTTGTAATCTAACGGGGCATCTACTACTTCCACTTGAAAGGAAATGGTTTTTCCCCCAAGCTCGCCTGAAAGGGCTGCTATGAGACCATGGGGCTGGAAACCTCATCCATCAAATGATTTCAGAGTCGTTGGTGATGTTACAAGCTCGAGAGAGCCAATATCTTTCCAACAAGACAGGGACAAAACCGAAGTTGAAGCTCCTTCGTCTAAGACAGTTCTAAAGACCTTCTTTCCGACTACTTTCGTTATGATTTGGAAAGCGAGTTTGTGAGGTAGTATAGACTTATAGTTCTCGACATTAAAATGAATCAAATTAGTGTTGTCCGGTTCTAAAACTCCTAATGCGGTTAACAAGTTTTTGTGTTGCGTAGGACAACTTTGGAGTACTTCCAAGGTAGACATTGCACATGGTGCCTGAGAAATATCTTCAACTACATTATAAAAATGGGAAGCTCAGGCATTAGCATTAAAAATAGCCTTCCTAAGAGTACTCTTGGGTGGGTGCAAAACCATGTCGAGATTAGGTTTCTCGATGGTTAGGGGACCAGCGGACAAGGACTCAGGAGAACCAGTAGAGGGAGCTTTTCTTGAAGAAGAATTGTCTTCTTTCTTGTCTGTGGGTTTGTCATAACTCTGAATTCAAGTTTGCAAATTAATAGTGTCCGATGACATCATGAAAATTTCCTCTGAAGAACTATAATTTCACTGATTAGAAATGTGGTCTATCAGCTGTTGTTGAGAGGGAAAAGGATCCGTGAGAATTGTTGGCATGGGATTAGTTTTTAGAAATTGATTAATTTCTTCATGACGAGGACACTCTTTCATGAAGTGGTCACCTCCGCATAGCAGACATGGATATTTCGCTTTTCTTTTCCCTTTATCATTCTCGTTGATGGTTGGTTTTGGATTCTCCTGCGGGTTTCCAAGTTTTTTGTTTTTGGCTTTACCTTTCTTTTTATTGTTGTTGGGTGTTTGTGTACTTTGAATGGAATTTACCTCGGAAAAAACCTTGGGAGTTGAAGGATTAGAGGTGGAATTTTGGGGTTGCTTGGCAGGTTTTGCTGTTGGCGGGGACTGGATTGAACCAACAATCCCATCAATAGGGGTTTCTGCTGGTGGCTTGGCAGGATCGGTGATTGGGCGAGGAGCTTGAGGGATCAAGTCATACAATGTTTCGGACTGGGAATATACCAAGTTCAGATATTGGGCTCGACTAATGGCTTTCTCTTCAGTAATGGCACCGCCCATAGCCACATCTTGGGTGATTGGAGGCAACAAAGATTTAGTAAACCAATCAGCTAACAATTGATTCGAGATAGGAGCCTTAATAAGTCTTCTCCACCTTCTCCACTCATGGATATGATATGATATGTGCGTGGAGGTGTTATGATGCAGAGAAGTTAAGAGATCTGTACCTATTTCATAGTGGATAGGAAGTTAAAAGTGTGTAAGAAAGACAGTTGCCAAAGAACCAAAATCCACAAACGAATGTTGTGGAAGTTAAATGTACCATTTCACGACGGTACCGGTCAAAGTTCACTGGAAGAGTCTTAAACGAACTGAATCATCCATTAGGGAGTTCGAAGAACACCAGAAATGGAATGTCATGACGTGGTTTTTTGGATCATCTCCCTGCTTCTCATCAAATTTTGGAATGTCCAATGGTAACTTTACCGGAATGGCAGGCCATGAGGGGTTATGTCGAATGGGATCATTAATCAACTTGGATAAATCAGGTAAGTCCAAAGTTGCTAGGAAAGGTAACTGGAGATTAGCTTGTACGTACTGGTAGTATTGATAGGGCATATAAGTACCAGTAGGACCATAAGTAGACTGATAGATAGGTTGTTGAAATGGATGTTGTGATGAAGAACCACCGGAAGATCTACCCGCAGGGGGTTGATTTCTAGGATTTGAGACCGTTAGGACCACCAGAGCCTCCAGAAGGAGGACCGCCAGGGCCTCTGGGACCACTAGGACCGTCAAGACCACCAGGAGGAGGACCACCGAACCCTCTAGGACCCCTGGGAGGTAAACCTCCAGAGCCTCCAGAACCACTAGGAGGAAGGCTACCAGACCCTTCAGGACCATTAGGAGGGAAGCCACCAGGCCCCCCAAGACCACCAGGACCATTAGGACTATAAGGAGGAAATCCGCCAGGCCCTCCAAGACCATTAGGCCCCCTATAGGGAGGACCTCTGTAAGGTGTTCCTCCAGCACCCCCCACAGTATGTATAGGTATCCCTCCCATAACTGGCATGTGGGACTAGTTGGGTTGCCCCCATGGAGTGAAAGTATTACCAGGATATGGAATTCCAGCATAAGGCATTCCTGTAGGGGTGGGTTGGTAATTGATATTTCCTACAGGTACTTGATTTGTTGTGTAACCATATTCCCAAGAGGTTTGATTGATTACAGGTTGTGCCCCCAAGGGTTGACCTGAACTGGATCGAGTGCTAACCACATTCGTGTGGGTAGGAGGGACATAGACTGCAGATTTATCTATACTAGAGGTCTGTCCATTACTAGCTACAACTCCAGTGACAGGTAACGTAGGTCGTGCTGGGGGTTCCCCCCCAGCACTAGAAGGTGTTGATGAAACAGGAATTGAATGTTATTCCCTATGTGCGGAAGACCCGGGAGGATTTGGAACAGACATAATATGGGAGGTGGTGGGGTTGGTAGTTTGACCTGGATTATGCGGAGTCACAGCGAGATCTAAAATAGGTTCAATGTGTTTCATAGAATCAGCAAGAGAGCTATATCCCGCAGGCCAAGGATCTGTATTACGAGGAAAAATTGTCGAGCGAGGTGGTGGTGTACCCAATATGTTATCTATTTTCTTCTCAAGTTCTCTTGCACGAAGAATAGCTACCTGGTATTGTCTATGTTCTTCTTCATTTGGTGAAATTTCTTCAGAAGAGGTTGGACGGGTTCCAAATGAAGCAATAGCCTATCCCATAGAGGTATCCCAAAACAGAGCATTGGGACCATAATTTGGACGGGTAATATCATCAACATGGCCTTCTATGGGAGAATGGAAAGAAATATTACCCCTAGAAGGTTGTTGATCCAAGGGAGGACCATGCGAAGGATATGGATCTCTACTTTCTGCAACCACATTTTCTCTCGCTTCGGAGTTGGTAGCAACTCCTTGGTTGATAGCTTCCATAGGATCTTCTCTTGAAACAGGAGTAAAATCAGGTGGTAAGCCCCATACTCTTTTGGACTGTCTTAATTCAGCCAGTTTGTACAGTTCCTATCTAACCTAGGGTTTCAAAACTAGAAAAAACACACCAAAATTCCCCTAGTCAAGCTACAGGCCAAACAAGCAAACTTAAATGACAGGAGGAGTTCAGATAGTCCAGTCTCTCACCAGGATTGTCAAGAAGGTACCACCCGCGATATACCACAAGGGTACGTGCGTAGTAATCTCCCCGAATGTTGTTTTCGGTGTATCGCTCTAAGAAAGACGGCCAAAGGGATTTTCTCAGATAAATAAGGTATCCTAGTGGGGTCTCCCGATATACGCAAGGTACGTGGGAGCTCAAATCGGTAGTAGTGATGTCTAATGCACAACCATTCACAAGGGGCCTTCCTATATACAATTGAGTATGTGAAGTACCTTTCTATATACCTCAAGGGTACGTGAAAGATCGTTCCATATACCGACGATACATGGAAGAACCGCGCGAGTCCCGGGATGTAGTGCAGACGAGTAACGACAACTCCTACGCTTAATGACGCCTGAACATGTCTCTATCCTATCACTCAAATTTCTATGTAAATTTTAAGCCTATAACTACTGTTAATTTTAAAGTGGACGGTTAGGTGAATGCATGGAATTTTGACTGAAAAGTAAAACCATGCAGATATGTAGATGCAAATATTTCACTTTACCATTCGAGGTATGCCTACTTACGGGAGGGAGAGAGAGTATTTTCTTTTCGTTTTGAAAACCAAACTTCCCAAACAACTACTTTGAACAAATCAAATCCAAAGACAAGCAACACATTCCAAACTTATTTTTCTCTTTGAAAGCAGTTAGATGGGTAAGAGTCTCTTTTCCTAAAAGAAAAACAACAAGCACTCTACATTCATATGCAATCTATTTTTTCGATTTTTCTTTTAAACATAGATAGATCTAACTTAAAACTACACTATTTTTTCTTTTGATGAGACAGTACCAATGCAAGAGAGACAAAAGAACAAAGGGAAACTGAAATCTTATGGGGCTAATCAAAGATCGAGTGCCCTATGCTCAATAAAAATAATGACCTAATCTCAACAAAAAAAAATCTTTTTAAAAGCAAAAAGAAGTCTTCTATGGAAAAAATGAAATTAAGATGATAATCAAGTGTTTTTTCTTTTAGTCTTTATAAACGAAACGAAAAGAGATCTAACTGAAACCTAAGCTTTCAACAATTCCTTTCAGAATCACAACCAACAAGCATGAAAGCAAATGAATAATCAACAATCCTAACTTAGCTTTTGAATTCTTTTAATCAAACAAACTTTCACCACAAAATTTTCAACCATGAGCATCCAGATTCAAACAAACAAGCTTGACACTGCAGGGCTAAAAGCAAACAAAAACCCTACTATTGCAAAAAATCACAAAAAATAAAGTTCTGGAACAAGGCCTACATGGCACCATGCTAGAGGGGTCTTTGACAGAGTGATTCTGGACGAGCACTGCTTCTGGATCACTGCACTCAGGCGGTGGCACCGCTTATTGCCTACAGCACATGCGCGATTCCCTGAATATATTCAAAACACAAAGAGAACGAGATTTCAAGTCAAAAATTGCTCAAATCGAGATAAAGACTGATGAATTGACAATAAAACAGAGCATATAAAATGAAAGCAGTTCAGATTTGAATAGATTTGAAAGTTTTAAACCAAAATTCACTAAGTCAGATGGCAGATCTGACTGAAGAGAGTTACAGACTGGAGCCTGGATTCAGAAAAGTGTTCAAGGACTGAGGAAGATCAAATCGACTGAAATTTGCTTTGTTTCCCAGCAAAGTCACCAGATTTGTTGTCAGGAATATTGCACCTTCTGCGAACAGAAGTTGTTTCTCTGTTCTGAATGGTTCAGATCCAGAACAAATAAGTGAATGACAAAGGGTGAAAACCTTGCCTGAATGGTGTAAACACCTTGAATAATGCTTTGATGACGAAGCTGTATACCTGCAGAACATGTCAAACAAACAAGAACATCAAAGCTACCATAACATTATTTATACATCCATACTAGTGACTAAGGAATCCAGTAACATATACATACGAGATCAGTACAACAGATATGTGGGACAGAAATCATCTTTGCATTAATAAATCAATGAAGAAGCTTAAAACCATTGCCTTAGTGTTGACAAACTCCTCCACAAGACAAACACCTCATCCCTGATAGCTCCAACTTGCTCTCTTGTGCTCTCCAATGGATTGGGTTCGATAGTCAATTCAACAGCATAAAATTACCATTCAGTTCTCTCTCCTCAACCATGGATGTGAGCTTGTATTTATAAGACTCAAATGGATAGGTATGGTTGAGATATTTGTGGGTGAGGTGGCTATAAGATCCTACCAAGAGGGATCTCGACTCCAACCAACCCAGATTGATAGGGATAAGGGAGGACAAGAGGCTCATGTTCTAGAAACCTTGAGAATCCTCTTTTTTTCCAATTTTACCAAGGGTGCCGCTTATACACCTTTATGACAAAGCAATTAGGTAAGAACCGCTTCAAGAATGAAGCACATACACGGCAGCACCGCTTTTCTATAACAGGACTCAGGAGGTGCTGAACAAGGTACCACTCATCAGCTAAAGGGAAAAAGCAGTGCTAGGGTTTTTCATGTAGAATTGACATCCAGAGCAGGTTTCCACTCCAAGTTTGGGATTTAGGGAAAACATAGGTGTTAAGGATGTCATCACATGTTGGTTACAGTATTTGGGTATAACAATCCCCATCTTTGCCCCTTTTTTGGGAACCACAGTTCAATTCTACCAAGTCTTCGAAAATAAGAATTTTCAGATCTTCTTCATATTATGTGTATTTCTTGTGATCTTGTTATTGCACCTTAAGTTGTCGGGCCCAAAGATCCTCGTGCTCAGACTTTTTTCCTTGAAGATAATAAATTTCGATTTCAACCATAATGACCTTGGCAATTAGAATGTTCACCTATGCACTCAACATTTATAATCGATGAATTTCGGGCACCAATACTCTCCAAGGTTACCTCATTCGACCATTTTATACAGTGCTTGCATCACTGCTTCAAGATTTTTAGCATTCAAAATCACCATTCCCCTGCCAATGATTTACTTTCCCTCATCTGCATTCTCCATTATGAAACTACCTCCTTCCCCTACTTTTAGTTCCTACACCACAATAGCCTGCTTTGCTCTCTAAATTTCTATAGCAAGAGGGATGTTGGGTGTCGAAGGTTCCAACTTCTAAAACCTTAACTTTTGTTGCTATAAAAGTGCACCAATTCCATAAATAGGCAACAGTTTCCCTATTTAGAATTTCAAATAACCAACTAATTTAAAGACTCTAAATGCATACCTTCACACTAAAGCAGATTTTGATATTCAAAACGTGCCCGCACTTGATCTCCAACTTGATGTAAGAGAACCTTGCCACTATAAATGACATCCTTCTGAAACAGTGATCCCTATTTCAATGGTGACCTTGATTTGACTCCAAGCAAACTTTAGAAATAACATGCAACCTTTGAAATCGTCGACGTTCTATGGGATTGAAGCTCTCTGTGAAACCTGAAAGGAAAATCTATAAACCACCTCCCATTCCCCACTAGAACTGCAAAACACAATAATTTCTCAATTGTGTTTGGACCAGTCCCGAAATCCTAGCTCCACTATGTTTCATCATGAATTATCACTCTCTTACAACTGTGACTGGACTCCAACTTAGCCCTAGAATTGATGCAATACCTCATAATTTTCCTAGCATTACCCATGGCCGAAGTATATAGTGTATCCATCATTTCCCACCTATTCTCATGTGCAACCCATCTCACCATACATGTCACCATTAAATATGTTAATCCTTTGTATAGTACATTCTTAAATGCGACAACTTACATGAAATTTCCTTGCTATTTGTTAACATGAGACTTCCCCATGGCCATTAAGTGTAAATCCATTTATTTAGATATGCTTTAGTTTAATTTCCCTTGGTGAAATACACCTCAAAATATTAAATATAGAGCTAGGGAATGACATAATGACTTATCTCCCCCCCCCATAAATTTCTAGAATGCCTTGCTCTAGATCACATGCTTTGTTTGCTTATCAATCGACTCATTTATTTAACTAATGGAGAAATGAAAGACATGGACTTCTTCAAAATCTGATATCAGTTGTTGAATTCTCCACTGTATTTTAGAAAGAGAACCTTCCTTTGGAGTTATTTTAAGAGCCAAATGTCAAATCATAAGCATGGAATCCCTTGCTACTATCATATGTCTAACCTTCCATCAATGAGCTTTTTTCAAACCTTGCCAAAGTGTCATGGCTTCAGCTTGATTATTGGAAGTCACCCGTAATCCCTGAGCATAGGTATTCTCAATTTTTCCTCCGGGGTCAAAGAGTACCCCCCCACCCCGGCTCGCACCTGCTAACCCTATCTTAGCAACATTTATAGCGAAGGGGACATTACAACATTAATTTAGACACTTGCATCCTATTACTAGTATTTTAATAGACAACAATTAATGTCAATAATACCTTATAAACCATTTCTATCTCACAATAAAACTAATTTCTTGAAAAACTTATTATTAAAACATAAACAATTGAAATTTGTATTATATATATTTTTCACGAAGTACAATATCAAAATTGTTAACAACATTTATAGCAAAGAGGACATTATGGCAATAATTTGGACATTTGCATTTTAAAAATAGTATTTTAATAGACAAAATGTTAACGTCAACAATACCTTATAAACCATCTCTATTTGATCATAAAACTAAGATCTTAAAAAACTTATTTTAAAGACAAAAATAATTGAAATTAATATTAAAAAAAGAAGTTGTAGTTAAAACTTTGGAGCATTATCTTGTAGATTAATCAGATCGACTTATAGAGGAATTTCATCATGGAGAACCATGATGTTTGTAGCTTCTCCTGCATTTATATTTTGGGACACCACAAACTAATCAACATAGTAATACAAAAAAGATGTTGTCACTTAGTTCAAAATTCAACATATCAACTAAAAAGTAAGAATATGAAGGAAATGTATTTATATCATCCTTTGCAGAGGATTTTAAAAAGTGTCTAGTAGTATAAACTCTAAAAAGAAACCTAAGGTCAAGATAATTTTGCATAATATAAGAGAAATTGGTACTAATAGAAGACATGCTTGTTCTATGCCTCCTCTTAGCCAACATTGGTGGTTTTGATTCCTGATTTTTCAAGCTCATGTCTTCTAGCATTTGACGGATAAATTCCTCTTCTTTAGGCTCATTAGGGATAGATTCCATTAACATTTTGAAAAATAGAAGTTGTCGAGTGTGAACCCTTACTTAAATTGCAAACCATTTTCTGTAACATGGAGCATCCTGCTTCCAAGACCTAGATTTTTCCTTTTTGTTAAAGAAGAGTTTCCATTCTCATTTAGAGTTGCATTAATGCTCATTGTCATAGACTTTGGTTGTTACAAAGGATATGGAATTTATGTTGCAATTGTTCAAATATTCATGCATGTGCAAGATTATAGGTATTTTGCGTATTTCTCTAAGATAATTCCCATGATTCCCAAGGAAATCCATTCCCCAAAGACTAGAGATGCCCAACCAAAATAACATGGTGAAATCAAATAGACACGTGCTAGAGTAATCATTATAAACCCACAATTGGATTTTCAAATAACCAACAGAAGAAGAGTTGGGCTACCTAATCCAAGAGGGAAAGGGACTCCACCTTCTTACTACATGTGCAATGAGTCAAATTGCATACTCCATAGTAGAAAACCCCCCAAAAAATGCTCTAAAATTTCTTAGACTCGAAGAAGAGGCAAGGTCAAGGAACCCACAAAGCACCAGACCAAATCCAACTTAGCAAATAACCAATAGTGAGATAAATGCATAGAATTTAGCCCAAAAAATTCTTAACCAACAAAGTGGGAATAACTGACCTGAAGCTCCTGCAAAGGTAGAGAACGCAACCATATAGATCCTATTCTAGATCATATCTTGCATGCCTTCTCACCAAAGTAGTCGTAGCATACCCAAATCTCCATAATCCCACATGCAACCCATTTTAGTTCCCCCAGCTCTACAATATGTCTATTGCTAATTAAGATTTGCATGTGTGAGAATGATGCATATAACATCGTGTTTCCCTCTATATTCATTACTACTTCTTTAACATGAAAACACAGATGCCAAATATCAAAAGGAACATGGTGGCATGCATTCGTTTACAAGATTCATGGACTTAGGGGATAGGTTGTGAAGATGTTTCCCTACATTTTCTAAGAATTCCTTCTCTCAAATGTAAGGATTTATTAGCATGGTTATCTCTCTAGTGATTGTAATCCCTCAATACATGGTAATACTTAACATTTTATAAACAAAGAGCCTCCTTTTTTATTCTTTCAATGAGACAAGCTAGCTTGTCATTGGACGGAGTGTTGAAGTTATTCATGAGATTAATTATTACCAAAGAAAGACTATTAGAGACTTGGCACTATTTGAATCCATATTTTGTATCACCTAAAGGAGAGCACAAGCATTTTCTTAATCGTTTGTGGCTATCCATAGACCCTACTCATAGCTCAATTCTTGATTTCCACAAGGATCAAGAATGAATCCCCTCAACACTTGTCACCTCTTTTACTATTACTTTCTGAATGTGTGGAAAAGTATTGAATCTTTCAACTTCCTTCCAGTAAGTATAAATACCTTGAATGTTGAGGAAGTGTCACTCAAGATCAACTAAAACCCCCCAACAACCTAACAAGGGTACTTTTGTGGAAAGCATCCCCCACATTATGTCAAATTGGCCCTAATGTAATTCAAATCATGTTCACTAATGACTCAAGATATGCTTAGATGTAGTCAATTTAACATCATGGTTTTAGAAACTAATGTAGTCTATGTGTTACAACATACTTTCCATCTTGATATTTACTCATTTGCTTAGTTTTTTTCTCATACAAGAAACATGAAGGTAGCGTTAAACTTCAAATACATCCATAGTAAAATTAAGGAAAATGATAAAGATTGTTGTTTATGAAGAAACTTTATGTGATTTGTATGCTCATGAGGATGAATGAAAATTTATGTGATTTGTATGCTCACGAGGATGAATGAACGTGAAAAGATGTATGGTAGTGGAACTTTCATTGCTACATAGAACTTTCACTCTTATAGGGTGATGTTGTCTTCTAAAACTTTAATTTTTTATGCTAGTAAAGAAACTATCACATAATAAATCAATCATACAACATAAGTAATAGCAAAAATGCAAATTAACAAAAGAGCAAGTTAATAAGTGGGCAAAGTCAATTTACTTGAGCGGAAGAGTTTCCCAAATTTATTAAGAATTTTGTTGGAGATTATAATTTCATCGATTGATAAGAACAATAATCATAAAACTTTACCCTTGAGTATTTTAAACATTAATCTGATGCTTCATTTTTTTTTCCACACCAAAAGACAACTTTATATATATTCAAAAGCTGTGTCATAATTACAAAAATATCCAGATCTTTCTCTAAAACATATTTGTCCATACTCTAACAAAAAAACTTTTATCCCTTTTTCTTCACACTTACAGTCCCCTACCAGCTGCATAATCATATAACTTACTAAAAACTTGAAATCTTAAAGTTCTCTAATAACTAGAAAACTAAACTATACTCATTAAACCATGCTCGATACTAGTTCCCTCCGGGATCAATTTCCATGCGATGTTCTCCATATCTTCCTTTAATGCAAGCTTGGACAAAATATCAGCCTCATTATTTAGCTCTCTATAGATATGGCTGAAAGTTATTAGATGAAAGTTTGTGATAATGTCCTTAGTCCGCCTGGCCCAATGTTGTAACTCAAAATTGTGCAATGACTGAATGTCCTTTTCACAATCAATAATAGATTTAGAGTCCCCAAATATCGAAATAGAAAGTAAGTCCTTTTTCCACGCGAAATATAGCAATCCTCAAAGAGCCACAAGATCAACCTTCGTATTTGTTCCACTGCTTGCCCCCATCTTCAATCTATATGATAGATTATGCCTAATTCTTATCACCGTACCTGCCCCGCAAATACGATTCTGCTGCGCGCCATCGAAGAGTCCAATTACACCATTTTGTTCCACCCATGGCTACTTTATGACTCTATTGTTTTTCGTCCTATGCAACGAACCGTAAGCATTCAACCATCTAAGTGCTTTTATTCCAGCTTTGTTTGTATCTGCAACAATTTCCTAGAAAATGCACATATTCCGCTCTCTCCAAACTGCTCAAAATACAGCTATGATTATATCTATGTTCATATCAGTCTTCTTAATGCAATGAATTATGTTTGAAGTCGGACACATATTATCCCAATTAGCTGGCAGTGATAGTTGTGAGCCCACCCAAGCCCAAACATTCTGAAAGAAAATACAATTACCTAAGATATGTTGGACTGATTCCATATCTAAATGACAGAGCCAGCACCACTCGGGCCCATTAAAACCACGTTTTTGTGGCACATCCCATGTCAGTATCTTATTGTTGATACATAACCGCCCAAAACATTTTATCTTCAAGGGCATCTTCCCATCCCATATACAGTGAAGAATTCCCTCCACATCTCTAGCAAGGAAACGATTTGCCAAAAAAAGATACATCAATTTCGTTGTTACCTTTCCCGAATCCTTGTTCTAATCCCAGACCAGCAAATCAGCCTTCTCTAATAATTATATACCAGTAGATGTCAAATGTTTAACAAATAAATCCCACTCATCTGCCAACTCCTCACAAAGGTTGAGTTCCATAGATGTTAACCATCCCAGCTTATGAGTTTCTTTAACAAAGAAAACATGATTTAGATCAAAGATATTCTTCTCATAAAGAGCTTTGATTAACCAAATGGATAATGAAAAATTTTCACCCATTCCAACAAAGGGGTCGATACCAATGAAAATCTGCGCTCCACTTCCCACCTGCCAACATAGATTTGGAAGAATAAAGGTAAGTGTGTTGAGTAAGCTCCGCCAAATCAGAGAACCAATCTCCCAAAGTATAATAGGTAGTGTATACAAGGTTCGAGCACATGTTCACCTAACTCAAATCATCATAATTATGAAAGAAAAAGAAAAATAGAATGAATTTTACTTTTTTTAAAAATTCTAAAAAATTTTCACTAGTAGAAAACAAATTTATTCACTTATTCAATCAATCAGTTAACCTGAAACATCACCATAAGTGGTTGGACATATAAAGTTATTTATAAGATAGAGATGAAGTGCACAAAGGGGCCATCAATCATGTTTTCCCATCTACGGGTATGGAGAGAATTTTTGGGTTGCAATTTCCAAAGTTTATTGATGATTCAAGAACGTACCCTTTCTTCTTATATGTTAGGAATAAACACATGTAACCACGTTCAATCATTGTTTTCAAAATGAATATGTAGATAACACGTGCATATGTGAGAGAATTGTGGTGGGTCATGCTAGACACAGAAATTCATGCACATAATACTCTTAGCTTTACTTTTATAACAAGGGAATTCTGATAATAATATAGTATGCTTCATAAGCCCATTTCACTAAGTCAAATATTAATAAATTATAATGCTAATAAACTATAATGGAAGTACCCAGTGCCCACTCTCCATGTGGTCCACCATTAATACAAGTTCATAGAATCCTCAGACAAGAATTTCCATTCCTATCTGCCACGTGTCTTCCACCCGTACGGAAGTTCCTAGAATATGGTCAAACAAGAATTTCCATTTTTATGTGCCCCATCATCAGATTATTATTGAAAATTGGATGATGTATGTGTTTGGTCGGCTGTAAGCTATTTTTATGCTCTATAATTTAAAATTATATTTTAAAAAAATCAATGGACTTTTATCAGTCAAAGAGTCAGGAAAGCCCATGGAAAGCAAGTAGATTACCTAATGGAGACGAAATCCTAGAGGGGCCAATCCGCCTACTCACCAGCGACAAAGATACCACTAATTAATAAAAATAGTATTTTGTGGAAGGTCGATTTAATGGATCATTTAATGTTAAAGAGCAATTTATTTAAAAACAATCAGATCACATTTATTTCTCAGAACATCACTTTTACAGTACCTGATACCTCTCAAGGGTGAAAAACTCTAAATAACTTCACTTAAAGGTACCACATTCTTGGACGGTGAAAAACTCCAAATATCTTTCGTTTAATTAACGCCTAGGAGTAGAATTTCATATGTTACTTTGTGTGGTTGTTGATCTTCTATGTTAGAACAACTGACAAACAGGGTAGGAATTTCAAATGGCTGACACACGTCAAAATTGCCAGTAACAATCAAAATCAGAAACGTTTTCTGTATTCTAAGCCAAAATTTGACAGTCTCCGTAAAATTTTAGCTGTATTTGACAGGTAAATTGGCCCAAGAGGGGCATTTACCCGTCAAATTCCATCCCTGCTGACAAATATAGAACCGTATTTATAGTCGAGATTTAGTCGGTAGCAGGATTATATGAAATTTGATTTATTGTTCACGTCAAGGACCTTGGACTCTGCATTTGCTAACGACTTTTCATTTTTATGTTTTTGGTGGGAATCAAAATTAGACTTAGCATAAGATGTAAGCATCTAAACGACCTAATCATGGAAACTTGTTTGTCTCAATGTCTTGCTAGTCAGGGGCTTCAAATAAATATATAAGCCTTGGTTTTATTTAGCAATAATTAGGTTGTGGTGGGTCGGCTTCCCCACGCATGAAGAGGTGGCATAATGTCCTATGCCAAATGCATGAAAATGTACATTTAAGTCTATGTTTATAAGTTTGAATAATGTTGAGATATAATTATTCATTTTATTGATATTGTGGGTCGGCTTCCCCACGCATGAAGAGGTGGCATAATGTCCTATGCCAAATGCATGAAAATGTATATTTAAGTCTATGTTTATAAGTTTGAATAATGTTGAGATATAATTATTCATTTTATTGATATTTTATTATTAAATATTATATTTCATTGAAATGGGTTGTGCGGTTTAAAATTATGATTAAATGTATATGATATAAATATAAACAGCTTAAGTTGAGTAATGATATATTTTTATTGTTGTGAATTTGATAATTATGAATATGTATTTTTTTTAAAGGTATATCTTTGAATTTATAAGGAGGTAGGGTATACATTTTTGTAAACTAAGTAGTCAAATTATTAAGCGGTGAAGAATTACTTGTCTTCTAAGTAAGAGGGTTTGATGTATCACTTTAGCATACAGCTAAGTTATGACCTTAAATTACATTTTTAAATAAAATAAAATAAAAAAGAAAATTAATATTGAATTAAATATTTCTAAGCTTAGCTCCGTTATTAAAATATGTACGAAGGAGTTCAAATTAATAATATAAATTTTACATCCTTCTTAATTTTAAAGATATGCCTTAGATTTATAATGAAATTATTAATAAGAAAATGAATTCCAAATATTGACTTAGATTTATAATAAAATTATTAATAAGAAAATGAATTCAAAGATTTTATCAACTTTCATTTTGTTAGTTAAAAATATTTTTCAAACATTGTCAAGTTTAAAAATAAGACAAATATTTAGAAAATCAAGCCCAATGTTTGTTGCATTTATGATCATTCCATTAATATGAAACTATACAATTTGAGATACTAAATTTTTTTAAGGATGAACATTATTTCATTTTAGCATTATATACTCTTAATAATCATTTACACGCCTTTTATTATTTCATTTTAGCATTATCCTTAATAATATGACATAACTTTGTTTACTAAGTAATTTTTAGGATCCATTATCTTATTAAATCATTGAGACCTTGATAATTTCATTCCACCATTTAAAAATGATATTTGAAAAAAGTATTTACTCTACCTTTCTTTATTTTTTTCTAATAAATTTTATTAATCTTAAAATTGATAAATAATATTATAATTATCCAATCGCTTTATACTCGATATTAATGAGAAAATCATCAATCATAGACTCTTATATATTACTTATAAGGAGTATCTTGGAAAAATATTACTTATAAGGAGTAGTTTATCTATTCTACATTTTGGATTTTCCAGTGGTTTTTGGTTGGAGTTTGTTAATTTTTGGGGGGCAAATTCAAATTTGGAAGCGTTTAATTTGTATTTTTGAATGCATAAATGGATTTAGCACCCTCAAATTCCCCTATGGCACTTAGAGTATGCAATTTCCACAACTAATATTGTGGCTCTAAGATTTTTTTGAAGATTTTGAACTAGAGTCCAAACAAAACAAACTGAAAAATATACCAGGAAAAGATTAAAAAAAAACGTAGAATATTTAGACTAGTCCTTACTTATAAGTTGTTTGTACCCCTTTTTTTAATGTTCTATACAAGATTGATTGATCACTTTCAAGAAGCATGATTTTGAGGAAATGAAAATACACTTTAAAATTAATGAACATCACTTAAATAACATATAAAATTATGATAGGTTACTTCATGTTGCCATGTTTTCCTTGAATAGCAGTGATGAGTCAACTCACATTTGAATATAACAACTAGTGATTATTGTCCTCATGGCTAGTTGTTATGATAAGTTTTTCCATTTAAAAAAAAACATGTAAAATTATTTTTTATTACATAAAAAATGTGATGCTAATCACATAATGTTAGAGAATATGGATGGCGACACTAAATTAGGGAACAACATAGTAGGGAAATTGATTGGGTGAATTTAGTGTAAGAAATATGGTTTTTTAATAGTAGTAATTATATTTGAAGTAACAAAAATGAGGCATAACAATACTTATACATATTGATATATTGCTTGAGGAAGAAGACATTTATTATCCTTTTAACCTTCCAACTTCAAAACAAAGTAAGGTGGTTGGTGGGCACTTTTATTCCCAAGCTTTTGCTTTGTCTAGCACATCGACTTGGATGTTGCTCAATAAATTAACTACCTAAGTTATACATTGAAAGAATATACCTTGTTTTTAAATGAACTTTGTAAAAAGTAATCAAATTCGACAAACACACATTGCGATCCCAATGCTTTAATTTGTCCATCATCTCTTTTCTAGCCTTCTTTTTTAGTTTTTCTACCTCTTGTTATTGGTGGTCCAAAGTTAAGCGTCTAATGAATAGCACCAATGCATGAGGGGGTTAGATGCTTTGACTTTGGCACCTTATAAGTTGGGAGGGCTTCCTCCATCTTCACATTCAACATTAATACATTGTCATACCTATATGGCTCATCCTATTATGATCCATAACCTTTAAGATTGAATCACAAACAATATATAAAAAATGGCCAATACTTTATTCGAATCCAAAACCCTTAAGGTAGGGTAACATTATATAATGATTATTTTATGGAAGGATTAACTCTTATTCACTTACCTATTTAAGGCGAAAACCTCCCAATGAGCGAGACTCCAGTACAATATATTCCCATACATGATTCATAAGGAAATCTTCATTATTATTTTTAGGTAGCTAGAAAACCCTAAACATGACAAAAAAATAGCTACTTAGTGGTCCTTGTTTAATGAAGCCACCTTACATTTATGCAATGTTAATTACCTATAGGGACTTGTTTAATAGTAACTAACATTGTGGACCTAGTCCATATTACATCACATAACCACCATACATATCATATTCTTGACTCTAATGGCCCTATTACATCCCTAGGGAGGATTCCACCATTCCATACCTCTTCGAGAAGCATTCTCCTCAATGCTTATAGCAATGATATACAACTATAAACTAGGGTTCCACATATGGTTGTTGACCACAATGTTGAAGTAGTCTAGGAAGCTAGTCCATAAACTGAGGCCCCATGTCCATGTGCTCATCATGGCTCCCAACTTATGGCACTTGAGCTTGTTGAATTGTTTAGTATTGTGCTCCAATTTCCCACCATATCCATTGGATCCAAATGAATAAAACCGTCCTTAACAAAACAAGCATCCACATAGCCATAAAAGGTCAATTGTGGTTCTGGAAGGAGCGTTACCGCTCAAAAGAATATGCAAACAAAGAATTAGTAGTATCAACCTACTCTCGATTTCCCCCAACAAAATTCACTTCATATGGAAGAGTATGGTCATCAAAGAGAAGTTAAAAGTAGTTGTCTTCCCATAAATGACAAATTTCCTTATATCATTCCTTTCAAGCCTCCTCTAAATCACGTCACACATATTTTGAGTTGTGGTACCTCTGATTTTGATTTTTCGCGCTCTAAGAAGTTTTAAACTGCTTCTACCCTGGTTTGCTTTGGGAGGCCATTTGAGCTCTGTTCAGGATCTTGGAGATCTCGATCTTGTAGATGTTTGATCGTTCCAGGTTTTTAATTTGTAATTCAACTTGTGGTGGTCGGTTCACCTCTGTTGTTGGAAGGATTCATGATCTTGATCGTTGATCTTTGACGTTAAATTGGCCAAGATTTATTAATTTTTGCAGGTGTCCTCGTCCATCTTTTGCAGGTGGATTTAGCTTTTGCTTAGCAGCTCGAGGGATTTTTCTCACTCGTTGAAAGGATTTTGTGCTCTAAAGCTGATTGTTCTTGGCTCTAGCTTGGGTGGGCCTTGTGCTCTTGGAGTTTCCTCTATGTGGTGGTATCAAGCCTACTTTATGCAAGATCCTTCCCCTGGTTGGAGGTTTTCAATTGAGATGTCTCTTGTGCATGCATGGATTTCCTGTTGTGTGGAGTTGTCAGAGGTTTTTCAGCTTTGAATTGGTCTGGTGTTTGGCTGTAGAAGGAGGACTAGTCTGAGCTTTTCTTTGGGAGTTTTGTAGTTTCTGTGATTTTCCTGGTTCTCAGGTCCAAATGGATTCTGGAGGGGTTCCTCCGCTCTCTCTCCCTCCCGATCTGGAATATTTCAAAAGGTTGATTGCTTCCAGCGGTAAGAGAAAGGGGGGGGTATCTAATAAGTTTGTTAAGAAGGTTGGAATTCCTTCGATTGAGCTTCCTACTGAAAGGACTTGCCGATCTATGTTAAATCTTGCTGAGAGGGGGCTCATTGGTCAATTCACTGGCCTATGGCCCTCCCCCAAGGAAATTGAAGGATGGGTGCAGAGGAATTGGAAGCCTCTTTTCTCAGAGGATATTCGTAGCCACTTTGTTGGAAGAGGTTTCTTCATGTTTGTCTTTGAATCGGCTGAGGATAGAGATCTAATTTTTTTGAATGACCCATACTTCATGAGTCCTCGGGGTCTTTATCTGAATAAGTGGACTTCCGATTTCGACCCTTCCCAGGACGTCCCATCTGCAGTTCCTGTATGGGTAAGATTACCCTTCCTTCCTTTCCATTGTTGGAATACTGAATCTTTGGTCATTATTGGGAATAAGCTCGGCAGATACATAGATCGGGCTGAAAGGAAAGATCAATTTTCCTGTGCTAGTATTTGTGTAGAAGTGGATCTGGAGATTGGTCTGCGTGAAGCAATTCAGTTAACTGTAGCGGACTGGTCTTGCACCCAGGAGTTGGACTATGAGAAAATTTCGTTTAAGTGTAGATTTTGCCATGGATATGGCCATTTTGCTAGAAATTGCAAAAAACAATCTGAAGAGGTTAATGCTAAAGAGAAAGAAGATCAATGGACTCAAGTCCAAAAAACAGGAAAATCAGTGCAGGGATTTAAAAAGAAAGGAAAATCAATAATTGGTGATTCTGTGGCTAGGACAACTTCTAATTCCTAGGCTGCTGATGTCCCCAAATTTGATCATAATCCTTTTGTTGTCCTAAATTCCTATGAAACTATCCTTGAAGAAGGCGAATTGAGTAATATGGAAGTGGTAGAGCCCGTCTTAGAAGATATTTATGTTCTTAAGGATTTATCTGGTCCTTCCTTTGTTGCTTTTCCCCTAGAAGTTGGTTCCCTTCCCTCTTCTCCTATTGGTACTTTCTCTCCTCCTTCTTATGCTGAAATTGCCTGGAAGAAAAATGATGTTAGTCCTGATTTTTCAGAAGATTATTACTTTGAGCAAAAAAAAACAATTGGTAGGAAGTCTAAAAAGGAGATAAGGGAAGAAGAGGCTGAAAGGCTCAAGATTCAAGGCAGCCAGGCAACAATTGAAATGTCTTATGGGAGAAATAAGAGAAGCAGGCCTCCTAAGGGATTAATTACTCCCTCTTCATTGGGTAAGTAATGCTTTTAACCTCTTGGAACTGTAGGGGATTAGGGCACTCTAGAAAAGTTGAAGCTATTAAAAATTTAATGAAATTGTCTCCTTCTGATCTCTTATTGCTCCAAGATACTAAAATTGAGGAGGACGCTCTCCTTCTCATTAGCAAAAACAAGTGGAATATGACTTCTAGTAAGGCGGTCAGCATTAGAGGTTCCTGTGGGGGGCTTGCCACATTATGGTGCAAAGATAATTTTCAGCTTATAAATGAGTATGTCACTCAGCATTGGATATTTTCAGAGCTTTTTCATAATAACAGGAAGATAACTTTTGCCCTTTTCAATCTATACGTTCTTGTTAATTATGAGGAAAAAAAATATTGCTGGCAGTTGATTTTCGATTTCCTTGAGCTCCATTCTCCAGCAAACATTTTTATCGCAGGTGATCTCAATTTGACTTTAGCTCCTATTGAGAAGAAAGGAGGAGCACGTGGTAAAGATTTCATGCAAGACGCCGTGGAAAAAATGATTCAAGATTGGGATTTGGTTGATTTAAAGCCTAAGGTTGGCCGGTTCACGTGGTCAAACCAACGAGTGGGGGCCGCGATTATATTTGCCAAGTTAGACTGGTTCTTAGTTTATGGTCCCTTGCTGGATAGTAAGTGGATGATTTCAACTAAAATCCTCCCCAATCTGGCGTCAGATCATCATCCGATTACACTGCAATTTGAAATTGAAGATGAGCTTGGCCCAATTCCTTTCAGGTTCTATCCTCTTTGGATAGAACGTGAAGGGTTTATGAATACTGTCTTTCAGGCATGGTCCAATTTTGTGGTTGGATCTCCCAGTTTTGTCTGGGAACAAAAACTGAAACAGACTAAGTGCGCTTTGAAGAATTGGATAAAACTACCCCTTCTAACTCCATTGAGTACCAGGAAGGATAGAGTAGCAGAGCTCTCTATTTTGCATGTTGATTTGGAAAATAGAGAAGTAACCTCCACTCATATCGCTCTTCACCAGATTGCCCAGCTCAAAACTAATATTTCTTTCAAGCAGGAGGAGGAGCATCTCAGATTGAAGTCAATAATTCTTTGGCTGAAGGTTGGGGATAAGAACTCTTCTTTTTTTCACCGTCAATGCAGGGCCAGGCTTTCCAGAAATCACATTTCGGAAATCATTGATGATGAAGGGGTCATCATTAAAGGCCAAGATCTTGTTAAGCAATCAGCTAGAAGGCACTTTCAAATGTTATTTAAAGATGATGGATGTTCCTATGAGGAAGTGTCTTCTGACTTTCTGCTCAATGTTCCTTCTCTGGTCAGCATTGAGGAAAACTTTGATTTAATGAAGCCTTTCTCTGAGCAGGAAATTGTTGAAGTTATTTGGGCCATGGAGTCAGACAAAGCTCCTGGGTCAGATGGTTTTTCAATTCATTTTTATAAATTTTGCTGGCCTATAATCAAGTCTAACTTGCTGAGAATGATCAATGCCTTCCAGAAAAAAGCTAAAATGGGTGGGTGCACAAACTCTACTTTTCTTGCCCTCATCCCCAAAGAATTCAACCCTTCTTCTTATGATAGGTTCAGACCAATTTCTCTGTGTAATGCTTCTTATAAGATAATAGCCAAACTTTTAGAAAACAGACTAAATCCATTGCTCGGCAAGCTAATCTCTCCTCTTCAAGGGGGTTTTGTAAAAGGCAGACATATAGTGGATAACGTCAGACAAGTTCAAGAAGCTTTGCACTCTAGTTTCTTTCGGAAAGAGAAAGGCATGATAATAAAGCTGGATATTAAAAATGCTTTCGATCGAGTTAAGCTACCTTTCCTATATGAAGTCTTGCTTTCTTTTGGCTTATGTCCAAAATTTGTTTCCTTGATTAAAGCATGTACTGATAAGCCTTGGATTGCCCCTTTAGTAAATGGTAGACCCACTGATTTCTTTAAAGCCACTCGAATCCTTCGTCAAGGTTGTCCGTTGTCCCCTTTCCTATACATCTTGATGGCTGAAACCCTTACCAGAAAATTATTAGCTGAAAAGGAAGCCGGATATATCCCGAGCATCAAGATTGCCAGGGGTATTGATCCAATCAACCATGCTCTTTTTGCAGACGATTCTCTTCTCTTGAGAGGGGCCTCTATGTCAATTGCTCAGACCTTTAAAGATATTCTCAACAATTTCTGTTTAAGTTCAGGTGCTTTGATAAATAAAAACAAAAGTGTTGTATACGGCTGGAATATAGATCAGCTTTCTCTACTCCGAATTTCATATCTCTTTGGCTTTCTTATATATGTCAAGTGGGAAAAAATCAAGTATTTAGGTCTCCCCTTAACTCTTGGTCCAGCTCCTCCTTCTTTGTGGGTTGAAGTGTTGGCTAAGTTTAAGGCTAAAATAGCCTCGTGGGGGGGTCAGTGGCTTCCTAAAGTTGGGAAACTGATCTTGATCAAATCAGTTCTTTCAGGGCTCCCCATTTTTCAGTCAACTCTGCTTCTTGCTCCCAAAGTTATCTCTGCTCAGCTATCTAAACTTATGAGAGATTTTTTATGGAATGGAGGGAAAGGTGGCCAAAAAAATATGCCTTTGGTGAGATGGGAGGTTCTCAAGCACCCCTCTTCAGATGTTGGTCTTCAAATTCGCGATCCTGGTCTTGCTAATTTGGCAATGGTAGGTAAGCTGGTTTGGCGGCTTTTTGATGATCCCAAACACCTTGTAAGTAAAATCTTCAGGATGAAGTATTTACACGGTGGTTCTTTACGAAATATCTTTTCTGAAAATACTCCTTCTGGCTCTGTTATATGGAATTCCTATAGGAAATGTTTTGGGTTTTTCAAACAAAATTTGTATAAAATCCCTGGTAACAAGATGAAGACCCTTCTTTGGGAGGATTCCATCTATGGCACTCCACCTCTTTCCTTTGTTCCTCAATTACATGAATTAATGATTTGGTTCGAGAATAAAGGTCTAATCCGCCTTGCTGATATCTGTAAGTGGGATTTTGAAGGAAATTGCTCTGGATGGAACTTCCTAGACCTTCCTATCCATTTTTTCTCCCAGAAATCGGATCTATCTACCCTTCTAACAGGCCTCGCTCCAGTTCATTTCACATGCAAAGATCGGTGGGGATGGGGCACTGATGGGTCTTACACAGCTAATTCTGTGTTTCAGTCTCTTCTTCCGGTTCACAAATCCTCCTTTCCTCCTATGATTTGGCAATCAGTATGGAATTCCTGCTTCCCAAAGGTTAATTTTTTTGTTTGGTTGCTGTTAAAAAATAAAATTTTGAGAGGTGACAATCTTCAGAAGCATGGATTCAATGGGCTTTTCAGATGTTGCTTTTGCCAGGTAGCTACTGAGACAGTCGATCATCTATTGGTGAGTTGCGAATTTGCTAGACAAGCTTGGTATTTGGTTCTTCAATCTATTAAACTCACCTGTCCAATTCAAAATACTGTTTAGCAATTCTACTCTGTCTGGCATGTCCGACAACCTCCAAAACGCAAAGATGCAGTCTTGCTGCAACGTCCCCAACCCTCCGACCGACAAAGAGGACGCTACCATGGCGTTAACCATCCGGGAAAACCGCCCCATGAACATGTATGTACATAAAATGTTGAAGCAAAATGCCTTGAGCTAGAACATGCATACATGACTATTTATCATACAACAGAAGCAAACATACGTTCATACAAGCATTCAACATGTTCATCATAAATTATGTTCAGTAAATATAATTGCATAAGTAAAATAAACATGATTACTTATCTGATAAAGAACTCATCCCACAACCAGCTACGCCGCTGCAACATTCCACCCAACCATAGGCTAGCGTGCTCCTTAATCTCTCAACAATGCTACCACCCCCGAGTTGGGCATGATCCCCCAAGGAATAAGGAATGAGCAGGCTTACACATAGCCAAGGATACACAAAACACGGCCAAGCCAACACAGTTGGGTTTATCAGGCCATCAACAAGATAGCCAAGCCAACATGGTCAGGTTTATCAGGCCATCAAGGAGCTGGGAAAGGCTAAATGCTAAGATGGTGAGCCCATTACAGAGCTAGGAACACCTACACTAGAACTAACCTGACTTCTAAGACACCCAAGCACACCCAACACAAGGAATCAGACCCTTCTCTGCTACACAGTCCCTCTGACCCTGACTTCCCTTCCAGTGCTATTCAGGGGTTGTGAAGAAGAAATCCAGCCCTCTAGCTCTGTATGTGTGGTTTCCAAACACACCAGGTTTATCAAGCAAACCAAGCCCCCATCCCTGCTCCCAACACAATTCGAAGACCCACCACTGTATACACGCATGCAATCAACCAGCAGTTACAGCTTAGACAGGGAAAATGACTCCCAAGCAACTTACATCAGCCCCAAAATGTATCAGTAAACATAGCTCGCAACGTGGGGAAAGAAACAGTCTGTCCTGGACAATGAAGTCACCGAGAAGACTTACACAGACAGATACCTCTCTGTGGAAAACATGAATGACAGTCGAAATGGCTCCCTCTCCTGGCTGCGTGAGACCAAAAACAGAGAAGAATTCTTTGCGTGAGACACAGGACGTTTTTCCCTGCGTGAGAATGAGCAACAATGGAGAATGGCGAGTTGGGAGTGTGGGAGTGTTCACAGCACCGTCGCAGAGAGAGTGGAGAGTCCGCATGGAGTGATGGCAGTGGTGGTTTCCTTGCCAACGTGAGGGTCAACCCACTGGTGGAGTGTGTGTGTGGGCAAGGGCTGACAGTCCTACCACACTCCACTCCCTAGCCATAACTGCCTCAACTACTCTGCAAAGCATTAAAATGGTAGTTGGATAAGATAAGGAAAGGTGAGTAAAACAAAAGGGTTTAACAACTAACACATGGCTTTTCCCCATTGGTCAAGGTTTGACATCCCCCCCCCTTATCCTTATGAGAATCATGCCCCTTCTCAATTTAGTTGCCGCGAACATAGCTGGTTGGGGTTCATTTTAATTAAAGATGCATATTTACATGATGACAAAACTTAATATACGTTGTATACCACGATAGAACATCGGTAACTATTTCGTTCGCCGAAACATAACACAACTAAATCGATGGTGGGGATTTTGCCTTTAGCTCCGCACCACGATTCATTACAATATATACATCATGTACATTTAATGCAACGGGTTCAAAACTAGGGTGTTACACTTGCATAAATACTGGCACTCAATTCCAAAAATTTTGTTGTGGTCTTTGTGGATTGCAAGGAATAATTGCCTCTTCAGCGATCAACGACCCAAACTCCAGCTTGTTGTCATGAAAACGTTATCATGGTTAGCAGAAATAATTGGTCACTCTGCATCTTCTTTGCCAGATTCGATTTGTTTGGGTTCTTCCTCAAATGTTGTGGGGAATATTAATTTGAAGCCTGTTTTTCCCCCGTCGTGGAGGTTCCGGCCCTTGGGGTGATATTGGTGCTTTCAACTCTTTCTGGTCGAGTTCATCTTCAGCTGCAGTTTTTTTTTATGGAGCTTCGAAAGTTAATCCTGGGGTTTCTGGCGTCGGTGGTCTTGTCTTCAATCAGGTTTAGCCGGGGACTCGGCATTATGACTAATAACCAGGTGGAGATTTAGAGCCTGCTTCAGGCGAGTCAGTTGGCTAAGAACAAAGGATATAAGTCTGTCCAAATTGTCAATGATTCTGAAATATTGATCAAAGCTTTAAATTCCTCTGATAGTTTAAAAAAATTTCTTTGATTGTAACTATGCAGAGAATTAAGATAATTTTAAAAGATTTTGATAAGGTTGATTCCTATCATATCCTTCGGGGATTAAATACTTCTGCGGATGGCTTGGCAAATCAAGCTTGTCATCTTCCTCAAGTTTTTCTGAGTATTAATGGGGAACCCAGCTTTTTTTACCCTATTCCATAATTTCTAAGTAAAGGAGACTGATTGGCGTCTCTATTCCTGTACAGTTGTAATGTAGCATTTTCTCTTGTATTTGTAACCAGGTTGATTAGTTTCTGCCAAAATAAACATGTTTTTCCTATTTCAATAAAACTACTTAAAATAAAAAAAATAAAAACAAATAAATCACGTCATACATATCTTTCTTTTTTATATTCCTCTTTAATATTTTTGAAATTACCAACCTTTGGATTACTTCACATGCTTTCTATAGTTTTTGTACTCAATGTTCTAGAAAAAGTAGTTCTTTACGAACTTCTTTAGGGTTTGAAATTTTTTCTACTTTAAGTAATGTTTAATATGCTCATCATGTTCTATAGCAAATTCAATAAAATGTACAAGAGAGACTTCTTCTACATAATTTGAATCTTCCATATGACTTACATGCAACCCTAGATATGACTCAATGATAGGGGCTAATATATACATGTTAAATGCAATAATCTAATGTAAGTAGGTGAGTTAGAGTTTTAAAACATAATTTAGTGAAGCTTACAGTCAATGGATTTTTTTGTGTGGCCTGGGTTTTCGAGTGGCAGTTTGAAATAACCATAACTCTCTCATTATTAATCATAATCGTTATTATGACTCCAATTCAAAATGTCGTCAACTTTTTGCTTCTAATGGCACTAGTTATGTTATTTAATGTCCATAAATAGAGATATAATCATTCCATGAGAGTTTACCATGAGGGTCTTTAGTCATAACTTAAAATAGTTGTAACTTCCATGATACTACTCAAGATCTATATTATGTCCCCCAATTTTGATGCCCCATAGGCATTATGATTCCAATGGCACTGGTTATGTTGCAATCTTGTTCATAAACAAAGAGGTAATTGTGCCACAATAATTTCCCACGAGGGTTTTGAGTCACAACTTAAAATAGACGTAAATTCCATGATAGTTCTCATAATCTCTATTGGGACCCAATTTTGAAATGCCATGACTAGTGTACTTCTAATGGCATTGGGTTAGCTACAATCTAGTACCAAACAAACCAAGATAAAAACCTACTCAAGAAAATATGAGAAAAAAGGTTCCCCTTGGCCTAAGAAAATCCCAAGAAAGTGTTATGATCCTTATCCCAATAAAGTGCTATGATCCTTAACCCTTATGATCTTTATCCCTTAAGATTGAAACATAAGCAATATATTTGAAATACTCAATACTTTAACCAAATCCAAAAACCTTACGGTAGGAAAGGAAATTTTCATTAACAAAATCCAATATTCTTCTCACTGTAGCTCCAAGACTCTATAGTTTGACCATTAATATCCTTTCATGACTAATTATCATTTCATCATCTTATGTTAGATATGTGAGAATAAGAGTGCATTTCTCCCCCTTCCCCTCTCTCTTTCTCTATGTTCTTCATGTTTGTACTGTCTCTCTCTCTTGCTTTGGAGGATCTAGGGCTCATTGGAGATTATGAAGCATCTTTAATACTAGCGTAGATCCATTTTAAACCTAGATCTATCAAGAACCGAGAGGGATCCAGTTTCTCGAGGTATATATTTTTTTACCATTTAGATCCTTGATAGATCCGAGTTTAAAATGGATCTATGCTAGTTTAATTTTTTTTTAATTTAAGTTAATATGTAATTTATATTTTATATTTTTTTCATATTTTTTATTTATGTCGGCTAACATAACGTGACTAACGTGACAGGATCTCCCCCATACTGTGCTGAAGTGCACCTCGCTTCTCTCGGTGCAACTAGGGTTAGGTTTTTATCCTTTAGAGAGATTGGAGCTAGGGTTTTTTTATTAATCCCTAAATTGTACTTATTGAGGTGTGGAGGACAGAAAACAACTTGCCTAGGAGGACTTACTAGTGTGATGCTTGCTTGTTGGAGCTCATTGGTGTTAGCTAAGGTTTTCTTGGTTTTCCTAGCTAGGTTTTTGGAGAGTTGGAGGATTGAAGTAGCCTTAGGATGAGATTATGGTACATATATGAACTTCATCTTTACCAATATATACAAAGTTTTTAGCTATACAAAATTGTTTGATTGCATGTTAGATTTTCAACTCTCTTTAAGGATTCATGGTTTGGTAACACTCGTATGTATTACTGATTTTCCATAAGTTTAGGTTGAAATTATTAAGTGATTTAATAGTAATATTGAAGAAGACATGGGAGATTTACTATTATATTCCATGTTGCCATAAAGTAAATAATAGGTCTAATTTATACATGATAAGATTTCCTAAAGGGGTGATACTCGTTGGTAGGCATTTGGTATCTTTCCTCTTAGATTGAATTATTGATTGGGGTTGTTAAGAGGTGAAATATTGTCTATTTGTTGATGTTGTTTTATCATATTTCATAACATCACTAATGTTGAAAATTTATGAGGTTGCATTAATGCTTGAGCCTCATAAATTTATACATGATATCATAGCTTTTGTGGTTGATATAACTCTAGGTGAAAGAGTGAGTTAGCATTTCAGTTGTGGTATACATATGAAAGGTGTTTGACCTTGTTAAGGTTTTTTAGTGTGAAACCCTAAATTGATATGGAGAAACACTTGAACCTAGAAAGGGTTTTGTCCACTCTGTATATTGTCGATTTTTGCACTTGAGAATTGTTTCAAGATGTGTAAGATAACTCTAGATCTTAGGGAGTGTGTCACGTTGGGAGGAGCTTCTAATTTTGTTCTGTGGAAGCTTAGGCTCTAAATACTTGTGGAAGAAGGTGAACTTTGGTAGCATTTTGAGAAATAATTTCCATAACCTGCCTACCTAGCACAATTGGTTTCTCATCAAAAAAATGAAGCCAAGGCTAAGATAATCAATTTTGATATTGTGAAGAGCCATTGTATCTCTCACATGTAGGGAAGAAGACAAGTAAGGACATGTTTGGAGCTTTAATTGAGTTGTTTCAAAAGTCCTGCATATCTCAATAGATTCTCCTACAAAACAAGTTTTGGTTTTTTGTATGAGCAAGACAGACACTATGGTGAGTTACTTAACCAAGACCATTGAGTTGAGAGATCAGTTGGTTTCCCTTGAAACACATGTCGAGGATTGGGAGTTGGTGTCCATTGCTTTGAATAGACTTGTTCCTTCACAAATCCCTTTTGTTCAGGGTGTTTATTCTCGTGAGACATTGTCAAAGTTTGTAAAAAAATGGAGGCTCTTGTGCAATAAGAAAGCATATTAATACTTGTTTAACACAATGAGAGGAAGCATATGTAATTGGTCTTGTGAAGAGCACGAAGAAGGGTAGTAAGAAAGGTTACAAGAAGAAGGAAGACTCAAATACTGGAAATAAAGACTTGAGTAAGGTGATGTATTTTTTATGTCATCAGATGGGACATAATTCCAATGGATGTCAATTTAATAAGAAGGGAAAGGGAGCAAAACAAGTTGTAGTTAGGATTGTAGCAAGTCTAGAGAAGAATCCCTCTTAGTTTAAGACTGCCTTTTCCATGGTTTATTGTTTGTCTTCTAACATTATGTATAGTGTTGGATGGTATGTGGATAGTGGATCTTCAATACATATGACAAGCCATTATTCAATGAATTTAATGATAAAGAGGGAGGCATGAGCGTGGAGCTTAGTGATGATGTTACTTATCTTATCAAAGGACTTGGATCCATTTCTTTCTAGGTGCCTGCAATTGAAATTATTAAGTTGAGTGATGATCTATTTGTTCCTTGGTTGAAGAAGAATATTGTTTTAGTTACTTATATGACATGTGTATAGTAAAGAGTTTCATTTAAGGGACAAAATGCACCGTCGGTGATTACAGTCTAGTAGCTAGTTTGAGGAATTTCTCTAAAGGGGTGATATGGGGTCACCTTATAGGTTACTTATTGATTTAGTGGCACTTGAATAGTCCAATGAGATTTTGGAAGAGCCTTCGATTTTTGGCAATGTTGGAGAGCAAGTAGGAGCACCCATATCTTTATAAGTGAAGGTGAATATACCTCCTCGAAGATATTCTAGCTACATTGCGTTGGTTTCTTCCATTTATGAGCCTTCCAAGTGTGCAAAGGAGTCAAGGTATGATACTTTGATGAAGGATTAAATTTGGGTTAATTATGAGACTATAACATGTATAAATTTGCAGGTGGCAAGTTATTGGAGTTGTAGAGGGAGTCGACAAGTGTTGGTGAAATATTTACCTCTTAAAGAGAGAGTGTTATATTTCAGTGTTACTCTAAAAGTGTTTACATGACATTTGGGGTACATCATGTATGATCAACTCTTGGATGGTTCTTGATGGATTTTCACATTGGAGATGGCTTAATCTATGGTTTCTTGCAATTGGGTGTTTGCATGACATTTTCCCTTAATGTGTTGGATATATTTATAAAACTTGGTGATGGAGGTGATTGATTGCTTGGAGAATGACTTGCATTGAAGGAGGAATGTTTGGAATTCTACAAGATGGTGTTGAACCTTAGAAACATATCATAGATAACCCTTACATTGTAGCCTCGCTTTTGTGTGCCATCACCTTAGAGCTTGAAATATGTAACCTTAGAGTGTAGTGCTCCACATGTGTGAGCTTACTTGTGGCTTTATAAGTTGTTTTCAAGGGTCTAGGTCCATATATGTATTTTTGGACTCCCTTACCTCACATATATTGAGAAATAAGAGAGTAATTTCATAATCGATTTTCACTTCATCATCTTGTGTTAGAGATGTGAGTAGAAGACTACATTTGTTTATTCCCCTTCGTTATTCATCTTTGTACTTACAAACTATTTTCTTAGAGGTGTTAAGGTTTCTTTGAGCTTGTGGGGGTTCAGGAATACCATGGTTAGGGTTTTATCCATTAGAGACATTGGAGTTATGGATTTGTGGTTAAATTTTAGATTGTGCTTATCGAGGAATGGAGGAGAGAATGCATCTTGCGTAAGTGCATTTGAGGAGTATTGGCTAGTGCTATGCTCGATAGTTGGAGCTCCTTGGTGTCTGCTAGTGTTTTCTTGGTTTTCCTTATATGGGGTTTTAGAGAGTTAGAATATTGTACTAGAATAGGGATGAGGTGATGTTATGTACATGAAATCCATCTTTACCTTGGATTGTCTTGTTGATTAGGGTTGTTAAGAGGTCAAATATAGTTTATTGTTGGCAAGAAAATCGCATGGTTAAGATTTGGGAAGCCTTTAAAAAAGAGGAGAATTTTTTTAAGTTGCTTTAAAGCTTGAGTATCTAAAATTTATGTACACTTAGGAATTGGAGGATGCATCCAATGACAAAGCAAATATCTAGTAGTTTTTCGTCTATCCATCCTAAAGGAGAAAGGCATTTCTCAAGTATAGGTAATAGTGGACTCTTCAATTTTTATCATATCATTATATTATCACTCCCGTATGAACAATATCAAACTCTCACATATCATTGAGAGGGTGATTGCTTTGTATTGTAATTTTGAATCAATCTCCTTTTATCAAGTTTTAAGGGTGCAAAATGGAGACATCTATTTCCAAGCCTACATTGGTGCAAAAAATAGGAAGGATTCATAATTGAAATGAAGGGGGTTTCCTTATACCACTACTATCCCATGACATCAATTAAGTCTCATGCAAATGATATCATGCTTTCTATGTACTTTTCCAAGCACCAACACGGATGCAAGAATTTAATATCACTGTCAAATCCTATGGCATTTTCAATAGCGAGTGAACTCTTGAATGGTACATTAGATGGGATCTCAGTCACATGATATGTGGGTCCTTCTAGAAATGCCTATTGGTCACATGCTTTCTTCCCCTCTATGCCATGATAGTGTAGTCACAGAGGAAGGAAAAGGTGGATCCACACTCATTTGTGCACATGGCTAGCTCTAGCGGTATTCTTCTCTTGCTTGGGTTATTTGGCACTAGAGCTTACACTCTTCCTTTTATTAATATGGAACATTTCCAATACCACCATAAGTGCTACACTTTATGTGTTCCAAGGGAGGTTTGAGGACAGTTATAGAGATGTGAAAGCCTAGATTGTTGAGGCACATTGTAATGTTGTGATAAGCTCCACCACCCTGTGGAATAGATGAGCAAAGGATTTGGAAAGGAAAATGAGTGTTCAAAATAGAATTAGAGATGATTGTATACTTAAACTTGCCACTCAATTGTTGACATTCAAGGAGTTAGAGAAATAACTTCAAGTCTTCATGCAATTTTCTCAAATGAAACAATTGGATTTGGATTTGGAATTGAGTTCTTTGAAATCATTGATAGATAGAATTGTGATACATCTTAGTTCACCTCATGTTGCTAAATTGTCTCCTTCCCTTCAACCTTGACCTCAACTATGAACTTGTTGTTTGGAAAACCCCCCTATAGAAGCATGGGGATATTGGTTGTAGCGATCAACATCACTTTGGTTGCAAAGAAGAACTTGGAAGCAATTACCTCGTTGTACAAACCAAATGAGGAATTGCCGACAATTAAAGAAGTTATGGAAGCCTAGGTGGACTTAAATACTATTGCCCCTTCATGGAAAACTTTTCAATTTATTGTCTTTGAATTTATATGTATTGTCATGTAGTTTTGTTATTAAAACAATTTGTAAGGAAATATACTTGCCAAGACTATTTGGTATGGAGTAGTATAAGTCGAGATATATTTTTTTTGGACTTGGCTATACCTATTTTTTATTAAAGGCTATAACAATTTTTAAACTTTTTTTTTATACAAATTCTAATTATTAGTGTTATTTTATTTATTATTTAATTTTTTAAGTGGACAAACTCACTCATTTTTTGGTGAAAATTATTGAACCATATTTGACAAGAAATTTATCGAAATCCATAGTTCCAATAGAGTGATGGGAACTTCGACCATGGAGTTTTGGCTCCGAGGGTTTTGTCCCATTTTAAGATGACCTAAATAATTAGAATTTGGAAAAAAATTAAATGGATCTGGGCGGAACTTTACTTCTGAAAATATGGACTTGTTGAAGATGTTGAGTTTGTCCAGTTATTAACTCACTCTTTTTTTTCAATATAAAATCAACCAACCAATTATTATTAAAATACTTGGACACATAACGATGACGATGATCATCATCATGATTATGTTCCACTAAAGACCAACTTTGGTTTATCAGAACTTATAAAAATAAACATGGATATTAATTAATATGATTCGGTATGATGTTTATGTGACAAAAAATATTCAGAAGAAGCTTTATGAGTTTTTTATTTTTATTTTCAAGAGTTGATATGTTGTAAAGATTCATAGTGCGACAAATGGATTGAAAATGAGACCTAAAGTTTGTGTAGGTAGGGAATCCTAGGGGGGATTGTATTTCATCCTCCACCTTGTTAGTATCTAAAAAACTACAGATTCTTTCCTCTCGTAATATTTTAGGTCTATTTCGAAGCTCAATTTCACTATTACACTCTAAGGATTAGTTAATATTTTAGCAAAATTGATTTTCTTTTATATGTTGCTTACATTAGAAAGACAATTATGATCTTCTATCTTGGGGTTTATGATCTCCTTGTCACAAATAAACTTTCTCTTATTCACAATTTCTTCACACCATGATTTCTCTTTATATTTAGTTGTAGTTATATTTTTAATGGTAACAATACTCTGAAGAGAGACCTCATTTATCCTTCAATAGTTAAGTTGAATATGCATCTTTAGTCCAACCTTTTTTAAATCTTGCATGGCAGTCATCAGTATCTCAAGCAATGCTACAAAGCCTCTCACTCTTCATATTAATTAGCTTGTGATTGTACATTAAGCATCTACTCATGGTTGAATATGCATCTTTAGCCCACCCTCTTTTAAATATTGCATGACATTCATTAGTATCTCATGCTACGAATTCTTTCACTCTTCATATTAATTAGCTTGTGGTTGTACACTAATCATCTACTCATGACCTTATTTTCAATAGACAAGAGACAAACCTTTAAGACACATCATCCCTTAACGAAATCGTTAAGTTGCATTTTTATATCCGGACCTAAATTCATTCATACATATTCCAAAAAATTTATGCTACCACTAAAATTATTTGTTAATATCTTATTACTTAGTAAATATAAAACATGTTAAAACAAATATCTTAATATTTAAAGAATTAATTTAAAACACAATAAAACAATAAACAAGGGGACTACAAAATCCGTGTAGATTTTAAACATCTCTCAAGAGTAAAGCTCTTTCATTATTATACATGTCGAGAGTCATGGTATATAGTTCTCGATAACTGGCAACGACTATTAGTTTTCAATTTCTGACAAATTTTCTCGGAGTTCCTATCTCTTACATTACAGATTGATATTTTTTATTTTTTATTTTTTATTATAAGTTCACTTATCTAGTTTGTCATTAGCTATTGGGTTCGAGGCCTTATTGCTAGAGAGCCACTTGTCTATACTAACTTATTTATTGCCAAGGCGGTTGTGGAATGCTCTTGAGCATTGAATGAGTCGACTATGGGTAAACAATATTTAACTTGATATTTAATGCGATGTTGCTTCTGACCACCTTCTGGGCCACCGTCTTGACAACCAGCTATGGCCAGCCTTTGCCACCACCGCTTCACCTTTCATCGCCTTCACCCTACCGTTTACAAACAATTTTGTTAAATCTAAACATTTAAATGAGAAAAACAAAAACAAAAACAAAAATTACCATGAAAGCTTCCACATAGAGCTTATATCTATCTTTACTTTCACTAGTTGTTCATATATTTGCAGTAAATGGCAGCATGAAATTCTTACATTTGTTCTCCAAGTTGAAGACCAAGCAAAATTTTCTTATGGAGCTAGAAGATGGAGCCTTACCCACAGTTCCTCTACTTTCAACTGTTTCGCATTTCAATTCAATTTTCACTACAAGCACCATCAACATCAATATGCATATGGTACCGGGGTTGTCAATAGCAAATACTTGCAACTAGCTGCACTATGGAAGATGTTAGATCTATTTTTGCATGTTTAATATGAGACTAAATACTTGTGTATGTATATTTTACACTACCTTATTAGCTAATGCATGGTTATAGACTTATCACTTGCTGAAATGGGTGACACAACTATAGGCCCTTCGATAAGTTTTTTTACAAAATATCAATCCTTTGTATCTCATTCACCATCTCTCCCACTCTTTCCCATTCCTCATAAATATTTATTTGTATCTCCTTTCTCATAACTAGTTATTGTTCACATAACTCTTTAGTTTGGCCTTCCATATGTAAATTGCTCTGCTAGTCACGCCATAATAATATGAAATAATAAAAAATATGTTTAAAATTGACACAGTTCTCCTGTGAATATATAGAACCAATTTTCAAAATTTTAAAATTAAATATCACCAACAAGGATCTCATTTTAAATATTTTATGCAGTTTCTAAGCAGTCTATAGTCTATTGAAACATATGCATAGAGGTTGGCATCAAGCTGATCCAGGATCCACGTTGTTGAAGCCTCTACAATTAATTTTGTAACTATAGATCTATGCTTCCCCTATAGATCTACTCCAACGAGATTCAAAATTAGTCTATGGGTTCTTCAAGTTTTAAGATCCACCATTTACTATTATTGTTTCGATTAATGCGATTGATAGCTTATCTAAATGTTTAATCCCATGGCATCACTTAACTAACCTTATCAATTATCCTCACTCTGCACCAATCCTTCCTTGGGCATCTTTTTCTCGAATTCATTGGATTGAAGATCCACAATCCTGCTATTATTATCCCTTTTAATCCCTCTTGTCATTGCCAAATGTTTTCTAGAAGTGAACATTCACATATGAAGAAGATTGTATAGAGTCCCTCGTATAAGACCAAATAGAACATTGTGATGATTATAATAGTTGTATCCACTCTAGTATTGTATGCCATGGCTGGTATGGTCCTCCTCTATAAGCTATCTAACCTCACAGGTCTGGTGGACCGATTATCCATGGACGTGTACCATCTAATTTTCTTAGCTTTAGACTGATGGTGAAGACAATGTTCACAATTGAATCTTTTCAGTTTCGGCTTCACAGTCGTGAGCTCTTACACGAGGGCCCTTGCCCATTGTTGGATGAACTGCCCCACTTCTCAATAGAAAACCATAAACCCAAGCAAGGGTAAGGTTATTGCTCCCAAAACAACTTTCTTGATATGATCCCATGTATTGCAATCAAGAACATTTCATAGGTTTGGAAGGCATGCATGCAGCAAGAGGTCACTTGAAAGTGCATGCAACCAGAGGTCGCTTGAAAGAGCGTTGTCAAGCTCTATTGCAATTTTAGGTGGTAGACTATTGATTTTATCCATGCTTATGAGTTTATCGATGTTCCCTTATGGCAAAGTGGATTTCAAAGTTCCTTTTAGGATTTGTCGCCTTCAAATTATGTCACTTGGATATAACAAGGTTCCTTTTTTGGATCTGTAGCCTTCAAATTATCGGACTTGGATATAACAAGGTTCCTTTTCTGGATATGTAGCTTTCAAATTACCGGACTTGGATATAGTGACTTTCATCGTCAATGTATACAATTCGAAGACTTTTCTTGTAGATTAGGTAGGCTAGTAATTTTTCTATGTTTTTTACATCTTTTTCTTACCTTTCCCATGTGGGTATTTCTCATATTCACTGACAAAATGTATATTTTAAAATATACCTTTAAAGAAAATGAAGCACACTAAGACCATTATATTTTTAAAAACACTGTATTTTTAATGCTTTCGTTGTTTTTTATTTTATGAAATTGTAACAACCTTGCATTTTTAAAATATTAATTTGTGTTTAATATTCTTAACAAATGTTGGGAAGGGAGAAGAGAATCATCATTGGCATGAAACCCTGACGACAAACTTAGCAGAGCCACATGCAACTAAGCGTGGAAATGAGCATAGGGATTACACATTGAGATCTCCATATGAGAACACATGGAAATAGACATGCACACAGATGGCAGCAAAGTGTTGAACAAACACTCCAGCATATGATGTGACTAGTAAACAACAACAAGACTGTGACAAGTCACGAGCATATCATCATGTGGTTGAAGATTGGAAATGTCGAACAAGAGAAGATGTTTGAGGTATGGAACATTGCAACCATTTCAACAACGTGTAACAAACACTATTGACAAACATTATAGATATATAAAAGAAATTGCTTAGGATGGGAAACATGCGTGCATGTTATCACTATCACCGAGACAACACCATAGCACACCAACAAACACATGCCAATACCTTATTTTCATGCATCCTCCAACAATCTGACACCTTATTTTCATCCACTAATTTTTAATTTTTAAATATTTTTTTCGTATTTCAAAAATAAAATTTTAAAATTTGTATTAAAAACTCTTATGAGCATAAGCATCAATTGATTGCCATAGAACTTAAACAGCTCAATGACCATGTGGGTTGATTTTCCCATGCAACAATTTTATGGAACACAACAACGTCGAAGAACAAGCATATGTCAATTAAGAATTGTGTAACTCGTCATTCGTCCTCGGATTTTGCAAGGTCGATGGAGAAGATGGGAAGAATGCTAATCACATATACCTAGCAATTATTGCCAGACCTATTTTTATGATCTATTATCATATTCAATATAAGCAAATCAATGTCTACATATCCAATAAAACATGTATTTACACAATCATAGTATGCACAATAAATAACAATCATGAAGATGGGCATGTAATATTACATTACAGGTGCATTCCTTAGTTTGCAGTTTTTGAGCACTACATTGTTCTAGAAATAAATATGTGTGGTTTTTTGTTTATATTCTTAGTTTTTCATTATATATGTATGCATATGGTCTGTTACAATGAAGTTTTTCAATTTATTTTATCATGTAAGTGCTTGCTTGACTAACCTATTTGTCTAGTTTGATTATGACTCTACAAACACCAATGACTAGAGGCTAATCTACTCATATTTCATATTTCTGTAAAACAAATCTAAAAAACCTTTTTAAAAATTAATTAAATTAATTTTTACACTATCTAATTTAATATATATTTTTATACAATTAAAAAAAATTGTGAAAATTAAAAACTAATAAAACTATCAAAACAAGTTCATTATAAAGTTGGTTAATACATAATATGACATAACACTACCATGATGTAATATAAAGCTATGCAGAATGGGTACTAACTAAAATAGCTTGACCTACTAACCTAAACTCGGCTGGTATCCGCTACATGGCAACCTTGTTTACATGGTGCTCAAATGATTCGAAGGAAATAAATTTACAAATATACATTAGGTATTCCTAATTCATGCTTACGCATTTCATGATAGCGGTATTCCTAATTCACGTTGCGCGTTCAACCTTACACTTTGGATTTTGATAATAATAATTGGTATTTTTGTCTCACACTTTGGATTTTGATAATAATAATTTGGTATTTTTGTCTCACCTTGGTGTTGTCATAATGCTAACGACACCATCAGAATATTCACCGCATGTAAAAACAATTATAAGAAGTTCAACCATTATTTTTTCTTTCGTATGTTACTGTAAACGATAAAAAAACATATTCAAAATTCAAACCAAGATTCAAATCACACGCTTGCTTGTGCAACCAAAATGAGCCCATGACATAAGGCGAACAATACTCTGCATGCAGCAGAGTATTGCTCACCATGACATAAATCCTTTTCATAGTGCACGTGAATGGATAAAGAAGCAAATTGTGATGTTATTGAGTTGAGTGAGTGTTCACGTGAATGGAGGGAGAAGCAAATTGTGATGTTATTGAGTTGAGTGAGTTCTATTTGTTCTATGGTTGAAGAAAAAACTAGTTTCAATTTATTATATGATCGATTTTAAGTGGAGAGTTGTATTTGAGGGACAACATTGTAATATTAGTGATTGTAACTTAGTTCGTCTAAGGATTTAAGGATTTTTATTAGAGGAGTGAAAGATGGTAATTTTTTTAGGTTATTTGTTGATTTAGTGGCATTTGTATATTTTAGTGTGATGTTTTAAAATTTGAGGAAGCTACAAAGCAAGTAGGAGTGCCCGTATCTTTAGGGAGGGTGAATATACCTCCTATGAGATAGTCACTTTAATTGGTTTCTTCCATTTGTGAGCTTTCTAGTTGTCGCGAGGAGGAGAGGTATGATACCTCGATGAAGGATGATGTTTGGGTTGATTTCAATACTACTATAGATACAGATTTACACGTGACAAGATGAGTGGAGTTGTATAGGGAGTCAACAAGTGTTGGTGAAAACACTTTCTTCGTAAAGAGGAACTGTTAGCTTTCGAGGTTACTTTAAAAGTGTTTGCATTATGTTTGGGGATGCTTCATGAGATTTGGGGTACATGGTGTATGATCAAGCCCGCGATGTTCCATGATGGATTTGCACAATGGATATGGCTTACTATGTGATTGCTTGACCTTGGTTGGTTGCTTGCATGGCATTTTCCCTTTGAGTGTTGGAAATCTTTAGCCAACTTAATGACACTCTACATGTTGACCACATGGAGGAGGTTGGTTGCTTGGAGAACAACTTGGATTGGAGCATGAGAGTATGGCATTCTGCAGGAGGACGTCGAGCCCTAAACAACATGGGGCAGCTTGAATGTTTGCATGGAGGCTTGGAGTTGAATTGGAGACGTTTGGGTTGCAACAATGTTCATATAGGGAGAGTGGATTAATGGAGCACATGGCTTAAGAGGATCATTGGAGTCCTTCAAGGAAAGGCTTTATCCTAGCTTGGAGACATTGAAGTTAGAATTTTGTTATTAAACCTTGTATTGTACTCGTTGAGGAGTGGAGGAGAGAATTCATCTTGCTTAGGAGGATATGAAAGTATGATGCATGCTAGTTGGAGCTTCTTGGTGTTGGCTAGGGTTTTCTTGGTTTTCCCTATCTAGGGTTTTGGAGAATTAGAGGATTGTACTATCCATGGGATGAGGCTATGGTAAGTGCAATAGCTTAATATTTACCTATATATGTGAAGTTTTGAGCCATCCAAAATTGTTTGATTACATATTTGGTTTTCAACTATCTTTATCTTCATAATTTGGTGATTTCCAACACTAGTATGTCTTGTTGATTTGACATAAGTTAAGGATGGAATTATTATGTGATTTAACAATATTCTTGAAGAAGATAGGGCAAATTTATTGTTGTAATTCCTACTGCCATAAAGTAAATTTTAACTATGGTTTATGCATGATAATATTGCCCTAGAGGGTTCAAACTTGTTGGCATGCACTTTGTATCTTTTAGCTTGGATTGTGTTATTCATCAGCGTTGTTAAGAGGTGAAATATTGGTTGTTGTTGGATAAAAATTCATAGGGTTAAGATCTGGGAAACCTTTAAGACAAAGGTGAAATTTTTGAAGTTGATTTGAAGCTTGACCCTCGAAAATTTCTATACACTTGGAGATTAGGAATGCATCTAATAATGAAGAAAAAGCTCTAGCAATCTTTCCAAGTTTATCCATCCCAAAGGATAAAGGTGTTTCTCGGGTATCAGTAATAGGGAACCCTTCAATCACTATTAAATCATTGTATTATCACTTCCCTTTGAATAATCTCAAACTCTCACATATCACATAGAGGGTGATTTCTCTATGTCATGAATCAATTTCCCTTTATCAAGTATTAAGAATGCAAAATGGAGACATCAATTTCTAGGCCAATGTTGGTGCAAGAATGGAGGAAGGATTAATAATTGAAATGAGCGGTGGGGGTGAGGGTTTTCTTACACCACTCCTATCGTATGACATCAATGGAGTCTCATGCTAAGGATATCATGCTCTCTACACATTTTACCAAGTGTCGACGAGGAGGCAAGAAATCATATCATCGTCCAATCCTTTAATTCCTCTTACATTTCCATCATCGAGTGCACTCTTGAATGGTACTTTGGATGGGACGTCAATCATGTGTAGATTAATTATGTGGCTTCTTTGGGAAATGCCTATTTTTTGTAAGCTTGCTTCCCCTTTAGGCCATGATAGTGAGGTTGTAGAGGAAGAAAAAGGTGGACCTACAATCATTTGTGCATAGGCCTGACTTTGGTGGTATTTTATTCCTACTCAGGTTATTAGGCACAAGAGCCTACCCTCTTCCTTTTATAACATGGGCCATTGCCATTGCCACCGTAAGTGTTATGTTCCATGTGATCTTGGGGTGATATAGATAGGGTTATAGAGATGTGGGATCCTAGATTGTGGATTGTGATGAGCTCCACCATCCCATGGAATAGATGAATGTAAGATTTGGAACATAAAATGAGTGTTCATAATAGGATTATAGATGATTGTACAGTTGAAATTACCACTCAACTCTTGGTGTTCGAGGAGTCAAGGAAAGAACTTCAAGCCTTCATGGATATTTCTCACATGAAATGAATGGAGTTGGATTTGTAGTTGAGTTCTTTGAAATTATTGGTTGATAGAATTGTGATACATCTTAGTTTGCCTAATGTTGGACCATATTGTCTCATTCCCTTCAACTTTGACATTAGATAGGGACTTGTCATTTGGTGAACTCCGCTCTAAAAGCACTGGGGATATTGGATGTAGTGGGAAACACAACTTTGGTTGTAGAGAAGAACTTGGAAGTAGTCACCCCATAGACCAACCATATGAGGACATGTCAACACTTGATGAAGCTATGGAAGCCCATGTGGACTTGAATATTGTTTCCCCTTTAAGGTAGACTTTTTAGTATATTTACTTTGAATTTCTATGTATTGTCACATAGTTTTGTTATTAGTACATTTTATTATGCATTATGATTGCCAAGACAATTTGGTATGGAGTAGTATAGGCCAATTTGCAAAAATAAGATTTGTTGGAATTGACTATGCCTATTTTTACTTGAAGGCTATGGCAATTTTTAAAAACTTTGGGAAACAACTCTCTCTAATACAAAATATAATTATTAGTGTTATTTTTTTTATTACTAGAAAACTCACTTATTTTTTGGTGAAAATTCTCCCCAATTTCGATAAGAAAATTCTTGAAGGTCATTGTTCTAATTGATTGTTGGAAACTTCAACCATGGAGATTTGGATCTAAGGGTTTTGACCCATTTTAAGATGACTTAGATACCTGGAATTTGGAAAACATGAGTGGATCGGGGCATAACAAGTGGACTTGTTGAAAAGGTTGAGTTTGTCAACTTATTAACTTCCTCCTTTTTTTCTCAATATAAAATCAACCTATTATTATTAAAATACTTTGACCTATATTGACGATGATTATGGTGATCATGATTACTATACACTAAAGACCAACTTTGGTTTATTGGATCTTAGGAAAATGAACATGGGAACAAATTAATACATTTCAACACATTGTTTATGTGATAAAAAAGATCTAAAAGAAGCTTTATGAGGTCTCTTCGATTTTCATGAGTTAATATGTTGTGAAGATTTGTTGTGCTACAAATGGCTTGAAAATGAGACCTAATGTATGTGTAGGTAGGGCATTCTAGGGGAAATTGTATTTCATCCTCCAACCTTTTAGTGTCTCAAAAACTACACATTCTTTCCTCACGCTATGTTTTAGGTCTAATTCAATGCCCAATTTCATTATGAAACTAATTAGAGTTTGTTCATATTTTAGTGATTAATTTTATTATCTATGCTGCCTACATTAGATGGATAATTTTGATTTATTAGTTTTGGGTTTCTGATCTCCTTCTAATACATTAATTTATTCGTATTCACAATTTCTTCATTGCAAAACCATTTCTCCTTACATGTAGTTGTAATTATACTTTTAATGATACCAATATTATAATTTAAAGAACCACATGACTTATATTTTTTTTCTCGAATGAAACTATGCAACCTACTCTCACTGACATCTAATGTTTCACCCTAGTCATTCACTCCCTCCCACTAAGATGACTCAACCTCCTCTAACATTCCTTCCCTCCTCTTAATTACCTTCTCCTTTGCATTCCCCCTCAAATCTACATTCCCCTCATCCAATGAATTCTCCCACTATGAAAACAACCTCTATTGCTTTAGGTTCAACACCTTCATTCATAATGTTGGCTCTTCCAAATTCCAATAATTATCCTTTAGCTGGTTCAATTCCTTTTGGCACCTTCTATGATGTTATCAAGTAGGGAAACATGTGTAGTGATCCCCTCTCAAATCACTTCATGGTCCATGATGATCCAACTCTCTCTATTCACATGGTTCATAACATTTAAGATCAATCTCTTTTCTTCAACTCTAATTCCCTTGTGTGTCGTTTCAATGGCCTATGGCCATGTTTATGAAATTTGCATAATTGGATTTCTTGTCTTGGAGGCTTGATTTAAATGAAGATGTCTTTATTTGTCCCTATGCAAATGGTTTTGTCATTGTTGTGTTTGATATTGCAAAGGACATGGATTTTATTCTTAACTTTGGGTCTTGGTTTTGGGGAAACTTTGGTTTGTGTACGAAACCCGGGATTAATTTCTTTGGTACTATGACTGACACCCTTTATTCATCTCCAAAGTGGGTTGTGCGTATTTTAGGCCTATCATCTCCTCATGCTATTGGGAAATCCCTTGGCAAGTTCCACTTCATAAGTCAAGAAAATAAATTTTGTAGCATCACAACATTTTCCTATATCTATGTGGAAATGGATTTCGGTAAAGGGTTTCCAATAGAAATAAATTTAATTGGCAAAAACTTATCTTGGACTGAAAATATGGACTATGAGTAAGTCATTTTCAGTTGTAGATCTTAATATGAAATAGGGCATATTGAAATATTTTTCCAGAAAGCTTATAAGAATAGATGAACAAATAATGCAAGTCCACACGGTGGGACAAAGCAAAGAAGGAGCATCGGTTCACTAACATAAAAGATCTCCCAGACTTGGACTCCCCCAAAGAGGCCCTTACTCTAGTTCAATAGGATTTTATTAAGTCCCTTCCAAAAATGGAACCCCATTTGTATCAAGAATCTACTCCTCAAGAACTAGCTAACCCTCCCCCCCCAATGGAGGAATCTGTTGGGCCTTCGAACCCGATTTCAAAGGAGGTCTCACATCTCAGCTCCTGGTCCATGCTGAGTTGGGTAGATCAAGAAAATGAAGAAGAGCCCATGATAAACCCATAATATTTAGATCAAAACAAAAATTGATACTTAGATGACAATAGTAAAGAGAAAGAAAACTACTCCAACCATGTAGCTAATGGTAATAAGAAGTAGAAATCGTAATTTAGTATAGTCATGTTTTTTCAAAATGAAAAGACCTGCAACTTGTTATTCACTTGGTATCAAAGTTACAAAAAACAATATATCTTTTAACTTTACGACCCATAGGTCAACTTACTCTCAAAACAAACGATATCCAAACCCACTTATCAGTCCTTAAGGCAATCTACTATACAATCTTCTCACAAAAAAACCCAGCTAGAAATAGACAAGTCCATAATTCCCATAAGACCAAACATAAATTAACTAACACGAATAAAAAAGACAGACTATAGGTTGATGACAGTAAAGAGACTAAAAAAGCACTATAATAACCATAATCAAGGAGGCTCTCCTCACATAATTGCTCATAAAATAAAAGACCATCCATATCACCAAAGGCAGATTTAGATATGCCATATGCCTCCTAATTGAAGACCCGATAAATATGGTGATAGGATATGCTAGGAAAATTTTGATTGAGTAACTTCACTCTCTTCATCCAGTGTTCCAAACACAGATTCTGTAGAGAGGAGGAACCATTAGCCCAATCAATAATTGTTTTGGAGTTCCCTACAATTTGCATTTCCAAAATTCCTCTCTTCTTGGCAAACCATAGCAACCCTGATAAGGCAAGCAGTTCAACATGAGTATTTGAACCCCTACCCACACTCATCCATAATCTGATAGAATAATGTCTTTTGTTACTTATAACCATACCCGCTCCAAAACTTCCATCTTTTTCAGCCCCATCAAAGTATCATATGGATCCATCTCCATTCAAGGAAGGCTTAACATACACCTTTGGATTCTTCAGTTGGTCAACCTCACAAAACTCACAAAAATAAGCAACAATCTTTGAGCATATATGAAAAAGAGAAGGCTTGATATTATGAAATATGAACCTGTTCCCAGCCTTCCAGATTTCCTAGATGGCAAATAATGGAATCTCCTTATAGTTAACCTTCTTCTTGAACAAAAAAAAACATACCGTCCTCAAAATGAACCATCCTCCAATTTTTTTGTGCCAAAAGAAGACTGCCCAATTCTAACCAGACCAAATTAAAGAAAGAGCAACGATAGAAGAGGCGAGAGATGGTTTCAAATTTCTTCCTACAAAATATACAAATTCTCGGACCACAGAACCCCCTTCTTTTGAGATTATCCCAAGTTAAAATCTTATTATTCAACGATATCCAAACAAAACATTTTATTTTCAGTGGAATTCTCTAGCTCCTCAAACTCTTATCCCACCAAGAAGGAGCACTGCCACCTCACTCCTCCAAAATTACATTGTAGGCCAATTTAACAGTAACCACTCCATTCATTTTTTTTGTCCCAAACAATGGTGTCTTCCTGATTATTAAGGACAATACTAACACAAGAAAGGGATAATACATGATTGTCCCATTCCTCGACAACTGTCAAAGGTAAATTTAGATTATCGGCTGAGAGGCAGTAAGCATCATTGGAGTCCATATTGTTTTAAACTCGAGATAAAACCATGATATTCCTCTTATGTAGCTAAGAAAGTAACTCAACATACAAAGAGAAGTCACCAATAGTGCTAACAAATGGATTGATACCCAAAAAAAATCTGTGTTCCACAACCAATCTTCCAACTGAAAGACATGCCCAGAATAGGATAAATTCTCATAAACTCCCTCCAGATTAATGAAGCATTGTGATAATTATTCATCGGATCACGAATCCACTAGACAAGAGAAAATGACTTGATCTATTATGTTTTTATTACTTTACTCCGCAAACCTTCAACAAACAAACACCGCCACAAAATTTTGGCACATAGAACCCTATTAAACCATTCTAATTTTTTTAGACCCCAACCTCCCATGTGTTTGGTAAAAGCTATACTCTCCCAAGATGAGAGATGAAATTTAGTGATATGCAATCTACCAACCCATAAGAATTAAAATATTCTTCTTCTGATGCAGGAGACAACAAAAAATGGAATTAAAGTTAAGCAAAACTAATACACCGATATATTTTGGAGAGCAACATTTGCAAGAACCGGTCTACCACCAACATAGTGCCATCTATATGACCAACAATACACCTTTCCACTTTCTTTTTTTGACTAGGGGAATCAACAACTAGGGGCTAGGATGGTACTTGTGTGACACGGGGTCCAGGGATCCAATCTCACTACCACTATATGCCTAGGTGCATACATAGGGCCCGAACCATGGCGAATGGGTAAGTTTGGGGGGGATTTGAACACAAGAACTTCGATTTACAACCATTTAAAACATTTCAACTTAACCACTTGCTTTGTCCCCCACAGGCTTAAATGTTAGGAGGACGTGGGGGTGGGATTTGATCCACTTATGTGTCCATGGGTCACCATATCATTTAATATGTAATCACTCTGGGTGGAACCACACGTTTGACCACTACCTCAAGGTTCCCTCATGGCTCTAGGTTCGACCCTCATTGGAATTGAACCTTGCTCATTAGTGAAAAACTCCTCGCTCTTCACCAATGGATCCAACCCCTTTGGGCGCTTTTCCACTTTTTTAACTAATCATCCCCAGTCTTATTTTATATAATGATTTGGATTTAGGAAGTAGCCAAGATATTTAAATCCTTCATCAAACAAAGACATTTGATAGGGGAAAAGAGTAGCTATTTGATCACTTATGACATGATCATCACAATTGTATAAAAATATAGTCTCATGGGGACTAACAACCATCCTCAAGGCCACACTGAAAGAGGAAAATATGGACCAAGAGTGTTTCCATTCTCCTAGAGTACCTCAACCAAAAATAAGAACATCATCCACAAACAACAATTGAGAGATATACATGGCGGATGAAATTGTATACCTTTGATTTTTTTTTCCTTCTTGGCTTCACCAATAAGTCTACTAAGTCCTTCAATGACTAGTAGAAAAAGGTGAAAGCGGACAACCCTGCCTGAGACCTTTGCTACATCTAAAGAAAGAAGTTGGGGGACCATTAACCAAGATAACAAATTTATCCAATGAAATACAAGCCATAATCCAACTAGTAACCTCTACGGGAAGACCAATCTAAATAAGAATAAAACAAGAAAAGTCTAGTCTACACAGTCGTAAGCTTTGACCGAATCCATATTCAGTATGAAAGCTTGTAAATTCTTTTTCTTAACTGAATGCAAGCATTCCTATGTAATTCTGACCTCATCCAAAATGTGTCTGTTGGGCATAAAACCAAACCGTTCCTCTGAAATATACCTGCCCAAAACTGGTCTAATTCTGTTTGCAATATTTTTTGTGATAATTTTATAAATGAGATTATAGAGAGATATTGCCTTGTAGTCATTAAAGGTGTCTGATTAATCACGCTTTTGAATAAGCACAATGTAAGTAGAGTTTAAACAACTAGGCACTTGTCCCAGTCTTCTTGACTCATTTACTACTTTAGTAAGCTCCTACCCAACCAAATCAAAGAAGTGTAAAAAGAAGTCCGTCGTCCATCCGTTAGCCCCAGGGCTTTTGGCCTTTGCAAAATGAGATAACACCCCCTTAACCTCATCAATACCAACTTTTGCTCTTATGTGTTGACCTTCATGTTCATTGAAGAATCTAGGGTAATTCCCCAAAACCCTGAGTTGTTGCTCCAAATTTGTAGAATAATCTTGGTTATATATATCCTTAAAATGTTGCATTGCAACCCCTTTCAATGAATTACGGTCATTTATAATTTCTCCATTCTTCGACTTAAGCTCCCAAGTGGCATTTGTAATCCTTCTTTAGTTGGCATATCTATGCAAAAGCCTTGTATTATTATCTCCATCCTCCAGCCACACTGCCCGACTTTTTAGACACCATGTTTCCTCTTCTTGCCTTAAAATGTTGGCTATATGAGACTGTAGTTGAATACGTCTCTCCTTTCTATTAGCCGAGAAAAAGTCATCATTCAGCTTATGAGGGGAGGAGATTGCCCTGAAAGTCAAGTTTAGAATCCTCAATTTTGTATCTTGAAGCTCTCCGATTAAGCTTCCAATTTCTTTTAATATATTTTATACATATTTCTGTTATAAAAAAAAAATAACACAAAGAAACCTTCTCATTTGTACTATAATAATTAGGTCTTCTTTAATCCACCATCGTTAAATCGTAGAGCACATTCATTAATATTTAAGTAATGCAAAAACAACCACCCACTTTTCATATTAAAACCCATCATGGCATGTTAAAATTGTTAAGTTATATTTTTATATCTAAACTAGCATCATTTTTTTTAACTAGCACAAATATTTTTTTTAAGTTGTATTTTTATATCTAAACTCGCTTCAATGTTTTTAAACTAACACAAATATTATTTTAATTAATTAATTTAATTTGAAAAACAATAAAATAGGAAACATTTCATAATTGATGTTGACTTTAAATATCTCGGAGGAATAAAATGCTTTTATTTTTATTACATGGTCTTCAAATGATTCAATGCAAATAAATTAAGAAATATATATTAGGTAATCCTCATCCATGCTACCCGTGCCATCATAGTGGGTTCCCTAATTCATGCTACCTGTTCCACCATAGTAGCAAACCTTGGATTTTGATAATAATTGATCATTTTTGTCTGGCCTTGGTGTAGTAATAACGCTCGAAGACACCATTCGAATATTCACAGCTAGTAAAAACAAATATAAGAAGTTGAACTATTATTTTTTACCTAAGAGGGGGGTTAGGTCACGTGTAAAAGATAACAAATCAAAACATATTCAAAATTCACAACGAGATTCAAACTACACGCATGGCAGCGCAGCCCATAACAGAAGTTCTTTTCACAAGACACGTGAATGGAAGGAGTGACGAATCTACCAAGAAAACAAAGAGAGACGAGGGGCCTCTGGTGTATGGTGTGTGTCCCACCCACCAATAACAGCTGCCACTCATAACTATGTGATCGATGATGAATGGATGGGTGCACCACCAATATTACAGTAAAAGTTAATTTCAGACTCTAAATGTCACCCTCGGTCTAAGTACTTCCTGACAAAACATCACATGATCCGCGACCCCTCGGTTTAACTCCCCACCCTTGCTCTTTTATTTTTTTATTATATTAATCCTTGGAAATGCATGCATTTAATTCATTTTTCTTTCAAAAAAATTAAAAAATAAAATCAAAGAAATAATTTTTTTACTGTGAAGTAGTGCCCCACTAGGTACCTGTTTCAGCACAGGCATTCTGTGTTGTGTTGCGAAGCTCCAAATAGGCGTCATTGGATACAGAGGTGCGCTCAGCCATTGAAAGTCGGTTTGCCCCGATCTGTTGCGCGCAATGATGATCGGATACTGTCGCAACAACAAAGGTAGGTAATGGTTTCTTCGTTTCCACTTAATACTCCTAACAAAATCTTACTCTTGACGGTGCAGAAAACTTAATGCTTAATGCTTAGGAGAAAAAAAAGGAAAACGACTATGCAGATTGACTATTTTGCCAAGAAAGACAAGAAAAACAGGACAAAGAATTGAATTTACTTGTGATTCTTTCTTTTTGTACATAAGCATTTGGAGAAAATTCGGACAACGAAAGGTTATATCTTTCATAATAACTGTACATATTAGCTATTTCGCACAAATTTATGTGAAATCCAGGAAATGAGTGCATAGATTGTTTACTTTGCATAATATACTGCAGGAATAAACCATACGCACTGGTTAATTTGCAGAGAAACCTGGAAAAGAATCCGTGTGGATTATATGCTTAGTAAGATCTTTAAAAATTCACTAAAAGAGACTGCTTAGATTGCTTGTTTTTTCGTACTTGTAAGAAACCGCAAAAGAACTGAATTTTCTGCTTCCTTTCCGTAATGCTGTAAGAAATCCGGAGATTTAACCTGTAGCTTTATTTTCGGAAAAAATTACAAAGAACATTGAGTTTCTATCTTTTGCTTTACAGAGGCTTTAGAGGATAAGACGTCACGACTTTCTGTTTTGTGCATCCATGGATATCCTATTCTCCACCATGGTTGACATAGCGAAAGAATAGCTGTAGGAGTCTTCCAGAAAACTGGTGAAAAAATCTCATAGATTGTCCATTCTACTATGTTTAAAGGAAAACTGCAAATTTAGTAGTAGTGTTTTACTTCGAGGTTTAAAAAAACCGACAGATTACTGTCGAGGTAGTTCCTTTTTCCTCTTATTTTATGAACAGTCCGTGAAAACGGTTCACTTTACAACAGTGCAGTCCATGTCTGCAAACTAAAGCGAAAAATGATTTTCGCTTATACTGAGTAGATAGCTTATTTTCCGTGCTTCCGAAAGAAAAAGGCTTTCGGCAAGCTTTCCGAACACCGCCGATAATTATCTTGCGGCATCATTCGGAAGGGACAAATCTTTATCCGCAGCTATCAATATCACGGCGAGCTTTAATTAGCTTTAATGAATTTCACTAATGCGGTATCATTTTTGTTTGAGATCGCGAAGCTGCTGTCAAACTTTTGTAAAGAGGGGAATAGGGCCGTTTTTGTTCATAAAGGATTAATATAGATCTAACTGCCTTCATTTAATTTCGAATGCGTAGGTAAGTATCTGCTCAACAGGGGCATTTTTAAAGAGCGAGCATGTTCTTGATAATCAGATGTTATGTGTCGAGAGCTAAGGCGAGGCCATATGGATGGCTTTGTCCGCGAAGTGAAAATCTTATTTGAAACGAGCAAGTCATTTCTAATTGGAACTAGAATAACTCTTCTGGTGCTCAAGCCTTCATCCTCTGATTTCATCTAAGCCCTTGCAAATGCTCTGCCACAAGACTGAAGTTTTTGCCTCTATGATGCACACCTTGCAAAGTGCAGGGACAATGGTGGATGGGTAAGATTTCTTCTTTCAATTTGGTGTTGTTTTCATATTCACTTGCTTTTATCTTCATTTGTCTTTGGTTTTCTTCAAATACTTGTATTTGATTGACTGGAATTTTTGTATACCATCTAATTCAACAGCGAAACTCTGTTCCCAGGCATTCTCAAAAACAGCAAAGAGGATGGCCATTTTTACAGGAGTTGCCTCGAGAAAATGAATTCAGCTATGGAGAGCTAACTGGTTTAGGGGTAAGACAATTCCTACGTTTTGGGGCTGAAGATGATGGCAGCATGGGTTGTTTTTTTATATGCACACATCCACATCAAGATATAATCGAATTGGCATGTAAAGAGTTTTTTGAAGGCCGGAAGTGTTATGCGTGTGAGAGAGAGAGAGCTATTCATGATTTAATGAAATTTGCAGGTCGCTAAAGCTGAAGATGAATCGAAACGAAGTAAGACCAACGGCAATTTTAGTTGTTATCATTGTCAGCTCGAAGAGGATGTGAGCCATTTGTCCTTACCATACTTTTTCTATTTTGAGTTTGTTTAGTTATACATATACCTGGAAATTGCCCAAATAAGTCAGTTCTGAATGGTTACGTCCTCAACATGGGTTCTAAACTGATTTGAGAAATGAGATTGTGCCAACTGGGAGGGGCTTCCTGCTGCAGATCCACCAGACCGTTAATCTCCTTGACTCATCAGCTATTGAATATTTTGTCCAACAGCCTGCTGCTGCTTGGGCAGTGGTTAGTTCTTTGTTGGCAAATTCTTGCTTCGCTTATCATCCTTCCTATGATTCAGCCGGAACCAAATGTAGGAATTATCAGGAGATCTCTTTTGTTAGCTATTATCTGATATTTTTGGGGTTGTTAATGTACATCATGTTGATAAACTTGTACGATCTCAGGTTCAAAAACTGCAGAAACAACTGCAAGAAGAACTTGATTTGCGTGTCATACTAGAAAGCGCTATTCATGAGAAGGCTGGAACTTTACCGAACTTGCCTTGTCATCTGCCAATTGACGTATGTTTTCCTATCCCGTTATCTATTTCTTATGCAATGTATCCATAATCTAGTGATTTTACGTTATCATTGTGTGTCCTATTTTCTATGTAGGAAGTAAAATTGACATAATAAATGACTTTCCCTTCAGTTTATTGGATTCTTTTCTGGTTTCATTTTGGTTTGTTTCTTTGGTCAATTACAGGTTCAAGAGTTACTGGCTAGCGTTGCCTTATTGGAAATCACCATTGCAAAGCTTGAGGAGGAAACAGTTTCTTTGCATTACCAACTAAGTCAGGAACGCAATGAACGGCGTCTTCTAGAGTACAGTTTCAAACAGCTACCATCACTGTCACAACCAGTGGCATTCTCCTCCTCGGACAAGTTAAAAGACCAGTCATTTTCATCTTTGTATCTTCAAGCAGAGGATTGCCTGGAACACTCATTAATTGATGTAATTTTCTTGTGTTTCTTCAGTTGTATGTTTGTTAAAATGTTGTATTCTTCATTTCTTGGTAGTCTTGCTGGTTAAATTTCTTTCTTATCTCCTGTTCATGGTTTTCTGCCTAATTCAATTGTTTTGCACCTGTCTTGAACAGCGATCACCCTCCTTGGGTTGCTCGTCAAGTGGCAAATTTTTATTACAACCTGCACCCAACCATGATTCCTTTCTTGGGTCTATGAGTTCAAAACGAAATTCATCTGCCAGGGAGGTAAATATGTAATACGCTTTCCAGTTTTGTTGTTTGACATTGCAATTTGCAAATACACCGGGTCTGGCATTCCTGTTGGAGTATTGGGCCAGAGCCCTTTTTCATATTTCCCTTTTCAATCCGACTTGAGAATAGAGTTACAAAATGTTTGTTTCCTTTTTGCTTTCATGTTGTAAGTACATAGAAGCTGGGATGTTCTTTTGGAGTATTAGGACAGACCATTTGACATGCTTTCTTTTCAATCTGAACTGAGACTAGGGTTCCGAGAATGGTTAGGTAAAAATAAAAGTTTCAATGATAATTCTGATTATGCCTATGTTTTTTTGGGTTTCTGTCATCAGAAGATGGGAGCATCAAGGAGAGCGAGAAGTTTTCAGAATAACTTAACACATAAATTCTCAGTGCAGCATGCTAAGCAAGAAACATTTAGTGAAAGGAAATTTATGAAAGATCTCTGGCAAAACCCTAATCAACTTTCTCAAGAAATGGTGCGATGCATGGAAGATATTTTCATCCATCTTGCAGACCCTGTAATGGTTTCTTCCAAGTTCTCACCTGCTGCAAGAACCTATTCTCCAAGATCTCCTTTAGGGCATATTACTGCTTCTCTATCGTCATTTTCTGAGTCGTCATCTTTCTTCTCATTTGCAAGAAGTCCGCCGGTGGATTTCCGGGTTATGGAGGAAGTCTTAGGGACCGAAAGCACTTTTGATCCTTACAGCACCCGTGGGAAGCTTCGGTGGGCAGATATTGGAAAATACAGCTCAGCAATGGAGGTTTCTTGGATGTCAGTGGGGAAAGAACAGCTTGAATATGCTGCCGAAGCTCTACGCAAGTTCAGGTTTGTGCCATATTGCCTTCTTCCCCTTTATGAACTTTCTCTGAACCCTTTGTTGAATGCCTTATTGTCGATATAAAATAGGTTACACAAACCAAGATACACCTTGCTCTCTCAACATTTGATTACTAGCTACATACTAGTTGTTGAGACATACATGATACACATGAGTGAATTGGTGTACTGGGACTCAAACGTTTATGATTTTGATTCTGCAGATTGTTGGTTGAGCAATTAGCGAAAGTGAATCCTGGCTGCATGAATCACGAAGAAAAACTTGCGTTTTGGATCAATATCTATAATGCTTTAATGATGCATGTATGCACAATATTGGTGGTTTGGCAATATATTTGAGAAGCAAGTGCTTCCTCTATTTTGGTTTAGGGAATTAAGTATTTTTAAATTTTTTTGATAAAACAATTCCTTTCCATATCACTATATTTGATGCCTTTTATATTTGTCAATTCACCCTCTCTCTCTCATTTTTTGGGAGAAGGGGGTGGTTGTTGATGTAGCATCTTGTATGCCATGGACACGCTTCTATTCATAAATTCTTTAATCATATTTGGTGCCAAGTGAAGTTCTTGTAGGGTTTGAGTAGTAGTATTTGTATAGGGGATCATGGGTGGTGGTTTCATATTTTCTAATTTTATTGTATATTCTATGTTTGGAAATGATCCCTTTTCAGGACTAAGAATATAAAAATTTTGCATGTTTTGATCCCATCTCTGTTTTTAAGTGAATCCCATTTGTGAAGGTTTGATTGAAATTATTTGTGAATCCCATTTGGCAGGCTTATCTTGCATATGGAGTTCCAAGAAGCGAATTGAAGCTCTTTGCACTCATGCAAAAGGTGTGGCAAGCAATACGTGCTTTTGGTTGTTTTAGCAATGTTCTAAGCTTTCTTAGAATATAAAATAAAAGCTATTTTTTTGTGGAAGATTGACATTGCCTATTATTGTTCTACAGGCAGCTTACACAGTTGGGGGGCATTCTTTCAATGCTGCTACTATTGAATATGTTATTTTGAGAATGAAACCTCCTATACACCGCCCGCAAATGGTATGCACTTTCAGTTTTAGCAGTAGACCTTTCTTGATTTGTCTACAATAAAAGATATCTAACCACATCAATCATTTGTTTAGGCATTACTTTTGGCGCTTCACAAGCTGAAAATTTCAGAGGAGCAAAGTCAATATGTCATTGATCACTTTGAGCCACTCGTTACATTTGCTCTCAGCTGTGGAGTTCATTCTTCTCCAGCGGTATGGAAAAATTGTTATTATATTTTTAAGCAACTTAAATCTATTGACTGTGTTGAAGCCTGCATAAATCATAACTATTCTTGTCTACCTTTAATGTTATCAAAGTGGGAGGGAGTGAATAAAACAGAACAAAGGAAGTGCTGGCACAGTCTGGTAAGCGCTTGGAAAGTAGAGAGTGGTTTGAACTTTGAAGCTTGAATGAGTGATAAGTCTTCTTGTTTACTCTAAATTCATATAAATATTTAAAAACTGGGGAAGGTTATAGTTACCGTCAGTTATTATATTTGTAAGGAATTCAAAAGGAGTGTATGGTTTAAAGGCTGCAATAGTGATTGTTTTTCTTGTTCTTCTTTCACCTTCATAGCAATTTAAGGGGAAAAAAGAGCAGAAGAAAGGATGTATTGTACATATGTAGTCATTGTCAGGGATTGAAGAATCAAAATTCTACAGCATGAAAGTGCATCGTCGCAATCAGATTTCAAATATGGATCTTTCCTTAATTTGAGATATCATGATAAACAAAAGTAGTACCCCTTGAGGAAACACTAAAGTTGTATGTCATTCCTTTTGGGCAGTTGGTGCCAAACGAGGATACCCTACCCTTAGAAGGAAACTCTAAAAGTGAATGTGGCATTATTTTAGAGTGGTTGGTGTCAAACTAAGATACCCAACTGATAGTTTTTGAGTGGGGTAAGTTAGAAGGTGGCAACAAGGAAAGTCTTCTATCATTGCATGTGTCCTTGCATGCTAGAAGACATTAAACAAGAAGCCAAATCTATTAATGTGATTTTCCTAAGTTTAGACTTAGGACAATACATTAATTAATCTAATTTGATTTTGACTTAATGAAGTCACTTTTATGAAGTGAAAAGTGAAAGGATTTAAGTGATGGCTAATCTAATCTTGGCCATTGATCTCACCGGAGGAACTCATCCATTGATCCATAGTGAGGGTCAGGGTTTTCACTTGGCCATTGAGTTAAAGAAGATTTGGTGGAGAGCACACATACAGAGAGAGACTCAAACAAACAGAGTAGTCAGAAAGAGAAGTTTGCAGAGAAGACAGATGAACTCTCACCCGAGGAATTCGTCGATTGACCAGTAGAGCACAGGGCTGTACGAGATCACATAGAGGGAGGTCGTACATCAGCCACACGGATTTTGTACATCTAATGCAGGACCGTACGGAACCGTACTATTGTTGACGTAGGGAGGCAGTACAACTGCGCAGGGGGGCCGTACTGATTCGTTGGGCTTGCTTAGTAATTTCATAGAGGTTCTATTTTTCCAAGTTGGGTGTATTGATCCGGGGCCGTACTGATTCGTTGGGCTTGCTTAGTAATTTCACAGAGGTTCTATTTTTCCAGGTTGGGTGTATTGATCCATTGGATTGTATTTATTCTATATCTTCATAATAAAATTTCATATTTGACTGTTGCACCGGTTTTCCCATCTTGGATTTTATCAGGGGCTTTCCATACCCAAAAATATTGTGTCTATATTGATGTGATTATTGTTGCATGTTTCTCAATATTTAGTTTCTGCTGCATTACTAGTAAAGAAACTCATGTGTGGTTATCATTGATCAGTAAAAATTAAATATATAATGTGTAGCTCAAGATTGAGATTTAAGGAAATTTACATGGTATCGGAGGCTAGAGCTCTGTTGAGCTAAATCTGAGAAACTGCAGCAATATTGATAGATCAAGGGCATATTTATTGAAGACACAAACCTAGAGTTCAGATCTAGGGTTTGATAGGTACACTTCACTATGGCCGTATAGTAGAGAGTTGGGGATAGACTCCAAGGGGCTCAGAACTTTCCCACTTGGAGAGAAAGGATCATGAGGATCCTGGATGTCAGTGATGCAAAGGAGCACATTGACTCCAGAAAGGTTGCACCCACAGATCCGACAGAGTTGGCAAGGTGGAAGAAGTTAGATTTCAGAGCTATGTTGATCATCTTGGATGGGGTGAAGGACCACGTAGTCCCTCACCTTTTCGGGAAGAAGACCGCATTGGAAATGTGGAAGGCTTTGGAAGGACTTTACCAGAGCAAGAATGAAAACCAGAAGATGGTGGTGCAGAAGAGGATGCACAGTACCAAGATGGACAGGAATGAAGGAGTGGTGCCTCATCTCTCGAGGCTCACAAAGATCAGAGACGAGCTTGGAGTAGTTGGCTCTAAGACAAAGGATGAGGAGCTAGATTGGATAGCTCTCAATGGCTTTTCTAAGCCATGGGACACCTTTGTAAAAGGTGTGGTGGCTAGGGAGAAGCTCCTTGATTGGAAGAGATTGTGGGATGATTTTTTGCAGGAGGAGACCTGCACAGGTCAAGGTTTAGGTTCAGGTTCATCCAGTAGTGCCCCATAGATTGTGGATGAAAAAGCTCTAGCCCTAGCAGGGAAGAGCAAGGGTAAGGCAAAGAAGAAGAAGGGTGGTAAGAAGAACATTGACATGTCCAAAGTCAAATGTTTTATTTGCCACAAGCCAAGACACTTTGCTTCCCAGTGCCGAGATAGGAAAAAGAAGAACAATACCCAAATGGCAGGTTCTGTAGAGGTGGAGGAGTTTGTTAGTGATTGAGCAAAATATGAAGAAACTTGAACCTTAAAACTTTAATTCATAATAACAGTGCATATAAATCTCATCAATAATCCAAATATACATAAATCAAACCATAGAACACAAGATATACCCTGGGAAAACCCTCTACTGATTTAGAGGATAAAAAAACCCAGCAAACGATCTTAGATATGATTGATAAGTAACAGAGAATGATTACAACACAATAGCAGATTGCTTTCATCGAGAGCACTAGAGAGAGGAGATTGAATGGAACACCATATCTAACTTGCCAAGTGCATAGCACTTTAATAACAAGTCAAATTAGGTTTTACAACAAAAATAGAATGGTTGCATGTAGATACAGCTTGTTAACACTTAGAACACTGATCCATATTTAATCATGCATCCCATACTGATCTGGTGTCAAGCTGGCACTCCATAATTATCTTCCACATGAAGATATGCGCCTTCCATTAATTAACTAACTCTAATTGAGTAGTTAACTGAGTTGAACTGAATGTAACTGAACAGAACTGAATGTATCTGAACTGAACTCAATGTAACCGAATAGAACTAGTGCTTCTCCCTCAATGTTTATTTTCAACAATCACTTGCATGAATTAAGGAGTTGATTCCTTAATTAATTGAACTTGTTTACCATAACTAATACTCAACTGATATCTAATCAATTCGAGTTTACTTGGTTGCAACATATGCAATTCAAGTTCTCTCTCTTTCTCTGTGCTTATATTAAATATCTCTGCATGGTCCATATGTGTTTCCATTAAATAATTATCTTTATCATATCATACTCATAAGATCGTTTTCAAACCTATGATCATATGTATCGCCCCGGGTCATATAGTCACATGCTAAAGTAAATCACTCTAGGGGTAGCTAATCCCTAAAGGAGACTTGTAGCGCCTGTTGACCATGACTAGCCATACATCACATAGTATATCTACTTTACATAGTAAAGTACACCACCTCACAACATGAGGGTATTCGTAGGACTACACAAGCCTACTGTCCACCTCAATCGTATGAGGATATTCGTAGGGCTACACAAGCCTACTGTCCACCTTAATCGTATGAGGATATTCGTAGGGCTACACAAGCCTACTGTCCACCTCAATCATATGAGGATATTTGAATTTTGTAGGACTACACAAGCCTACTGCATCACCACCTCAATCATATGAGGATATTCTTAGGGCTACACAAGCCTACTGTCCACCTCAACCATATGAGGATATTTGTAGGACTACACAAGCCTACTGCATCACCACCTCAACTATATGAGGATATTTGTAGGAATACACAAGCCTACTATCTTGATATTACAAGACTGGAGAATGACTCCTGATGTTGTAATCTCAACACTCCCTCTCAGCGAGGGAGACATTCTCTGCCATACCAGGCTTATCTCGGAAGTGTTTAAACTTTGTCACAAATAGAGGCTTGTCTCAAATTTGCAATCTGCTCATCAATGCCTATGTACTGGAACTCATGCGCATGAGTTCAATGAAGTTAAACTTCATCTCAAATGTGTTTTATCATAAAACACATGTAGGGTTTTCGAGAAAGCTTGACTATTAACACCTAATGACTGTAGGCTCAAGTTTTTCACCCTAGTAGGTATCCTCCCAAGTTACACTACTCCTCAGTATGTGGTACGATTTCGCAAAACACATTTGCTTTTGTAGTACTCTTAGACATACATCTTGCTTCTGTAGTACTAGCCGCAATACACTTAGCTTTTGTAGTACTAGCCTCAAATTACATTGCTTATCTTAGGCTAAAACAATAGTTGGATAGCACAATCAAATAATAGATCTGCCATGTATCAAATACAATAAAGAGCCTATTCTAATGTACCTCAAAGGTACTAAAACATATGCTTAGTAGTAAGCATAAAACACAACAGGTCTGCTCAATGACCAACCAGCTACTTACACAAAGTAGCATCATCTGGATCCAATCCAGAATAAAGTTTCTCTAAACGAGAAACCATGGATTTTTTTTTTTTTTAAATCCATCACATACAACATTATACAACAAATGTGTAATAACATGCAGAAATAAATACTTATATTTTCTTTCATTCTTCTACATTTGTTGACTTCTTGAATCTTCTGTTATCTCGAGAAGTTCTTTGTGAGCATGCCATTCTCTGTAATGTTCTTCAAGTCATGATCACTTTCTCAGTGATCCTTCTCTTTATATTTGTAGCACCCCAACTACCTCTCTGAGAGGTTGTAACTGTTCTCTAACAGGCCAGACTATAAATAGTCTTTGAGACTTTTGACCATGTCTCTTCTCATGTGGATTCTCTCCACAAGCTATCACAGCCCTCGGCTGCCTAAGTCATGTACGGTGACTAACTGGTGGGGACTTTATCTGCTAACGCCCATGAAGACACATCAATACTCCCTCTTCAACTAGAGGAGTTATTATGTACTATACCAAGCTTGTCCCAGACAGAAGCTTAGTAAGAATGCTGGCAATGCTGCTCATCTATGGATATGTACCATGTCTCAAATATAACTGACTAGAACCCTCAAAAGCTTTACTGCTTTTCAACATGCTCTATCTAGAGAAACACATGTGATCTTCCTCGATCACTATATTAGTCAGATTTTATATATCTTTAAAACTCTATTTCACTGATCAAGATATATATGAGTTCACATACACTTGTACCAAGTAGTTACCACAACACATGCTTTGTACAGGTCTATGTACAAACTGCAAAGTACATAACAGATCTTGGGACCTGTGACTAACCAAATACATCTCAACATACTTGAGATCCTCCAAATATGAATTAAGAATAATTTCATATTTACCTTCATATGTGTGGCCATGGATTTGTAGTCTATCATCCTGAAACTCTTCATGCTCTTTTACAGCACATTTTCCTTAACCAAGGAAAATCTTTGTCTGGTGACTGCCACACCACTAATCATAAGAATCATAACAATATTCTTGAATACAGTTCTCATCTTCCTTCTGAATATGAGCATCATGCATATCTCCTTGTTTTTTTAACAGGAGGTACATCAACCAATTACACTGGTTCTTCATGAGCTAGTGAGACTAGCAACTCCCTCTCACTATGCAAAATGTGAGAATCATAATATGGGTTCTCCATCACGGAGACTTATGCTCATATATATATGAAGCTCTTTATTTAACACATGAATCTAAATAAGATAGAATATCTTCAGGAGTCTTCACATCTATCAGAATATAATTAAGGCATCTATTTTGTCTGCTTCCCAAGAGACATAGAAACCTCTCGAACTGTTCTCTTCCGGGCTCAACCATCAGAATGACTCCACGTTCATGTCCTTCTTTACTTGTAGGTAATGGCATATTAATTTTCCCTACAAGACAAATTATTCTCATGGTTAGAACCATTTCATACTCATGAATTTTATTCACATGAAATACTTTCAATATACTGATAAAGATTTACTTAGTTATGTATAGATATTGACCAACCAATTTATCATAACCCATTATAATCATATGTACTGATACGCAGCCCTATATCAGTCATTTATCAGTCCAAAAATTCATTTTATGAAAGAAATATACAGCCCCATGTTCATATCTCATGAGGTAAGCATGAATCCCTCTATCTAGCCAATGATGCAGTCTTATGTTCACAGTTTATGAAACAAACATGCAGCCCTAAATCTCATTTCTTATGAATGATGTTTTCAGCCTTATATCATTTCTACATAAGTCTTATATCAGTCTTTTTATCATCTCGCAAAATTTGGACTCATGAGATTGATAACATTCCAATAAAGATAGAAACAACAATGTATATGCTAAACACAATTCCAAGTCCATGAATACAGATTGTAATAAAACATAATCTAATTTTATAAGAGCATATGATAATTAAATAATCATGCAGCCCAACATTTATATCTCATGAATCAATCATGCAACCCAACATTCATATTTCATGAATCAATCATGCATCTCTATATTTATGAAACAAGCATGCAACTCTATATTCATATCTTTATGAAACAATCATGCATCCTTTATATTCATAATCATGCATGTTCTATATTCATATTTTATAAAATAATCATGCATGCTCTGTATTCATATCTCATGAACAATCATGCATCCTCTATATTCATATTTTATAAAATAATCACACATGCTCTATATTTATATCTTATGAACAATCATGCATCTTCTATATGAATGTAATGAAACCATTCAAAAGCATATAGATCTAAGTAGCATATAATAAAAAATTTGGGTACTTATCTTTTTATTGTTTTGCATGCTTTCTCTTGATCTCTGCTTCCTTGTGGAGATTACTGTAGTCCCTCGGTCTTGATCTCTTTGCAAATTTGAGTGCATGCAGGAGGTAGCAAATCTCTGCATGGAGAAACTGGATCCCATGCAACCCGAAGCGAATGTTTTTCTTTCAAAGAAAACTTCTTCCAATGATCATCCTATTATTTGGATGATATCTCAACTCTATGAGGCTCTCATTATACACAAGATCCATTGAATAATGATAATATCCAACTTACAACTCTTGGAGTTGTTCCATCAATTGGTTCACTTTAAGAAAACGACCATAACAAGAATTCTGAGAATTTCATCTTCAAATACCTGATTGTATCTCTCACAAAGTTGCAGATTTTTGAAATATTCTCGTGAGTAAGCTAAATCGGCCAATTTCGGAAGTGGGTTTTCAACCGTTTTGTCTGTTTCCTTACAGATTGATCAAAACGTCTCCACAAAATTTGTCTCTTGAAAAGTGACAGAAATAGTGCATGTTGACTTGCTCTTTAATTCGCCATGCATAAAGAGTCCTCACTCACTGAGGTCAAGTAAACATCTAGATCATTATCCTCAAGAATGATTCACACTCTTGCCTTCAATTTGGAAGTATCTTCAAACTGGTCTTTTGGTTGGATGGAAATCGATGCCATGGCTCCAAGCTCTTTGCTCAATACTTCTCAAGATCACGTAGGCTTTAGTTGCTTGCGCAAACTAAGCTGTTGCACGCCCTTGCTCTGATACCATGTTAGTGATTGAGCAAAATATGAAGAAACTTGAACTTTAAAACTTTAATTCATAATAACAGTGCATATAAATCTCATCAATAATCCAAAGACATAAATCAAACCATAGAACACAAGATATAGACTGGGAAAACCCTCTACTGATTTAGAGGATTAAAAAAGCCAGCAAACGATCTTAGAGTATGATTGATAAGTAACAGAGAATGATTACAACACAATAGCAGATTGCTTTCACCGAGAGCACCAGAGAGAGGAGATCGAATGGAACACCGTATCTAACTTGCCAAGTGCATAGCACTTTAATAACAAGTCAAATTAGGTTTTACAACAAAAATAGAATGGTTGCATGTAGAAACAACTTGTTAACACTTAGAACACTGATCCATATTTAATCATGCACCCCATACTGATCTGGTGTCAAGCTGGCACTCCATAATTATCTTCCACATGAAGATATGCGCCTTCCATTAATTAACTAACTCTAATTGAGTTGTTAACTGAGTTGAACTGAATGTAACTGAGTTGAATTGAATGCAACTGAACAAAACTGAATGTAACTAAACAGTAACTGAATGTAATTGAGTTGAACTGAATGTAACTAAACAGAACTGAATGTAACTGAACAGTAACTGAATGTAACTGAACTGAACTGAATGTAACCGAACAGAACTAGTGCTTCTCCATTAGTGTTTATTTCCAACAATCACTTGCATGAATTAAGGAGTTGATTCCTTAATTAATTGAACTTGTTTACCATAACTAATACTCAACTGATATCTAATCAATTCGAGTTTACTTGGTGGCAACATATGCAATTCGAGTTCTCTCTCTTTCTCTGTGCTTATATTAAATATCTCTGCATGGTCCATATGTGTTTCCATTAAATAATCATCTTTATCATATCATACTTGTTACCACCTAAGTTGTACTTAGTGGTTTTTTATCAAGTGAGCTTGGTGAACCGGACAAGGATAACTTGTTCGGACTTCAGAAGACCTTCAGTCTTGCTTCTGGGAAACTTTGTTGTACTATATCACATGTTCATACCCCCATGGAGGAATTGTAATAAATGTTCTAGCATGATAGTGTCTTTAAAAGACTCGGTCTCTTAGACTTTATTTGTCAATCCGATCAGCCCAGGGTGATTTTTTCCCTTGGTTATTATTAGTTGTTGAATAAACGACTGATAATTTCTGAGTTTTTCACTCCATACCTCCAAAGTTGGGGTGGTCGGCTTGGCATTTAGGCGTATTGAGGTTATTAGAGTCTATGTGTCAATGTAGAAACATGCTAGGAATCATGGTCAAGTCATATGAACATGTCTAAGTCCCCCTAGGTTTTTTCAATTTTTTTAATTTTTTAATTTTTTAATTTTTTCAGTGTTTTTTATTAAAATTTATTTTTTCCAAAACTTAGGCTATTTTTTAATAGTTTAATTGGAAAAATTCGTTTTGTAATAAAAGTGGGCCAAATAATCAGTTTCAGTCATGTAGGTGCTCATTTTCAAGCTAAGAGCCCCATGTAAACCCATGGACCCATTTTTTTCAGGTTTTGAGTGATTTTCCATCACTCAGGTCAGAAAACCCCAAAAAATCAATTATTGATTATTTTAATTAATAAATTGATGAATAATGGAGCAAATCCAAAATCCTAGATCAGTGGATTCTCAGTCGATTTGATTGAAATCAGTCAGATCTGAACCAGATTGACTGGATCTGACAAATCATTGACTGAAGGAGGTGATCTGGACAGATCCAGAGTTGATCTTCAGCATCCTTTATGGGGAATTGCGCTCTCTCTCTCTCCTCCACACGTGTGGGCTCTCCTGGAAGCTCTGTGGATTGATGTGTCAGTCTGTGGGTTGATGTGTCAGCTCAATCAACCCCCCGATTGACAAGTAGGCTCAGTTCAACTTCAGATCGACATTGATGGACTCTCCTTCTGCTGCAGTGGTCTGCCTCCTTGGGATTTGTGCCCCCCCTGGGCTGGATCTCCTATTTTTTGTATAAATAAAGCTCAGGTTGCCTCTTCCAAGATAGTTAGAGTTGGATTGAGGAGCTATTGCTGTTGTAATACTGTGTAATATCTTTTACTATTGGAATAAAGTGAAGCTTTGGAGGCCAAATCTGTGTAATGCTTTCATATGTGTGGATTTAACATTGTCTTGCAGCTATTTACCGTTGGCTTTCTCTCAATTTCTGCATCTGAATCCTGTCTAGCTTAATGATTCAGCGATCAATAGGAGTATAGCTGGGCAAGTAAGATTAATTGCTTTTCAATATTTCATAGTATATATGTTTAAAGATTTAGATCATACATGTTTAAATAAATTTATTTTCATGTAATCCCTCTCTTTCTTCATATATTTCTATCCAGATCTCATAAGGTTTTGTGCAGGATTGTTTGTTAGTTTTCAGGTAACAGGGGTTGGACAAACTGTGGATCTAGCTTGACTCCATTGGGCATCCCACTGTTTTGTGAAGGCATTGTCCCTCGGCATTCCACTAACTAGTCTTGTTTGCAGATCCATTCCTCGGCAACAAGCGCTCTTCCTTTCCTCTTCCTCCTTCAAATTTCTTCAAAATCAGTCTGGTTACTTGTTTTGCAGCTTTAAATTTGTTTAGATCTATCAATTTCAGAGTTCATCTTACATAGATCTTGCTTCCTTAAAGCTCATAAAACTAGATCTCATTCCAAAAGAAAATTTACAAGCATTCTAGATCTACTTTTAGGGAAAATTGTCATTTTTCAAGGCTGTGAAAGTAGATCTAAAGCTTGTTGAATGCATGGTTGTTTCCTTAGAGTCTAAAAAGTTATATTAAGCAATTTAAGTGCTTCATATTGGCTGCCCCCAAAGCAGGCCAAGATCCCAAGGGAAACTTGGTTCTTTTTCCGCTTCTTTAAAAATTAGTTTTAACTTTTAGAATTTTTGGGTAAAAAGTTTGTTCATCCTGGGCATATTTAACTGTGATATGCTTGCTGGTTTTTAGCAGGTGTAACAGAAAAGAGGAGGAGGCGCTGTTCGGAAAGCATTTTTGGACCATTCGAAACCCCCCAAGGGACTCCGTCTTCCAAAAATTTTCAAATTTTTGCAATTTGTAAACCTTTGGTGTCATTCCATATAAGGACCAAGTGGATTAATTTCAGTTTGCTGATATTGTAATTGCTGCTAATAAAAAGAAAAATCTTTTTGAATAGGCTCTTTCGAGTCTATTCACCATCCCCCTTGGGGGGATTTGCGTCTGTGTCATTTTTTACTTTTTGTTCATCTTTTTTCAATCTAGTGTAGTTCTAATCTGCAAGGTAGTATACTTTGACTTATAATCATTGCCATATTCCATATCTGGTGGTTTCAAAGTAATTTTTATACTTACCCCACGAGCTTCCCTTTGAGCCGAAAGGTGAAGAAAGGGTCGTGGTAGTCTAATTAGAAAATTGTGGTTTGCTTATCTGTTTATGCTTCATCTGCTATCATCATTTGTTTTAGTAATCATAATAAAATCAATCCCTCCTTGATTCCCCAATTGAGGTCCACTTGGACCGAAAGAGGTTCCTGGAGGGTTTTCTTTTTAACAAGAACACCTCTTTTAAAATTTACTAAAAATAACAAAGACTCTGGTGTGTATGCTCTGTGCTTGGCTGCGGTTCGTCCGATCAGTCAAGCTGCATCAAAAGCACTTGAGTGACTAGAATAATTAGGATTCTCTCTCCCCAAATTGACAAACCATTAGGTGAAAAACCAACGCCTTGATCAAACCATTACGGTGGCAAAATACCCAAAGGAAGCGGGAACTCCTGAAAAGTGACCTAGGGGCGTCGATCTCTGTTATACCTTCGGGTGCATTATGAACAACAGCCTCAGAGACTCCATTCAGCCCACATATTCTTTGTGGGTAGCCGTGACGGTTTAGTTTTGGACATACTTCAAGTACCCCCTGGGTATATCTGGAGTCCCCTCGCCTAAGTTAAATTACTCATCTTCTTACATTAATTTAAAATTAACCAAGATACAATTGCACAACATTCATTCCAACACTTGCAAGCACTCTTAATTGTTTTTCGACTCCATTTTCAATGCACTGGTCAACTGCTTATTTCTTTCAATCTATATGTGATTGGGTGTCATTTTCGTGCTTACTTGTGATTATCTCATCAAGTTATTTGTTGTTTACAATTGTTAAATCGAAACTCTTGAAAAACTTACTCTTTAATACCATCATCATACTAAATAATTTTGCCTTAGTAACTTAATAGGGTCTACCCCCTTTGGTTTCGATAGGAGTTGAGCCTAAACGGAGGAGTCAAGAACAAGGTGACAGCCTTGACTCTAGACTTGTCCCCAAGGACACATCGAGTGGCTTGAAGATTTTTGTCACGTAACCCAGGTGTGTGAAAGGCGACAACAATACTCATAAGATCGTTTTCAAACCTATGATCATATGTATTGCCCAGGGTCATATAGTTGCATGCTAAAGTAAATCACTCTAGGGGTAGCTAATCCCTAAAGGCGACTTGTAGCGCCTGTTGACCATGACTACCCATACATCACATAATATATCTACTTTACATAGTAAAGTACACCACCTCACAACATGAGGATATTCGTCGGACTACACAAGCCTACCGTCTACCTCAATTATATGAGTATATTCATAGGGTTACACAAGCTTACTGTCCACCTTAATCATATGAGGATATTCGTAGGGCTACACAAGCTTACTGTCCACCTCAATCATATGAGGATATTCGTAGGACTACACAAGCCTACTGCATCACCACCTCAATCATATGAGGATATTCGTAGGGCTACACAAGCCTATTGTCCACCTCAACCATATGAGGATATTCGTTGGACTACACAAGCCTACTACATCACCACCTCAACCATATGAGGATATTTGTAGGACCGCACAAGCCTACTATCTTGATATTACAAGACTGGAGAATGACTTCTGATGCTGTAATCTCAACAGAGTTTAGCAAAAACTTCGACGAAGACTTTTGTTTGATAGCTTGCATGGAAAGCACCACAGGCAACAATGTTTGGTACGTGGACAGTGGAGCATTTTGTCATATGACAGAACAAAAAAATTCTTCAAGAGCTTGTAGGGGGGTGGATTAAATATCCACATTGAGCCGGGTGATGATGCGCAGTGTCAGGTGCAGGGAGTTGGTACTGTTTCGTTTCAGAGGGAGTCTAGCAAACCCCTGAGTTTTGCTAACGTATTGTATGTTTCGGGGTTGACCAAGAACCTCATATCCGTTTCCACCTTGGAGGACAAAGGCTTTCAGGTGAAGTTCCGAGATCATAGGGTGTATATCAGGCCAAAGGGGTCAGATAGGAGTTTGGATCGGGCGGAGCAGGAAGGTGTATAGACTACACTTTGAGTCTGCAAAGGCTCTAGTCCGCAGTAGCAACAGTCAGGGTGAGTTGTGGCATAGGAGGATGGTACACTTACACCAGGGAGCACTGAGGCATTTGAGACAGGCAGTCATTGGAGTTCCTCAGGTACAGGAGGAGAAGCATAACCACTGCAAGGGTTGTGCGTTGGGGAAGAACATCATGAAGCCTTTCCCATAGATTGAGCACAAGTCTAAGGGGACCTTGGACTTAGTACATTCGGATGTTTGCGGACCCATGAGTGTCTAATCCTTCAGTGGCTACAGTTATTGTGTCACTTTCATTGATGACTATTCTAGGAAGACTTGGATCTATTTCCTGAAGGCCAAGTCAGAGTACTTTGAGCGATTTCGGGTGTTCGAGACTCTCGCAGAAAACCAAACGGGAAGGAAGATTCGAGTATTGAGGACAAACAACAGGGGTGAGTATACCTCTAATGAGTTCTTGGAGTATTATTGATCGGAGGGGATCAAGAAGGATCATACAGTTCCTCATACCCTGCAACAAAATGGAGTGGCGTAGAGAAAGAACAAGTCATTGGTAGGAGCAACCAAGGCCATGCTATTTGATCAGGGATTGCCACTATTCCTATGGGTCGAGGCATACAAGACTGCAATTTACATTCAGAACAGGTGTCTCCACACAACTTTGGGGAGGAAGACACCCGAGGAGGTCTTCACAGGAACTAGACCAGATATGAGCCACATATGCATATTTGGGAGTGTCTGCTATTGTCACATTTATGTTGACACTAGGAAGTTGTTGAACCCTTTTGGAGAGAAGGGGTTACTTGTTGGTTACAACAAGACTTCGAAGGCATACAAAGTATATATTCCTGCTTGCAAGAGGATCATTGTGACCAGGGATGTCCAGTTTGATGAGGACAGAGCCTTGCGGAGATCTATGGACTTACCAACACAGGAGCAACCAACACAGGACTCGGGGGTCAAGTTGGAGGAGCCACAGGTACAGGTACAAACACAGAGCACATGTTCTGATAGTTAGAGGGGGTCAGGTGGACAAGATCCTTTAGTCATTGACTTGGAGGATGAACCGCAATAGGAGGAGGACATCCAACAACTGCAACAGGAAGACACTAGGCCAAGGCCTAAGCGGTTTAGGTCCACAGTTTAGGATTCCAGGAAGGTGACTCTTCCACAGAGCTCCATGAGGCAGAGCAAACCGGTAGAGAGACTTAGCCATATGGCATTGATGACGAAGTTGATTAACTCCGAACCTTCCATTTTTGAGGAGGCTGCACAACATGATGTGTGGCAGAAGGCTATGGTTGAGGAGTATGACTCCATCATGAAAAACAAGGTATGGGAGGGTTGTGCCGAGGCTAGAGGGAAAATGGGTGGGATCCAGATGGATCTACAAGGTGAAGCATGTAGCAGACGAAAGTGTGGAGAAGTACAAGGCGCGCTTCGTGGCAAAAGGGTTTTCACAGAAGGAAAGTATTGACTATGAGGAGACCTTCGCCCATGTCGCCATATATTCTTCTATTTAGACTATTATCTCATTAGCATTAGAGATGGGTTGGCATGTTCATCAGATGGACGTCAAGGCTGCCTTCCTTAACGGAGTTATACGGGAGGAGGTATTCATTGAGCAGCCCGAGGGGTTTGATGTGGAGAACAGGGAGTCGCATGTATGCAGGTTGCAAAGAGCTCTTTATGGGCTCAAGTAGGCACCTCGGGCATGTACTCGAGGATAGACAACTATCTACGGGAGATGGGATTTCAGCAGAGGGAGGCGGACAACAACCTGTACTTCTTGTTAGGTGAGGTTCCTCTCATACTAGTACTATATGTAGATGATCTCTTTCTTACAAGAGATGAGAGGCTGATTAACGGCTGCAAGTTCAACCTTGCAGTTGAGTTTGAGATGAAAGACCTTGGCTTGATGCATTACTTCCTAGGTTTGGAGGTTTGGCAGAGAGATGGGTGCTTCTTCATTGGACAGGGGAAGTATGCAGTGGAGATCTTGAAGAGATTCAAGATGGTGGATTGGAAGCCCATGTCCATACCTCTAGTTTCCAACTAGAGGAAGATTGATGCATCAGGGTCAGAGGGGTTTGATCCTACATTGTATCTCCAGCTTATGGGATCGCTCATGTATCTGGTGGGCACACGACCAGACATTAGCTTTGCAATTAACTCTTTGAGCTAGTTCATGGTGGACCCCTGAAGAGTACATTGGACAACTGCAAAGCATGTGCTTCGCTACATCAGAGGTACAATGGAGTATGGGTTGGTTTATGAGCGCAGTGGGAGTGTATAGTTAGCAGGTTTCACAGATGCTGATTGGGCAAGATGTGTAGAAGATCGGAAGAGCACTTCAGGTTGCTGCTTTAGCATTGAGTCAGGGGTTGCCTCTTGGTTCAGCAGGAAGCAAAATTCAGTTGCATTGAGCTTGACAGAGGCTGAGTACATGGCAGCTAGCTTGGTTGCATGTGAGGGAATGTGGCTGAGGAAGTTGCTTTCAGGGTTATTTGAGTGTGAGCTAGAGGCTACAATGGTTCACTATGACAATCAGAGTGGCATCCGACTATTTGAAAATCTAGTGTTCCATGATCGGAGCAAACACATAGACATTTTGTACCACTTCCTGAGAGATCGTGTACAAAAAAGGAACAATTCGGTTAGAGTACATTCAGACATATGTTTAGGTGGCAGACATTTTCACCAAGGCACTTTGCAGACACAATTTCCTGATGTTCAGAGACAAGTTGGGGTTGCTATCGAATCCCTTCCTCGTTGAGAGGGACTGTTAGAAAGTGGCAACAAGGAAGGTCTTCTATCATTGCATGTGTCCTTGCATGCTAGAAGACATTAAACAAGAAGCCAAATGTATTAATGTGATTTTCCTAAGTTTAGACTTAGGAAAATACATTAATTAATCTAATTTGATTTTGACTTAATGAACTCACTTTTATAAAGTGAAAAGTGGAATAATTTAGTGATGGCTAATCTAATATTGGCCATTGATCTCATCGGAGGATCTCATCCATTGATCCATAGTGAGGGTTAGGGTTTTCGCTTGGCCATTGAGTTAAAATAAGATTTGGTGGAGAGGACACATACAGAGAGAGACTGAGACTAACAGAGAAGTCATAAGGAGAAGTTTGCAGAGAAGACGAAGGAACACTCACTCGGGGGATTCGTCGATTGACCAGGCAGAGCACAGGGCTGTACGAGATCACACAGAGGGAGGTTGTACATCAGCCGTATGGATTCCGTATAGCTGACGCAGGACCGTACGGATCCGTACTGCTGACTCAAAGGATCGTACTGTTGACGTAGGGAGCCTATACAGCTGCACAGGGGGGCTGTATTGATTCGTTGGGCTTGCTCAGTAATTTCACAGAGGTTCTATTTTGCCAGGTTAGGTGTATTGATCCACTGGATTGTATTTGTTCTATATCTTCATAATAAAATTTCAATATTGACTGTTGCATCGGTTTTCCCATCTTGGGTTTATTCGGGGGTTTCCATACCCAAAAATACTGTGTCTATATTGATGTGATTATTGTTACATGTTTTTAGTATTTATTTTTTACTGCATTACTAGTAAAGAAACTCGTGTGGTTATCAGTAAAAATTAAAAATATACTGTGTAGCTCAAGATTGAGTTTTAAGGAAATTTAAAGGGTAGCTCAGAGAGGTACTTTTACATTGGCAGTGTCTAGCATGTGGAAGTGTTCGAGCGACACCCTCTAGGTGAACACTTTATAAACTGACTTTTATATTTAATGACTTAAGTGACTTTTATAAAGTTTGAGCAACTTAAGTGATTTAAGTCATCTCAATGAGAGATTCAGTCATGATCGTTGATCTAGTGAGGCCAAGATCTAATCTTGACCGTTGAGATCTATGGGTTAGTGAAGAGTCATTAATGATGTTATAAAAGAGACCTAAGGAGAGAGGAGAGGCACATTTTGAATGAGAGAGTTTTGGAGAGTTGAAGAGAAGAAGAGGGAGAAAGCTTGTAGCAAGGAGGAGGTCGCAAATCCCAAGGAGAGGAGAGAGGGCACACTTTCCAAGAAATTTGTACAACAAAGTTTATGCACAGAAGTTGAGGTATCAGGTCGTACATTTATCAGGAAGGTAGATTGTATACAACACAAATTTTGAGGTAGTCCAAACTCCATACAACAAGAAATCGAGTGGCAGTTTATATAGTTTGGCACAAATATCGAGGTACGATTTTCTAGGTTTTGAGACAGTCTGTACAGTGTGTATGGAACTGCAGGGATAGCCATACAAACCGTACGATTTTTCTCTGCATGATTTTCAAGGTGATTGTACATGCCATATTGCTAGTTGGGCACGGTTTTTGAGGTCAGATACATATTTTATCAGACTGTACATGTGCATTAAATGTTGAGATTGATTGCTCTAATTTCTAGATTTTTCTCTGTGGGTTGAATAATAAAATTTCTTTATTGGTTTTCCCTTTGGGGTTTTTCCAGGGGCATTGCCCAAAAAATTACTATGTCAATGGTGTGATGAATGTGTGTTTTTGTTGTGCATTTTTTGTTGTATAGATCAATGTATTTATGCTTACAAATATTAGAGATGAATGCTCATTGATTTACGTGCATTAATCTATGATTAAATAATTTATTGGAGGTTAAAATCAATTATTGGGTTGTCAAAAATTCAACATGGTATCAGAGCTGGGGCTCTGAGAAAGGCACTAAAGATATTTGACACAGGGGAGTGCAACAAGAGTACTGTCGAGTTATTTCACCTAGCAGATTTGGGCTTGTTGTTGGTTGGTCAGTTAGTATGTCCTTGACATTTGACTTGCGGTTTGAGGATAGGTTGGAGGGTGTATCGACTTTTATTCCATGGAAGGAGAGGATTACTTTGCTGTTGGAGGAATGTGATTTATGGGACATAGTTGAGAAAGCTGCCCCCAATCCTACAGATCCTGCTCCCTTGGCTGATTATAACAAGAGGAATGTGAAGACAAAATGTATTCTTTTTGATGCAATGAAAGACCATCTTATGCCTCATGTGATGGTAAAAAGATTGCCTTTGATATGTGGGCAGCTTTGATAAAGCTATTCCAAAATGACAATCAAAATTGGAAAATGGTTGAGGAAGAAATTGAGAAATACTAAGATAAGACTGACAATGTCACATCATACCTTACCAGGATTTCACAGGTACGTGATGAGTTGGTGTTGTTGGTGAGAAAGTGGATGATGCAGAGTTGGTTAGAATTGCCTTGAATGGTTTCTCAATGTTGAAATTTAACTTTGGATGTCCTTCCTCATGCTTTTGGGCGTGTTAGTCATGAGGGGGACAAAGTCTTTTGTTCCTAGTGATTTGACCAAAAAAGACTGTGTACAATGTAAATGTTCAGTGCTTATGAGTTTGAAGAATTTAGCATGGTGTTTTGAATCATTAAAATCTACAAATTAATTTTTAAATTTAAAACCTAAGATGCTAAATGTTTGACAATTGCTTGAAATAGAAGTTTTATGATTTTGTCATTTTTTCTTCATGGTATCAGAGTGAAGTTTGAACAAGGCAGTTAATACACAGAGTTTTCAGAATAGGGCACAATTTTGTTTAGTAGCACATAAAGTTTTTAATAAGATCAGAGGTTAGTCTTTTATTTCTATTGAAGATGTTTGGGTTAATATTTGGATGGTGAATCTAACTTCTATCCTTGGAAAGAAAGAATCAAGTTGTTCTTGCAGGTTGATGAACTGTGGGACATAGTAGAGAGTACCCAGACTAAGCCAGTAGTTGTCCTTGATGCAACCACAAATGCTGTAGGTTATGCAACTTATAACAAGAAGAGCATGAAAGCCAAGAAGATGATTCTTGATTTAGTCAAGTGATGTAGGAGCATCAGGCTAACCATTTCAAATTCCAAGTTCAATGTTAGATTAGGCCAGGAAGGGGTCTCCACATTTTGAGTTAATAGTCCCTAGACTATTACATTGTAAATAACCTATGTTTTTATGAAATTTCTAGATAGTGATGAGTCATTCTGCTTAGTCATAGTCTGTTAGAGCAGTAGGAATAATGGTGGGTCGTGACTCCTTGCGTGGAGATCAGCCGTTGAACAGTTTGTTTGGACATAGACATTTTTTTCCTTAGGCGTGGTAGTGTCTGTTACAGAATTGACTCAAAGGGGGAAGCAACAACTTAGGATAAATAGCTAAGTTTGAGAAGTATTAGGGGTTTTGCTTTTTAGAGTGAGGATTGCAAATTTGCAAAGGGAAGAACAGACTGTGTTTGTGTCTTGCAAATTTGCAAATTTGTAAATGGGTTGTAGAGACTAAAAGAGAGCCAGTTGTGTGTGTTTATTTCTTTTATTGTTTAATAGAAGATTAGCAGTGTGTGTTGCAGTATTATTAACTTAGATGTATGCATTGTTGTGAATGGTGTCGCTGTGCAGAGCCGACTATGGCGGTTTTTTGAACATCGGCGTGTTTTCATGAAATTGTTGGTTCAAATGCCAAATTGATGCTTGAATGAACTAAAGTATAGGTATATGCATACATAGGGGTGCTAGGTTGATAAATCGTGCAGGCTAAAGGTTGGATTGATTGACCTTTGATCAATCCACACCCAAATCCAATTTGTAATATCCCAAACTGATATTTTCCTGTTTATGGGTATACTGTAGATGGCTAATAGATTTACTCCTTAATCAAATAGGAAAGCAAACCCCGAACTTTGCATGCATGCAAATACGTGCCCTAGAAAAATACTGAGATGCTATAAAATAGGAGAAATCAATGCATAAAATAGGAGAAATCAATGCCTGTACATACAAGTATATAGATCAAATAAATAAGCTGTTGCTGGGAGCCCGGATGATGTGCACTAGGGTTACAATACCCCTCTGATGATGATGGAAGCAGCGTGCGGAAGTTCTGAACCCTGTAGATAGGAAAACGAATTGCTTTGTCTTTGATCACGGTGACACGGTGTGACGGTGAAACCCTCTGGCTGGATGAATAATCAACCTCCCGGAATAACTGCTGAATGTAACCTGATGATGAACTAGTGCTGAACCTGTATGATCCAACTTGATGATGAACTAGGGCAGATAGATTTCGCTGCCGAAATACACCAGTTAGCTGAGCATGCGCTCAACCCCAACTTAGCTCGCCGAGCTCTCCAATTCGACTCCACAAATCAAATATCACATAAGTCCCTTCTCCATTCACTTTATCTTTCTTTTATAACTTTCAACTGCGAAAATCCTAACTTTTGACCTAATTAGGTCAGTTTAACTTCTAATTTGTAGTTGACTTGCATGCATGGGCATGGAGACTTAATCAGGTGCATGCATCATTAAATAATGCTCAAATGTCATGCATGCAGGTGGCCTTTGGATCTAGTGGCCCTCTTCGACCCAATGGTGATATAATATTGATGCCCTAGATCTTCTGTAGATGGCATCAGTCTTCAGCTGATTCCCTGACTGTCAGTACCCGCTCGAACCCACAGGAATCACATAGGTTAGCGGGTTGGTCCTCAATGCCTAGGCAAAAGAGGACATCACACAATTTTTTTGCCTTAACGAGTTTTGTAGAAAACGGACGGTGAAGATCGAGGCTGTAGAGGAAAATCCAACGGTGGGAAAAATTGTGGAAAAAGGTTTACGGGAGGAAAGTTGAGGAGTAACTTTGGGAAAATCAAAATCCCACATCCCGCATCTGCATCCCGCAACCCGAGTGCGGAAGAGGAATTGCGGAGGGACAACTTTGGAAAGTTTTCATCCCGCATCCCGCAAGTGGAAACTTCGTTGTGGAAAGAGAATTGCGGAGGGAAATTTACGGATTATTGGCATTCCGCATCCCGCAACCCGCATGCGGAAACTCTGTTGCGGAAACAAAGTTGCGGGAAGGCAAAATTGTGGAAAGGCTGGTACAGAGGCAAAATTGTGAGTGGATAATTTTAGCATAGAATTTTGCGGTTAAGCTAAATTTGGTGATCCTGCCAAGTGTAGGACCCTGAAGATCTTGGAGGTGCTGGTTGGGTTGGTTTTGGTTTAACCCCCCCACACCATCAAGGATCATGTGATTCCTCATATTGCTGGTAAGACTCATGCTCATGGAATGTGGACCTCTTTGACTAAGTTATATCAAAGTTCAAATGAAAATAAACAAATTGTGCTTAGGGAAAAGTTAAGAAATGTAAGAATGATTGAAACAAAAAAGGTAACCTCTTACCTTACTAGAATCTCCAAGATCAGAGATGAGTTGAGTGCAGTTGGAGAAGCGGTGACTAGTGCAAAAATGGTCAGGATAACCCTGAATGGATTTTCAGGAAAATGGAAAACCTTTGTGAAAGGTGTTGTGTCTAGAGAAAATTTACCTAATTGGGAAAGGCCGTGGGCCAATTTTTTCCAAGAAGAGATTCACGTTGAAGCTCTTGAAGGGAAACAATCACAAGGTGAAAATAGTGAGGAAAATGTTGTATTGTGTAAGGGCAAAGGGAAGACTAAGAAAGGTTTCAAGAAGGATCTTAGAAAAATAAAGTGTTACCAGTGCAATCGGTATGGACACTATGCTTCTAAATGTCCCTCGGAGAAGAAAGGGAAAAATGAGAAAGATACAACAACATCTCTGCCTCAGTGGAGGAGTATGCTGCTAAGTTTGAGCAGGAGTTCTTCCTAGCATCTATTGATTCCAATGTGGGAAGCTCGGTTTAGGAAATGAAGTATAAAATGAGTAAAAGGGACAAAGGAAAAGACACACCAAGAGAGAAAGAGAAGACTGAAGAAGAAGAAGAGAGTTTTCCAAGACAAAACTCGACACATTTTCCAAGGAGCTTAACAAATCTTAGCAGCACAATTCCCAAGAAAGCCCAACTATTCTGCACCGTTTTCAAGGCAGACTAACAGAGGCCATATAGCAGTACGATTTTGTACTTGTGGGCACAAAAATTGAGGCAGGGGCTAACAACATTAACTGCAGTTTGATTGGATTGTACAACAATACTTTTTTGGCACGTGTGGGCATAGAAAACGAGGTAGAATTAATTGCAGATCGAGAACAGTTTGTACAACAGTATTCTGGCATGTGTTGACAGGTCGTACAATTGTTTAGTAGCATAAAAAATGAGGTAGTAGTATGCTAGAGATAAGTTGTGTTAATTTGCCAGTTTAGGGAAAAAGAAAAATTTGTGTAAAGAGATTTATGAATTTGTCTTCCTAATAAAATTCTTCTCTTTGGGCTTTCCCCAATGGGGGTTTTTCCCTGGTCAGGATTGACCAAAAACGACTGTGTACAATGTAAATGTTCAGTGCTTATGAGTTTGAAGAATTTAGCATGGTGTTTTGAATCATTAAAGTTTGCAAATTGATCTTTAAATTTAAAACCTAAGTTGCTAAATGTTTGACAAAATGCCTGAAAGAGAAGTTTTATAATTTCGTCATTTTTTCTTCACTCAAAACCATGGTAGGACTTTGTATGTGCGGTTGTTTCCAGAGAGAACATGCCTACATGGACTAGACTGTGGGACGATTTCATACAGGAGGAACTCAAAAATAGCTCCGGCCACACAGGCCAGCAACATGGGGATGATGAGGAGAATTTTGCTCTCATAGGACAAACGAAGAGAAGGCCCAAGAAAGGCCCCGGTGGTGGGTCTAGCTTGAAAGGTGAACAAAAGAAGGACATGGACCAAGTGAAATGCGTTGCATGTCATAAGATTGCCTATTATGCGAGTCAATGTCCAAACAAAAAGAAGGGTAAGAATGAGACATAAACAACAACATCGACTGAGATTGAGGACTTTGCTAAGAAGTTTGATAAGGAATTTTCTTTGGTCTCTTGTCTTTTAGGCAGTGGTAGTGCAGGGTTTGAGGACATTGGAGCATGGAATGTGTATAGTCATGCATCTAGCCACATGACGAGAATGAGGTCGGTGTTCCCTAGTTTTTCAGAGATGGATTCAGACTGCTATGTGGATAGTGGAGTCGACACCATGCATGTAGTGAAGGGGGTTGTATGTGTGAGATTCCAGCCAGAGTCAGGAGGATCTCTAGAGGTGGCTGAGGTGTTGTTAGTATTAGAGCTAAATGTTAGTTCGCTCTCAGTATCAACTTTGGAGGATGAGGGATATAGCATGGTGTTCCAGCGTGGACAGATACTTATATATCCCGAGGGAGCTACCTTGGACACAACAGGAGTGCTTGGTGTTAGATAGGGAGATTGTACATGTTGTTTGGATACCTTATGGTTGGATCCAAGGGGATCTTGGATTCAGGGTCTGTGCCAATATCGGGGATAGTTGGATGTGTGGGTTCTTCCAGTACTGTTTAGAGAGTCAGCTGGTACGAGATGACTTGGTTGGATGCTTAGGAGTTTGAGGAGACTTTTTGGAGCATGTTTTGTAGGAACAACTCTTTAGCATAGGATTCAGTTTAGATGGCAGAGAGGCTTTTTGGTTTAGAGGGAGTAGCTACAACAACTGATGCAGTGATGGGGTTGGAGACAGATCCAGGGGGAGGTTCCAAAAGTACCTTCCTCGCAAAGAGGGAGTGTTAGTATTTGAGTGGGGTAGCTCGGACAGGTTCTACATTGGCAATGTCTAGCATGTGGAAGTGTCCGATTGACACTCTCTAGGTGAACACTTTATAAAGTGACTTTTATAGTTAATGACTTGAGTGACTTTTATAGAGTTTGAGTGACTTAAGTTATTTAAGTCATCTCAATGAGAGATTAAGTCATGACCGTTGATCTAGTGAGCCCAAGCCCTAATCTTGACCGTTGAGATCTAAGGGTTAGTTAAGAGTCATTAATGAAGTTATAAAAGAAACCTAAGGAGAGAGGAGAGGCACATTTTGAATGAGAGTTTTGGAGAGCTGAAGAGAAGAAGAGGGAGAGAGATTGCAGCAAGGAGGAAGGGCGCAAATCCCAAGGAGAGGAGAGAGGGCACACATCCCAAGAAGTTCGTACAATAAAGTTTATGCATAGAAATTGAGGTAGCAGGTTGTACATCTAACAAGAAGGCAGATTGTACATAGCATGAATTTCGAGGTAGTCAGTACAACAAGAAATATAGTGATAGTCCATATAGTTTGGCACATAAATCGAGGTACGATTTTATGGTGTTTGAGTCAGTTTGTACGGAACCGTAAGGACAGTCGTACATCTCGTACGATTTTGTTGGCACGATTTTTGAGGTAACTGTATAGGTCATGTTATTGGCTTGGCATAGATTTCGAGGTCATACAAATTTTATTAGACTATACAGGTGCATTAAATGCTGAGATTGATTGCTGTAATTTCCAGATTTTTCTCCGTGGGTTGAATAATAAAATTTCTCTCATTTATTGGTTTTCCCTTTGGGGTTTTTCCAGGGGCATTGCCTATAAAATTAGTGTTAAATGTGTGTTTCTACTGTGCATTTTCAGTTGTATAGTTTAATGTAATTTTGCGCATAAATTTCAAATTTGAATCATCATTGATTTACGTGCATTAATCTGTGGTTAAATAATTTATTGGAGGTTGAAATCAATTATTGGGTTATTGGAAATTCAACACCAACCCTTTTGACTTGTGCAATGTGCACCAATGCACTGTTACTTGTCTTATGCTAGTGCTAGGATCAACCCTATGCCATTGATTAAGACATAAATCCTTTTCTAGTGCTAGGTATTTGCACCAATGTTAGACCTCTTGTGCATGTGACAAGCTCAACAATTGTGTTCATGCCACATTCCTTGCGCAACCACAATGACAACTCAGCTAACCACCTTGATGCCATAACCTAGTAGATACATGCAAGTGAAAATATCATTGATCATTTATGGCCAGGTCAAGTATGGATCTAGGCCCATGCCCATCGCAGCGATTAAGTTGGACCAAGTTAGCACATGTTACAACCAATCTAAAAATAGTGAATGGAATGGTTGCACAACATTGTTCATTGTGCCCAAGTTCGATTGTTAGGGTTCACCTTGGATGAATGATAGATTGCTGATGGACTCTCTTGTACATATGTGAATCATATGTATCATTGTACCCCCTTAGCTATATCATCTTGAAGCTTTGTATTAGCGCGACTCACCTCACATCTTTCTCTCTTCAAGGAACTCTCCTCAAATTTCTCATAGTTGCAACTCATTTTGTAGCCTGCTTTGTAATGGAAATAGATTGTAGAGATTGAGCCAATATCTTGTCTTTGGGTGGATATTTATGGGATGCTTTTCTAGTTGAATGGTTCATTGTTTACTATATCGTGATTGAACTCACACGTAATCCTATTCAAGTAAGTTCTTTACATTATTCTATTTGGGTATTGTTTAGCTATACTCTATTCTATCAAGTTGTGTATAAAGCTTTCCACTGCAGACTATTGTTATGTTAAGATTGGTTGGTTTCCAATACATAGTATATTTACACACTCTAGAGGAATACAACTCTAAATAAGTCTATAGTTGCACCAAATACTTGTCTGGTTTTGCAATATTTGTGTTACACTTTGTTCAACACAATATTTGCATAATGATTCCACAATTCATTAGTTTTTAATCTCCGTGTAGATTCATAGGTTTCCCTACTTGTAAATACTTGATCCTATTTGTTGCCTGATCATTGGTATCAAAGTTTAGATGCCTTTGTTTGGCTTTGTAGTTAGTTGACTTTGGACAACAATGACAACTTTTTTGAAGGAGATCCATAGTGCATGCTCATTTGATCTCAACTTGGATGAGGTTAGAGGATAGGAAGCATGGAGTTGACCTTGCTCCTCTAACCAATTTCTCCACTCTTGCAATGATATCCAATGGTAGGTAACACCAACCCTAATACATGTTGGATTTTATAAGAGTTGACATGTGTTGTACTCTTTGTAGGTTCCTAGAGCAAGGGGGGTCTAGGGGTTCAGGGGCGATGCCCTCGAAAGAATTTTTTTGCTTTCATTTTGAGTTGTTTTTGGCCTATGGTTTTGGCCCATTATAAACTAATTTCGGTTAAGGAATTGGGGTTGTAATTTAATCTGGGTTAATGGATTAGGGTTTTGGATGCTATAGTATTATATTATAAACATGATATTACAACAATAGAGAGTGGAGAAACCCAGGAATATTGTTTTTTCAGGTTTTGGGTTTCCAGGGTAAATCTATATGTAATGTGTGTGTGAGCCATTGTTAATTCTCGTGTTTTAGATTTTGTTTGATATTGCTTTTCTTACACATGTTTATCAAGACTCTAATTGGTACAAGAGTGAGGTTATTGGCTTTAGGGGGCACCTTTGTTTAGCTCATCTTGTGAAGAGCAAGGGTATCGTGTGTTTACGACAAGCCTTTGTTGGAGTGGGAGCTTTGTGTAATGAATCTTGTGTAAGGTAAATGGCGAGCAATTCAAGAATAGAAATTGATAAGTTCGACAGCTAGAGCTTCGAGTTATGGAAGTTGAAGATGAAAGATCTTGTAGATAGAGATTAGTGGATTGCCGTGGATCCAGTTACAAAGCCCACTAGAATGTCGAAAGGAGATTGGGAAAAGTTGGAGAAAAAGCGAGAAGCACAATTCGACTCTGCCTCTTTACCTATGACACAAGTGCCTTTAAATATATCTGACTTATTGCTAGGCTAGTGTTTCCTGTGGGACAACCATGTCGTGTGAGTCAAGCTCTGTAGCATCATCATCAACATCTAGAATTGCCTAGTCAAAGTCCCTGAGATAATTCCTTCACTCAATGTTTCTCTCATTTTTGCAAAGTAGTGCTTCGAATTGATTAGTCATCCATTTTTCTTTTTGTTGATAAAATGTTGCAAAAGGCTATGGCATAGATGCAATAAATCTTTGGTTTGCCACCATTGCAACAAAAGCAACTCAACGTGCTTTTGGAATAAACAAATGTCTTTAAGGACCTCACTGATGTACCTTTGCATTGTTAGGTTTGAGTCTTGACACAACCTAATTTAGAACATTAAGCTTCTTTGTGAGATGGGCCCCAATACTATAGATCCATCATGAAGAATGAGGGAATCAAGTGTTGACACTCAAAACCACCTAGTTTTTACTATCAACTAGGGAAGGTGCCAATGTCAACTTGCACGATCTCTTTGCACTTTGGGCTAGTGCTTTTCTAGCTTCAAGAGGGAGTCTCTCATAAAACTTAGAGCTTAAAAATTCAATTTAAAGAAGCGACTGGTGCCTTAAGTTTAGTGGGTGATGGAGTCAGAGAGAAATTAATTAGGTAGATGATACACTTCAGACCTATTGATTCAAAAAATTGCACTTTAAAAAAACCAAGCTCATCAATAAACAGAGACTGGTTTCCAACATAATATTGACTTTATTTCTAAAGTTGCATGTTCTACCAAGCTTGCAAATGTAAGCTTTACCCTCAAAGTATTGAAAGGGACGAGATTATTACTTCCTCAACATCTTGCTCTCACATTGCATATGTTAAAAATAACTTGAATATGATGGGAGTGATCTTTAACTATCTCTGAATAGAATGCTCTCTCACACTCACTTGAAAGGAATGGAATGTATGAAGGACTAGATAACTCAAGCCAGACCTCAAAACCGACAATCAACAGATTGCAAGAGTATCGTATTGCTTGATATCTGTGTAAGGAAAGAAGGTTGTCTTGTAATCAATAAGTTTGTCATAATATTGCTGTATGCTGTTGTATCGCTGAGTTGCTCTTACACATTAGATTTGTTTATGCTTCTCAAACATAAGAAAAACAACTTGTATAGGATGAATGAGCCCACATTAAAGCTGTATAGTTTCTTGATTACAATAACATGAAATGACTCAGCAAGGTGCCACTTCAGAATCATACAAAAATCTGCCACTTCAAGATATGCTTGCGTGCCTCTAAGAGCTCAAAATTCTACTTTCAAGATTCTTAAGGAAGTAATTCTGGAAAATCTGCTAATCATCCTTGCAAACTTAATCTGCTATACACTGAGAATCATCATGGGAAACGAGGTTTGTATTTCTAACTTCAAACTCCTCTAAATCTCTTACTGGGTTCTCGTTATTTGTTTGTAGGAGCTTTTCTTGAACATTTAAACTAAGAGGATATACTTATGAAGGTGCTAGGCTTAACACTAGGATGTACTTTGGTAGTCCATTACAAGTGTATCCAGTGGCTCAATCTTTGCATAGATGTGGCGAATTGCATCAAAGCTTTTGTATCTTGCTCCATTGCCAAGGCCCTCTCTAACAAGAAGCAAGATTGGAATTTGGGACACACTTCCTTAGTTCCCCTAAGTGTTTGTCTCCATGGATTTCTCAAGATGTCATTTGGTTCTCATTATTTGTTTGTAGGAGCTTTTTTTGAACATTGAAACTGAGAGGATATACATAAAGGTGCTAGGCTTAACTCTAGGGTATACTTTGGTAGTCCTTTACAACTATTTTCCAGTGGCCCAATCTTTACATAGATGTGGCAAAATACATCAAAGCTTGTGTTTCTTGCTCCATTGCCAAATCCCTCTCTAACAAGAAGCAAAGTTGCGACACACTTCCTTAGTTCCCTTAATTGTTTTCTCCATGGATTTCTCATAGGTCTACTGACAAATTGACATAACATTGGTAGTGCTTTGACAATTTCCCAAATGGCAATCCTTACACTATGCAAAACGATTGACTCTATGCAAGATACAACAGAGTTAATCTTGGCACATGTTTGGCTTAACTTTGGGTTGCTGACATGAACTGTTTTTGTTCGAAATCCCAAATTTATTAGCAATTTCTAGAAATCACTTTGAAGTATGTTGGACACAAGGGTCGACATGTTAACAACATTCCATCTGCAAACCTATATGGGTAGATAGAAGTTGTCAACAACATCATTGTACATCCACTTCTCATATACAATCAAGACACCCCTAATTTTGGGACAAAAATTTGGTGTTCATTCAACACAACTACAATTGGACTTGAAACAACTCAATGTAGAGAAGTCCATTTGAAGTCTATTGTGGATTTCAACCTTCGACACCAATCAGTGTTTCCTACCTTGAACCCATCACCACAACCACTTTGCATTTAGGCAAAAAGAAATTGGTAAGGTTGCAAAATTCATATAGTAGATACAGAATGTTCAATGCCAAGTCCAACATATTCTAGGGCAGGCTTTAGAGAAATACAAATAGCACCATTAAAAGCAAAAAATTCCACACTCTTTCTAGATTGGTGATAAAGTTTGGCTCCACATTCGAAAGGAACACTTCAACAACCACTGCAGTAAAATGTGCCCTTTATGGTATATTCCATACAACATCACAGAGCAATTTAGCGACACTGTTTTCAAGCTTGATTTGTCTCTAACCTCTGTCTATGTTTAGTTTTCAATGTTGAGTTACTACATTCTTACAACCCTCCATTACTTGATCAATCAATTTTGCAAACCTAAACTTCTAGTCGACATTGATCTTGAGTTCAAATCATTGACAAGACAATTAGGCACACTATCAATAAGGCCATTCTACTCTACAAGTTTGTGATGCAAGTTAGTTGCCTTCCTAAGTGAAGTACTTTACTCTTGATCAAATGCTCCATAAGTTTCCTCACTTGCTCTTTGACACAACGTGGATCAATTCTTTCTGAGAACCTTCAGATGCAAAAGAGATCATCGCTGTTTCGGGAACTTTGATCTTTGCGCAAGAGCAGTGTTGGAAATCCTACACCAACACTAGTAATAGGTTTGCACCTACATTCAAGATACAACTCCTGCATCAGCACTACATCTTTGCGATAATACCAGATGTCTTGGACATCTTGGTAGGATCAACGCTTACACCAATGCCAAATTCCTTTCGCGACCACAAAACGAAAATTCAATTAGCCACCTTGGTGCCAGCACAAAGCCTTGTGGACTCGTGCAAAAACAAGATGTGTGATCAAATCATACTAGGTCAACTATGGACATGTGTTAACACCCAAATCAGTGATCAAGTTGGGGCAAGTCAAAGCATGCAACAACCAGTATAAAGATAAGGAGCAAGGTGGTTATCAATCTCATGCATTGTGCTCAAGGTTGATTAATAGGATTTGCCTTGAATGAATCATAGATCAGTGATCGAGTCATCTTGTATTTCCCCATCATTGTTTAAATATGTATTCTATGCATCATCATTCTCTCTTAGTCAGATCGTCTTAAAGCTTTGTATCCGATCATAATGTATGAGCACAACTCCCCTCACATCCATCTCTCTACATGGATGTGGCACACAGAGCTCTCCTTTAGGCTTTTGCAATGGTAGCTCAATTTTGTAGTCTTCTTTTTAATGGAAATAAACTGTACAGATTCAGCCAACATCTTGTCTCTTTGCGGATGATCATGGGATGCTTTTCTGGTTGAATGGTTTACTGTTCTGTGCGTTAATGATCAAAGTTAAACCTGCTTAAGTTCTGTGCACTATTATTTTTGAGCACTATTCAAGTATGCTTTATTCTATTAAGCCGTGATTAAGTTCCATGCACTATTATTTTTGAGCACTATTCAAGTATGTTTTATTCTATTAAGTTGTTTACTGAGCTTTGAACAGTGCAACATTGTTACAAGAAGATTTGTTTGTTATGATGATATTATCTGCACACTATGTAAGAACACCTTGGAGAAGGGGTGGGGGGATCTATGATTAACAAGCTCGATAAGGCTCCCTTCCAATGAACAGATCTTTGACTGTCCTTTATTCTAACCGCCCTATGGTTCTGGTTAATTCTATATCCCCCCACTATCTGCAAGTCCTATTTGCAGTCTGATCACCCTTGAAGGAAACAATAAGAGTGAATGTGCCATCCTATTAAAGTTGGGGCCAAACTAAGAGACCGAATTTTCAAACTTTACCAATGGTGAAAGCAACATTCTTTTAGAAATAGTTAGTGCCATATGACATAAACTAAGGTACTCAAGTTATGAAATCTGTTGCCTTTAGTTTATGGATTTTTAATCTTTTATGCATGCCAAATTTCCAATTTTTTAAAGTTTTAACCATGTCCAGTTGTTACCCAATTTTGTGTGTGTACTTGTCTATTTTAACCTTTTTCAAAGTTATGTCCAATTGTTACCCTATTTTGTGTATTTCTTTACTTGCCCATTTCATTTTTTTTGAAGTTTTATTATTTAACCATGTCCAATTATTACCCTGTGTGCTTCTTTACTTGCCCATTTAAAATTTTTGAAGTTTAACTTTTTGATTTATGAGAAAGTTGTGACAATAAGCAATGGTCATGCCTATTTCAGTTTCAATTGTATCACATAGCCGGTTATTGAATCATCTTGCTTTTACACATCCTTCCCAAGGAGGCCTCTACTCTGCAAAATTCGTGAGATATAACTTTTGCTTAGGTCTTCTTGAACTCCGCCTATCCTTTTGGATACCTTGGTCCTTCTTTACTACTTTCCTTATTTATTTTAGGGTTGTTAGCCTATGGCTTACCTTTTCAATCACAAAGTTTAATGTCACCATTGTTTGTATTATTCATTTAGGATAATAGTCATTTATCCTCAATGATGACTAAGTGAGTTAGTTCAGATTGCCTAGCCTAATCATCATGCTTGATTTTAGGATCTAGAGCAAATATCTCCATGAGGCGGCATCACCCATTGGACTATGTATTTGTAGCTTTGGTGAGAATACAATTGAACCGACATGAAGTGTTTTCTGTCAAACTGTTGTTCTTGTTGATATTTTATCATAGTATGAGAGCCCTATAGTTCTTAGGGCCTACTAGCTCCTCAAGGTAGTCATCCATGAGAGAAGCTAATGTGAAGATGCTTATCAATCTTAATCATTTAACTATGTGATTGATACACTCGATCTTGCCTTGACGTGAAGGAGACAAGGACAGTGAATTTGGTAAAGCGATTCTAACCATTTTGTCATGCAATTTATTTATTTATTGAAGTGCTGTTGTAAATTAAATTAAGGATTTACTAGTATTTTCCGCATGAGATCAGCAATTAGTGCTTCTAGCTATAGTTGCAATTTTTTTAGTTCAGATCTATTGCATAGAAAAGGCAAAGACGTATCTGTACCCATTACAACGGAGTTATTTTATCAAGCTTGCACCTTCATCTGAGAGCAATTTGTATCTGCACCACACTTTGTCTTTTCACATAGCTTGCTGAAGCCATTCGGCATGGCCATCACTTCCAATCAACGCATATTCATCACATCGTGTTTTTGTTTAATAACATGCAGTTTGATTCTGATTTAAGCATGTGATCTAGATCTCAGTCCACAATTTGCTTCATATCTATGTTTTTTTGTGGGCTAAAGCCTCACGCATCCTATGCTCCGATCTACTCCCTCACACATCCCACGATCTGTTGATTTTTCCTAAGCAACATCGAGAGCCATTCTCTTGGAGAATGGAGGCACCTGGTCAGTTACCAAGAACTTGAACCAATCTACTACTGGGGACTTAGCCTAGAGCTGAGTGGCCATTCTTTGAATGGAGGCACTTGGTCAGTTACCAGGAATATTGAACCAGTCTAGGATTGGGGGACTCAACCTAGGGTTGAGGGGCCATTCTTTGAATGGAGGCACCTGGTTAGTTACCAGGAACTTGAACCAGCCTAGTACTGGGGGACTCGGCTTAGAGCTGAGTGGCCATTCTTTGAATGGAGGCACCTGGTCAATTACCAGGAATTTGAACCAGTCTAGGACCGAGGGACTCAACCTAGGGCTGAGGGCCAAGGACCAAGGGACTCAACCTAGGGCTGAGGGCCAAGGACCAAGGGACTCAACCTAGGGCTGAGGGCCAAGGACCAAGGGACTCAACCTAGGGCTGAGGGCCATTCTCCGGGAGAATGGAGGCCCTTGGTCAGTTACCAAGTATTTGACGTTGAGTTAGTTACCAGGTTATCACTATAAGCCCTAGACCGGGTCTAGGCATGTGTTGCACTCCTATCCTTGATCTATGGGCTATGTGACCTTTTCTAGGGATTAACTACCCTTGGTTAAGACACCTAGTACCAGATCTTGGTGGCACAAGGAGTTCAAGTTAAAAGCATTAGTAATTTTCCCTATTTATGATGATGTACTTTGAGTGGGCATGAAGGACCCTATAACCACTTGCTTTGACCTCAAACACTTGAAGGACTTTCTTACCCTAGCCTTGGTCCATGAAGAAGACCAAGAGGCTAAAGTAAAAAATACAAGAAGACTTATTGTACCACAAGAAGTAAGTAAAAATACAAGAAGGCCTTTGGTACCACTGAAGGTTTAAGTCAAAGGGTAAACATAAGAAAAAGAATAAAACCCTATTATTCAATTTCTACTTGTGGGGGACCACTTCAAGTGCTTGAAAGACGATAAATGAAGTTCACTTGCAAAACATTACACACTTCAACTTCATCACAACTGCTCCATGTTTGACTGAGGCAATACGTGACTGGGATCTTCCACATTTTCGTAGCCAAGGAAGAAAATTCGTGACTGGTTTTTTGTGGTTGAGTTTTTCACCTTTTGATCCTTTGCTTGCCCAAGTGTGGCTGCTTTGCCAATTAGGGCTTCTCCTTACATGCGGTGGTGAAGAAGATTGTTCGCAACAACTGTAACAAGTTGCTACACTCTCGCTGCCACAACAACATATTGTGGAGGGCTAGGGCTGCAACAAACAAACCACGAAGGTGGTCTAGCCCTTGGTGGGAGCCATGGGTAGCAACAGTTAGCTGCCCCTACCCTTGCTGCTAGTCTATGTTGACAACAACAGCTCCAAATAGGCAACTGACAGCCTCAAGTAAATCTCGGGCAGCTCTCCACTAGACACGGGCAGTAGCAGAGAAATTTCGAGCACCTCAGGCAGCTGTAAATCAGTCTGGTAGCTCACAGGAAATCCTGGCAGCTATAAAACCATTCAGGCAGCCAACAGGCAGTTCCCAGGCAGCGCTAAATTGATCACGGGCATCAGCAGGCAGATTTTGGGCAGCTCGGGCAATAGGAAGAAAAATTTGGGCAGTAGAAGCATCTTTCCAGGCAATTGGTCTTCTTCCTCCACGTGGCAGGTTTTGGTCAATCTTGCTAGGATTTGAAATTGTTGTTCAAGCCTTCTAGGGTTTGACAAATTTGAGAAAACATTCATCTCAGAATTCTAAGATTTTTCTTGTTACTGTTACAAACTCAATCATCTCATTTAAGGGATGAATTACTAATGCTTTTGGGGTTTTTGTCCTTTAAAGGTTAACCCGTGAAAACATCTGGTGTTCATTTGTGTTAATGCTTGATTATCTACTGCACTTGTCTTATTGTTATCTTACAGTCTGAAAAAATTAAAGAATATATGCACATGCTAAAATTCAACATGATCTATATCATCAATGCTCCAATCTGGTGCCTCTACATCTTCAACGATTTGCTCAACGCTCTACTCAACAGAGATCTGTCCATGATCTGCCTATGATTTGCACTATGATCTAATTTGCACAAACCAAATCACAAATCTGCACTTTGATGTTGGCTTCTATTGGATGGATGTGTGCAAGATCGATGCCAAGCTACAATCGATGAATAAATACAGAGAAGTGAGCCCATGTGCATGTAGAGCCATGCCTAAAAAGGAAACAAGTGAAATTTTCTTGGCATTGAGTGGATCAACTGTACCTACAAAGTTCAAACAGTGATGATCGGTCCATTCACATTGCATTTAGATCGAATCATGGGCATTTCAGAATAGCTATCTACAACTAATGCTCTCCTCACTGTAATCGCTCTCAATTCAACGTCTTACCTTGCATCTCATCATTGGTCCATTTAAGGTATCACTATGAGTACACAATACATCATTGCTTCAAGGAATTATCGTGTGATCTCATAGACACATTTATGAATCCATTATGCCAATTTTTATATTTTCATTTATAATAATGAAAGTTTCACATAGTGTTATAGGGTAGGTTGAAAAGTTTCACTTTTTATGATAAAATTGGCTATCATAAACGTTTCATATTGGTTAGTGTGCATACCATAGATGCTCCAAAAGAATGAAGTGGAGGGGCTGAGATTTATTGACTATATAGTGCATAAACTTTTGATAAAAAGTCAAAAGAGAACTCTTTGAAAGTTTGATAAATAGGTTTCGTTTATCATAAAAGGATTGGCTTACGATAAAATAAACTTTTCCCAAACTAATAATGGTCTTCATTAGGACGGGGAACACTCATGTAAGTGACATGTTCATTGTTTGAAAGTTTACCCACTAGTAGTACCTAGAATATGTGTCCATTGCAAAATTTGTAAACTTTTTCTTTGACCCAAATTTGTCTTTGAGGTCAAAGCTATGAAGTTTTTTTGCCACAAATGAATGTGTCATACTTTGAAGACAAAGGTTGAACTCTAATTAATAAGAGAATTGCTTATTGCACTCTTTAGTGCTAAGAGTTAGTTGTAACAACAATAATAAACATATTCATTTTGGCAGTAGTTGTGTCCTCTCTGTTGAATTATTGTAACTTCGAAGTGTATTTACCTATTGTACCCCGATGTTCCTATTGGGAGAATCATTTTGTATTTCATTATATCTCGATGTTCCTATCGGGAGAATTACTAAGAGTCATGAGGAAAAACCCTCCGTTGTAAGTCGAGTCATTAGCACCCTTATTAATATAATATTAAGTTGTTTGAGTCCTCCTAGAGAAGTCGACCCAGTCAATTTTAGTGGGGCGGACTTGGTGGAGTGAAATGTCAAGTGAATGAAAGAATATAAATAGAAGTGAGGCGCTCCTCATTTCAACATACAGACAAACAGTCAGTCGCTTGTGTAGCGCAAGAGAGAGAGTCTTATTTGCAAAAAGGAGAAGGACAAGTCTGAAGTCTTATCTTTTATCTTTTTGATCATCTATATTGAGGAAGCTTTTTGCTGGGTTTTTCCCTTTAGGGTTTTCCCAGGATAAATCTGTGTTGATCTTGTGACACTGTTTCTTTTAGTGATCTTGTCTATATGCTTTTGTTGTGAAATTGAAATTGAATGTTGATAATCTAGCTTAGTATATGGAATCTTAACATAGTATCAGAGCTAACCTAACTAGGACAACTTTCACAAGGTGAAGAAGCCCTCTCTCTCTCCCCAACGAGAAATTAGGGTTTCAAAAAAAATTTGAGTTTTGAACATCTGATTGCATGGAAAGTTGCGCCCTCCTAGAGTGCACCTATTGAGCCTGAGATCGAAGTTTTTGAGTGAGTAGATCTCCGGGAAAGTCAAACCCTAGTTTGACACTGAATCAGAAAACTATAGAAATCCAGTGAACCAGAAAACTGCAGTGCAGAATCTCGCAAGTTAGATTTCAAAGGTGAAGACTTGAGATCTCCAGAAATCAAGCACACCAGTCAACTCACCTCAGTCAAGCGCATCTCCTAGTAAGATCAGTTTCTCATTTTCCAGAATTTCAATTTTTTGTAATTCTCTGACGAGATGGCCCCAAGCACCAAGCTTGAGGACAAACTAGAAGGCATAGAGAATTACAGAGCATGGAAATACAGAATAGGTCTCATTCTCAAGGAGAATGATCTTGAAAAATATATCAAGAACGAAGTTGCAGAACCTGCTGAGGCTGAAGCTAAGGAGAAGCACAAGAAGGATCTGATTAGGGCACAAAGGATTATTCCTGATTCTTTCAAGGATCACTTGATCCCTCAAGTGTCATCCAAGAAGACTCCGAAAGAAATGTATGATGCCCTAACAAGGATGTATGAAGGAAGAAACATCAACAGAAAGATGAATCTAAGAGCTCAATTGAAGAGCACTAAGATAAGTCATGGAGAATCCATCCAGGACTATTTCACAAGGGTCTCCTAGTTCAAGGAACAACTAGAAGCCATTGGAGACACCCTTGAAGAAGATGAGTTGCTTATGATTGCTCTCAATGGTCTCACTAGACCCTGGGAGTCATACATCCAAATGATGTGTGCCAGAAAGGAAACCCTGAAGTTTGATACTGTATGGGAAGACTGTATTCAAGAGGAGGCTGGAGTGGCCAATAGAGAAGCTTTACTAAAGGAAGATGATCAAGCCCTAGCACCCATACCAAGAGAAGGAGTCAACCCAACTTCAAGAAGGGAAACCACAAGGAGTATCAACCTCCCAGAAGGTTCCAAAGAACAAGAGAAAGTTTTCCAAAGAAGGACTACTCCAACTTTTAGTGTTTTCATTGTGACAAGATAGGACACATTGCCAGAAATTGTCCTATGAAGAGAGAAGAATATAAGAAGAGGAACAATTACAAAAGACATCATGCACCTCTAGCTGAAGATGAGGATGAAGAAGAAGAAGAAGAAGGACCACAGAGAAAGCATGCAAGGGAAGAAGATGCCGAGGAGTATGTACTATTCTCTGCACTCTCTGGGTCTGTAACACCTGGAGAAGACACATGGCTTATTGATAGTGGTGCTTCAAAGCACATGTTGGGACAAAAGAAAATTCTGTCAAAACTTGAAGAAAGGAACTCTCCTCAGAAAGTATCTCTAGGAGATGACTATCAATATCCAATCAAAGGAATTGGTGAAGCAAGCTAAAAGCTTGATTCAGGAATTCCCCTGAAGATGAAGGAAGTTTTATATGTACCTGGTCTAAAGAAGAATTTACTTTCTATCTCAGCTTTAGATAAGAAAGGATACATAGTTGCATTCATAGATGGCCAGGTACTCATGTGGCCCAAAGGAAAGACAATTGAAGATGTAGTTGTCATCGGTGAAGAAGGAGGTTTGTATAAACTCAAGGGACATCCAGAAACAACCCTTGTTCATGAGACCACTAACCCTAGTGAGCTGTGGCATAAAAGACTTGCCCACATCAATTACAAAGCACTACCTCATGTGAACAAAGTAGTGATGGGACTACCATACTTGAAGATCAATCATGAAGGCATTTGCAAAGGATGTGCGGAAGGGAAGAATATGAAGAATCTATTTCCGAAGAGCGAAACAAAAACTAAAGGTATGTTGGAATTGATTCATTTAGATGTATGTGGTCCAATGTCCTCCACATCTTGAGTGGTTTTGAATACTATATTACATTCATTGATGACTATTCAAGAAAGACATGGATATACTTCTTGAAAGCAAAGAATGAGGTGTTTGAGAAATTCAAGGAATTCAAAGCCTTGATAGAGAATCTTTCAGACAAAAGAATCAAGACACTTCGATCAGACAATGGCGGAGAATATATTTCAAAAGAATTTGAATCTTTTTGTAAAGATGCTGGAATCAAGAGGAAACTAACTACTCCCTACAATCCTCAACAAAATGGTGTTGCGGAAAGAAAGAACAGAACCATCATGGAGGCAGTGAAGACAATGATATATGATCAAGATCTTCCAATGCATATATGGGCAGAAGCAGCAAGAACTGTTGTCTATGTACAAAACAAAATATCTCATAGTGCCCTTGGATTCAAGACTCCAGAAGAGATGTTCATGGGAAAGAAGCCTGAGGTAAGTCACCTCAAAATATTCGGTTGTCTAGTATATGTTCACATACCGAAAGAGAAAAGAACCAAGTTGGACCCTTCTGGAAAGAAGGGAATATTTGTTGGATACTATGAAGTATCCAAGGCATTTAGAATCTACATTCCTGGATTCCATCACATGGAAATCAGTAGAGATGTAACATTCGATGAAGAAGCAGCTCTCAAGAGATCCAGAAAATGTCAACATGAACAAGTGTATGAGGAAGATGCACCTCCCAGAAATGTAGAGGCTACATTCCCCCCTGAAGATGAAGCACCTAAAGATCATGATATGGCAGAACCACAAGAACCTCCTACGATGGAGATATCACGAAAGAGAAAGCCTACTTGGGCAAGAGAATTTATACAAGAAGCAGAAAGATATGGAGCTCCTGAAGGCTCCACAAGGATAAGTAAGAAGCCCAAACCATTTTCCAACTATGTAGCTTTGATGTGTGATCTTGTAGATCAAGACCCTACAAACTCTGAAGAAGTTGTACAGAAGAAAGAATGGGTAGAAGCAATGACGAAAGAATACCAGTCAATAATAAAGAATGATGTGTGGAATATAGTTCCCAAACCAGAAGGCAAGATAAAACATGCAGTTGATGGAAGTATAGAGAAGTACAAGGCAAGATTTGTGGCTAGAGGTTTCTCTCAGAAAGAGGGAATTGATTATGAAGAAACATTTGCACCAGTAGCACGGTATATTTCAATTAGAGCCATCATGGCACTTGCATCCATGATGAAGTGGGACTTACATCAGATGGATGTGAAGACATCCTTCCTGAATGGTGTGATTGAGGAAGAAGTATACATAGAACAACCACAAGGATTCGAAGTTGAAGACAGACGGACTCACATATGCAAGTTGAAGAAGGCCCTGTACGGTTTGAAGCAAGCTCCTAGAGCTTGGTATGGAAGAATAGATAGTTTCTTGACGAGCTTGGACTTTACCAAGAGTAAAGCCGATCCTAACCTTTACTTCAAGGTTGTAGAAGATGAACCTGTCATACTATTACTGTATGTGGATGATCTATTTCTGACAGGGAATGAGAAACAAATTGTAGAATGCAAGAAGAAGCTCTCTGAAGAATTTGAGATGAAAGACCTTGGATTAATGCACTATTTTCTAGGTCTAGAGGTATGGCAGAACTCAAAAGGAATCTTTCTCAACCAGGGAAAGTATGTAGTGGAAATCTTGAAAAGATTTGATATGTTGGAATGTAAAGCCATGGCCACACCCATGGATACCAACCTGAAGTTGTTGGCTGATGAATCATCAGAGTTAGTGGATGTGACTTAATAGAAACAAATTATTGGGTCATTGATGTATCTAACAAATACCAGACCAGACATTTGTTTTGCTGTGAACACCTTGAGTCAGTATCTAGTTCAACCTAGACGTGTTCACCTTATAGCTGCAAAACACGTGATGAGATATCTGAAAGGGACTATAGACTTTGGTCTATACTATGATGGAAACCATGTCTACAGATTGTATGGCTATACAAATGCAGATTGGGATGGAAGTGTCTCAGACAGAAGAAGCACATCAGGTGGATGTTATAGTCCGGGGTCTGCTATGATTTCATGGTTTAGCAGGAAACAGTCTAGTGTTGCTCTTAGCACGACTGAAGCAGAATGCATAGCAGCTTGCTCTGCTAGTTGTGAAGCCATATGGCTTCGGAAGCTAATGTCAGGATTATTTAACCTGGAGTTGGTTACCACAGTGATTCTATGTGATAACCAGAGTTGTATAAAGATGACAGAGAACCCAATGTTCCATGATAAATCGAAGCACATAGAAATCCGGTATTTCTACATTCGAGATATGATACAGAAGGGAGCCATAAAGCTCCAGTATGTGAGTATCGATGAACAAGTTGCTGATGTGTTGACGAAGCCTCTGTCTCAAGTAAAGTTTGAATACTTTCGAGACAAGCTTGGTGTTGTTTGGAAAGACCTTTCTCGAAAGGGGGAGCAGTGATGTTGCAGTGGGATTGTATCATCCCTAGACAACTGTGCTAAAGTGATCCGTAGACTTATGTCTCCGAGAAAGAAGCAGGATTGTATCATCCCTGGACATTTGTCCTAAAGTGATCCGGTGACCTCGGTCCTCGAGAATGGGGTAGGATTGCATTATCCTTGGACATTGGTCCTAAAGTGATAGGGAGTGATTATCCTGTAATTGTATCCGGTGACCTCAGTCGTCGAGAATGTGGTAGGATTGCATCATCCTTGGACATTAGTCCTAAAGTGATAGGGAGTGAATATCCCGTAATCGTATCCGGTGACTTCGGTCGTCGAGAATGTGGTAGGATTGCATCATCCTTGGACATTAGTCCTAAAGTGATAGGGAGTGATTATCCCGTAATTGTATCCGGTGACTTCGGTCGTCGAGAATGTGGTAGGATTGCATCATCCTTGGACTTAAGTCCTAAAGTGATAGGGAGTGATTATCCCGTAATTGTATTCGGTGACTTCGGTCGTCGAGAATGTGGTAGGATTGTATCATCCTTGGACTGAAGTCCTAAAGTGATCCGTAGGCTTTCGTCTTCGTATTGTGGATTGCAGGTTGTTGATGATGATGATGTTGCTGATCGAAAGATCAAGAGTATTGCTGCTGATGATGACGATGTTACTGATCGAAAGATCAAAGTATTGCTGATGTTGCTCAAAGTATTGATGACGACGATAGTGCTGATCGAAAGATCATAGTGTGATGATGATGTTGCTGAAAGAATTGCTGTTGCTGATGATGTTGATCGAAAGGTCAAAGTATTATTGATGATAATGCTGCTGATTGAAGACTAAAATACTGATGATGATGTTGTCAATCAAAGTGTTGTTGTTGCTGAAATTGAAGATGAAGACTATATGTCGAAGATGATGAAAAAGATTCCAATGATTTATAGATGTATCGCCCTGATGATGTTGAAGATGTCCTCTCTCCTACTGTTGTTGTTGATGTTGTAGAATACCCTTCTCGTTAAGGGGGAGTGTTGAATTATTGTAACTTCGAAGTGTATTTACTTATTGTACCCTGATGTTCCTATCGGGTGAATCATTTTGGATTTCATTATACCCCAATGTTCCTATCGGGAGAATTACTAAGAGTCATGAGGAAAAACCCTCCGTTGTAAGTCGGGTCATTAGCACCCTCATTAATATAATATTAAGTTGTTTGAGTCCTACTAGAGAAGTCGGCCCAATCAATTTTAGTGGGGCCGACTTGGTGGAGTGAAATGTCAAGTGAACGAAAGAATATAAATAGAAGTGAGGCGCTCATCATTTCAACATACAGACAAACAGTCAGTCACTTGTGTAGCGCAAGAGAGGGAGTCTTATCTGCAAGAAGGAGAAGGACAAGTCTGAAGTCTTATCTTTTATCTTTTTGATCATCTATATTGAGAAAGCTTTTTGTTGGGGTTTTCCCTTTAGGGTTTTCCCAGGATAAATCTGTGTTAATCTTGTGATACTGTTTCTTTTAGTGATCCTGTCTATATGCTTTTGGTTGTGAAATTGAAATTGAATGCTGATAATCTAGCTTTAGCATATGGAATCTTAACACTCTCCACCCTAAAATGGAAAAAGGGGTCCAAGGAGATTTTTTTGCTTATGTGCATGCCTTCGTGTATGATAGTTTCTTTTTGTACATGGTGTCTTTTTGCCTTCATCACAATATTGATTCACTCAATCCACAAGCACAAGACTACTCAATCAAAGTAATCAAAGGAGAACATTATCATTGTCATATGAAGATCAATTCAACTTCAAAATCAGCTTTGATTGTAACTTGCAAATAGTCATTTTTGCATCGAAATCAAGTTTGTTGAATTGCAATTATTGGGTGCATTCTTAGTTGAACCCGACACTCTCCAATTTCTTAGTCCAAATTGAAATTGTTGAGTCTCTTATTGTCAAAGGGCAGATTTGTAAGAAGCTTTAAAAATAAAAAATAAAAAATTAGGACCCGCTTGCACAAGGAGGCTTCATTCAATGTTTGAAATGGCTCAAAATCAAGAAATATTAGAGTTTTTGAATACTCTAATACTTGCTGTTGAGGACAACACAATTACAATCAACAAAGGAACTCTCAAGTCTGTTTTAACTTGTTTGCAAGTTTCACAAGCCAAAGTTGAACTTCTCCAGACTTGGCATGATCAAATACAACATTAGAATCAGAAGCATTCTGAACTAGTTCTTGTTCAGAATAATCCTTTGTTTGAAGAAGATGAAATGCTTGTAGAAAATGCCACAACACAAAGTGAAAGTATAAGTGACTATGAACTTGAGGTTTTTTCTTTTGAAGTTACAAAAGACAACAAAGACAATCAACAAGCCAAAGATACTTTTTCCAAGCCCGTCATCACATCTTGGGATGAAATCAACTACAATAGGCACAAAACAAGACTTGGATATGATAAGACAATTACCTTTCATATTCTTGATTATTCCTTACCAATCCTGTAATGAACCTTCCTAAGATTAATGCACACTTGGCAAAATATTCAAGAAATACACCGACTAGTTTTAACTAGAATTGCAACAAACACTACCAAAGCTTACCCAATTCTTCCCAACTTGGTACAAAGGTCAACTTGCAGGTCTAGGGCAGTCTACAACAACCTAAACAAGCTTCCAACTTCTAAAACTGCACTTTTACTGGGCTACATCATGCCTAAGTCGATCCTTTGGCAAAGCCAAAGACTTTGAGGCAATATCCCCAGGACTTATGTGAAACCCAATGGCTTCTGGTATAGGATGGAAGTGGCTGGCCTGTATCTAAGTCTCAACCCACTGATCTGACACTAAAATAACAAATTTTACCCAATTAGACAAGGTTTGAGAGCAAAGGGAGAGAATGACAATTTTAGGACTACACACCAGGGATATTTCCAAGTGGATTCAAACGATCCTAGAGGGTCACGAATTTTTGATATAAAGTTGGGGATGGCTTCATTAGGGTCTAAACAACCTGCAACAACTTACATAATCAAAGTTGGACACATGGAAGTCATTTAATTACAACAATAGTACAAACTAGCTAGAATTGACATGACAATGAGCATAGGGTTAGAGTTTCATTGAAGATGAAGATAATATTGCAGAACTAGAAGCAGCATTATATCATTAAATACATAAGGGTTCATGGGGCATTACAGAGTTGCAAGAATAGTAGCAAATACTCATTAATACATGCTCATCCTTGAACAAATACGAAGCAATACATGTGGCGCATTACAATTGTTGAATCTGCACACCGATAGATCAATGGTTTGCTTGACTGGAGGTGGAATGATCAAGCATGGATGGACATAAGCTGAGCATTCATGCTTGCCTTAGCAACTTCAAATCACAAGAAATATAGACTTGATAGGAGCCATAGGACATCAAAAGATTTAAGAAGAAGATGAAATAGAAGGCTTCTCTGAAAGTGATTTCTTCCTTTCAATGCTTAAACTCCCAAGCAACAATTCGACCCAATCTTGAGATCAGATCTGGAAATGACATTAAATACCTGCAATAAACTCAATAAGAATGGCTGAATGCCACTCTCCTCCAAATCTAGTTGAAGAATCAACTAGTTCAGTGAATACCATGGGCACATCTCCCAGTTGGTCACAAGGGGTGCATCTCTTAAGTATTTTGAAAGCTTAGAGCTCTCAAAATCAATAACACAAACAACCAAAAGATGTGAATGTGGTGTGCCATCCCTCTTTTATAAGAAATTTGGCATCATTGACAAGCTACCTCTTCATGTGGCCCACTAGCCTCAACCAATGTGCCCTCCTTGACTAAATTAGGACTTCCAGCTTTTGGTGTCGCTTTCTTGCTTTTGCTTTAGTTGGATTTCTTGCTTTTGGACACTCCTGCTTTGTCTTGATCTTCTCTGCTTTATTGGTTTTCAAAACTTTCCGTTTTTTTGCCTCTTTCCTGCTTTTACTGCTACTTTCCATCTTTTCTGCTTTACTGCTGCTTTCTTGCTTTATGCCGCCGCTTTTCCTCAAGTTTCCTTGTTGGTTGACAACTCATAGAGCCATCCTTCTCCCTATGCACCCTCATGGGTCCCTTGGCATTTCCAACTCATATCATAATTAATAAAAATTAAATATTCAAAATAAAGATTACATCACTTTTAATTTAATTTAATATAAAACAACTATAGTCCAATTTTATTCCTAGTCAATTTATTTAATTTTTCTCTTGATTTCAAGGGACTGAATGGGTTAGAGGGTTGCTCCATGGCGCTATCAAAAAATGGGGACATTACAAATCCAATTCCATAGTGTCGGTTTCTTTCAAAAAGACTTTACATGACCAATTACATCAATGGCATCCCTAATTGGAGAAACAACATCTCCGAAAGGGGTGATAACAGTAATAATACAAAATATAATATTTTCCGCAGTTACATTTCTTTAACAGGTAGAATGTAGGTTGACCATAGAGAGATGTAATGCACTTGGTGTGCTCCTAGGCGATTCTCGCGTAGTGGTAGATGCAGGTTGTCTTGGTGACGTGAAAGATCTTGGAATGTTCCTATGTTGGTAGAACGTAGGTGGTTTGCATTTGCGCTGTGTTAAAGTTTGTGCAGCTGTGAGACACATTCTCATAGAGGATGGTACCCTAGTCAGTTGACTATGATAGAGTAAGACCCTAGAAGGTACCCTAGGGCTCCCAGTAGTCTCCTGGGGTTCTTGGTCTAGGACTAAGCAGGTTGATGCCATGGCAAAGCCCCTAGCATGTGGCTAGGGCCCCTATATGCCTCTAGGGTATTCTGGTTTGGAACCAGGGACACGATGTCCAAGTAGAGCCTGCAGGTAGAGGCAGAGATATATTCTGGTCTTGAACCAGGGACATGATGTCCAAGTAGGTCCTGTAGGTAGTTGATCAATTTTCAGTGTGAAACTGAAACTCAGCTTAGTACTGGGAACCATTCTGCGAGAGAATGGAGGACCTAGTCAGGGTCCAGGGATTGATCAACCTGATTCAGTGTGACACTGAAACTCAGCGAAAGGCTGAAAGCCATTCATTAAGAATGGAAGATAATGATGTCTCCTCTCCTAATCGGTTATTGCTAGGTTGTTTCTCAAGGGACTGGCCACCCCTTGACGATGTCCCTAGTACCTAACCCTTAGGAGCAGTGTTAAGGACAAAAGGATTGTACCATCCGTTTGGATCTTCCCCTTTATACAGTGATGACAAAATATATAAAACTATGTACCTCGAGATAGAAAAGTATTTGGTCTTGTTTGTCCTAATTGAATGATTGTCCATCCTTACGGTTCACCTTGATCTTGTGGTTGTTGACTATGGGTCCTATTTATACTTGGTCCTAACACCCTCACTTATGTGCACCTTTTGACTATGATGATTCCTACTTGATGGAGTGTATTTACCTAATGGTTTATTAAAGACTATTGAGCCATATATTGTTATGGTTACCTTATGTTTTGGACCCTTGACTCACTTATAGTTTTGGACTATTCACTTTATATTAGACCTATAGACTTTCACTTTATGACTTTATTTAAATTTATTATTTTATAGTCTTATTAATAAAATCTTTATGATTTTATTAATAAAGACTTTTGACCATTTAATGTTATCTCATGTTTAAGACCCTTTTACTTTATAAATACATTTTTTATTACTTATTTTTTTATTATTTACTTAGGACCACCTTCCCATTCCTAAGTCTATCTTATTTGGTTCTCTTAACCTTATAAAATGACTTTAGCTAAGGTTTGTTTTTTATGGATCAAACTCTCATGTCAATTCTTCACGGGATCGATTTATGGCTCGATTTATCTCATACTTTTTCTGCTTGGTCTTTGCTACTCCTCAGTGAAAATTCTCTCAGGCATCCTTGGCTAAATCCTTCACAGTGACCTGCGATTTTGGTTTTTTTTTATATGCTGTTTTTTCACTGCCTGAACTCTGCATGCCCAGTCTGCGGCTCTCCCTCTGTCTCAGCGATCTTGTATTCACGGGTTTATTTTTTACCACCGTGCTCTCTGCTTGGTATCTTCGTGATTTTATCCTCAGCCGATTAAGTGATTAATCTTGGGCTCGATTTGGATGTGCGATTTGTCTCTGCGATATTTGGTTCACGGCTGTCTCCGTGATTTTGTTTGCTTGACCTCTGTGATTTGGTTTTTTCTGTGATCTCTGGTGGCCTTCATGACTCCTCACCGTGATTCCTCATGGACTCTGCTTGATCTCTATGATTTGTCTTTTTTTTATGACCTTATCTCTCGACTTGTCTCTACAATTGATCTTTGTGTGAGAGTGCTTACGACCTATCACTGGGTTTTACCTATGCGTGATTTATTACGGACTTACCTCACGATCTGTCCCTGTGGTCTATCTCAGCGTGAGTCCTTATGGGTTTTACCTCTGTGTGATTTATTACGAACTTACCTCATGATCTGTCCCTGCGGTCTATCTCAGCGTGAGTCCTTATGGGTTTTACCTCTGTGTGATTTATTACGGACTTACCTCACGATCTGTCCCTGCAGTCTGTCTCAACGTGAGTCCTTATGGGTTTGACCTCTGTGTGCTGGGTTCCTTTCCCTGAGTGTGGACTGTGTATTTATCATCATCACTGTCAGAGAGTTTTGACTGTGCTAAGTATGACTGAGTGTCTCTTGTGCTAAGTGACTGTGTGTCCTTAGCATGAATGTTTTGGGCATGACTGAATTACTCTAGCCTGTATGTTTGATTGACATCTCTCTCTGTTGACTAAGAGTCTGAGGTCTGTTTATGTTTACTTTAACCCTCTTTCTTGCTTTAACCCTCTCTCTCTCAAGGTACGTATATGGTTTACCCAGTTTGACTTGTCCCTTCGGTGACAAGATCAAACTCAGAAATATTTGAGTATAAAGTGGATCCAACAATGATATGATTTGCGAATACTGTATCTATTTTTTATGTACATGATATTCGAAATGAAACATCTCAACTTCAACGCAGTGACCAGCAGAGCGTTAAAATTAACGCAATGACCAGCGGAGCGTTGAGTTGAAAGAGATGAAAATTATTTTCTTGCTTTATTATAGTTTAAATTTTATTAGCAGCACTATTTTAAATCTGAATTTACATGTTCATGCACATATGTTTATTACGTGTATTAAAACATCACTGCCTCTTAAAATTCAACATGGTATCAGAGATTAGGATGTAGATAACTCTGTCTTGAGGGTAACAGAGTCTACATGATCCTTAGGTAAGGGTTTCCATAAGGACTTAACTTGTTAGTTTTAAAATTTACAGATCTTGGTGAAGGAGTTCTCAGCGTGAGTCCTTATGGGTTTGACCTCTGTGTGCTGGGTTCCTTTCCCTGAGTGTGGACTGTGTATTTATCATCATGACTGTCAGAGAGTTTTGACTGTGCTAAGTATGACTGAGTGTCTCTTGTGCTAAGTGACTGTGTGTCCTTAGCATGAATGTTTTGGGTATGACTGAATTACTCTAGCCTGTATGTTTGATTGACATCTCTCTCTGTTGACTAAGAGTCTGAGGTCTGTTTATGTTTGCTTTAACCCTCTCTCTCTCAAGGTACGAATATGGTTTACCTAGTTTGACTTGTCCCTTCGGTGACAAGATCAAACTCAGAAATATTTGAGTATATAGTGGATCCAACAATGATATGATTTGCTAATACTGTATCTATTTTTTATGTACATGATATTCGAAGTGAAACATCTCAACTTCAACGCAGTGACCAGTAAAGCGTTAAAATTAACGCAATGACCTGCGGAGCGTTGAGTTGAAAGAGATGAAAATTATTTTCTTGCTTTATTATAGTTTAAATTTTATTAGCAGCACTATTCTGAATCTGAATTTACATGTTCATGCACTTATGTTTATTACGTGTATTAAAACATCACTGCCTCTTAAAATTCAACATGGTATCAGAGCTTAGGATGTAGATAACTCTGTCTTGAGGGTAACAGAGTCTACATGATCCTTAGGTAAGGGTTTCCATAAGGACTTAACTTGTTAGTTTTAAAATTTACAGATCTTGGTGAAGGAGTTCATTAGCCATCAAAGTGATAAGATGGTAAAGAGATCTGATATTTACATCTATGTTTGATTAAAACAATAACAGCTGAACAAAGAAACGTGCTTGTATCTATAGTATTGACAAGTGTTACCAGAAAATGGATTTAATAGGTAAGCCATGGAAGAGGTATGACAAGCCCACTTAATTATGATACCTTATAATTAATCATTGGTTTGTGCAAAAGAGTTTTTTATGACTCACTGATGGAAGTGATTAAGTATTATTGAAGTTATATTTTTTGATCATTTTTATTATGTTTAAGAAGTGCATACTTAGGCATAAAGGATAATGACATAGAATGCTTATCCATTGTTTATTATACATCAATCAATGTGAAGCCTAGAGCTTAATCTCTTGTCTAGGATTATGAGCCAAATTTGTACCATTGCATGTATATTATGGGTTCATATTCAATGTGATGCACAATGTAAATTCTGCATAAGAGTAGATATAGAGAGGTCTTCCTATTCTACTTCATGTTTACTCTTGGTATTGTCATATCATGTGACATCTCTAAATGACAAACTCATGGTAGTAAGTGAAATTGATGACATTCAATCTCAACTTATAAAGGAGGATGATGTGACAAGCAATGAATACTTACCAATTCTGTTTATGCTTAAAATTATCTGCACAATTCGAGAGGGAGCTGGGTACTCATGTACAGAGGGAGCAGGAGGCTCCACAAATTGCAGGATTAAACTACCATGCATTTGTTAGTGGAACATTGGTAAGTTTAGAGATCAAGAGGGAGTCAGAAGTGCTTCTCAATCCCTAGCAAAATGGGGTTGCAAAGAAAAGTTGTAATCTCCCTGAAGGAAGTGTTCAGAGAACTTCTAGTCATATAGACATGGAAGAAAGCCCAGTCCGTGAGTCATCTCTATTAGATGAGCAGAGGGAGGAGATCCGAGAGTCTTTAGTTGATCTCTTTGAGAGGTTCATAATACCTCAGATGAGCCATGTCATTTATAAGGTGGATACCAAATATCACGGTTTGGAGGATGTCAAATGACATGTGGAAAGTGTTTCTCAACTGGAAGTCAATTACAACTTCCAAGTGGATCTATAAAAGATCAAGCTCCTAGAAAACCTTGTGCTCTATAACAGGTAGGTACACATCAAGAGGAAGGTTAACCATTTTGGAACAAGATGAAGTCTACACTTTTAAGTAGACAAACTCACTGATGTGTTGACTAAGCCTCTGTTGAAGTCTAAGAGCTTTCGAGACAAGCTTAGTGTTGCTGAGAATGCCTCTCTTGCTGAGAGGGAGTGTTAAAGTTTGTGCAGCTGTGAGACCCATTCTCATAGAGGATGGTACCCTAATCAGTTGACTATGATAGAGTAAGACCCTAGAAGGTACCCTAGGGTCACCAGTAGTCTCCTGGGGTTCTTGGTCTAGGACCAAGCAGGTTGATGCCATGGCAAAGCCCCTAGCATGTGGCTAGGGCCCCTATATGCCTCTAGGGTATTCTGGTTTGGAACCAGGGACATGATGTAGAAGTAGAGCCTGCAGGTAGAGGCAGAGATATAATTTGGTCTTGAACCAGGGACACGATGTCCAAGTAGGTCCTGGAGGTAGTTGATCAATTTTCAGTGTGAAACTGAAACTCAGCTTAGTACTGGGAACCATTCTGCGAGAGAATGGAGGACCCAGTCAGGGTCCAGGGATTGATCAACGTGATTCAGTGTGACACTGAAACTCAGCGAAAGGCTGAAAGCCATTCATTAAGAATGGAAGATAATGATGTCCCCTCTCCTAATCGGTTATTGCTAGGTTGTTTCTCAAGGGACTGGCCACTCCTTGATGATGACCCTAGTACCTAACCCTTAGGAGCAGTGTTAAGGACAAAACGATTGTACCATCCGTTTGGATCTTCCCCTTTATACAGTGATGACAAAATATATAAAACTATGTACCTTGAGAGAGAAAAGTCTTTGGTCTTGTTTGTCCTAATTGAATGATTGTCCATCCTTACGGTTCACCTTGATCTTGTGGTTGTTGACTATGGGTTGTGTTTATACTTGGTCCTAGCACCCTCACTTATGTGCACCTTTTGACTATGATGATTCCTACTTGATGGAGTGTATTTACCTAATGGTTTATTAAAGACTATTGAGCCATATATTGTTATGGTTACCTTATGTTTTGGACCCTTGACTCACTTATAGTTTTGGACTATTCACTTTATATTAGACCTATAGACTTTCACTTTATGACTTTATTTAAATTTATTATTTTATAGTCTTATTAATAAAATCTTTATGATTTTATTAATAAAGACTTTTGACCATTTAATCTTATCTCATGTTTAAGACCCTTTTACTTTATAAATACATTTTTTATTACTTATTTTTTAATTATTTACTTAGGACCACCTTCCCATTCCTAAGTCTATCTTATTTGGTTCTCCTAACCTTATAAAATGACTTTAGCTAAGGTTTGTTTTTTATGGATCAAACTCACGTCAATTCTTCATGGGCTCGATTTATCTCATACTTTTTCTGCTTGATCTTTGCTACTCCTCAGCGAAAATTCTCTCAGGCATCTTTGGCTAAATCCTTCACGGTGACCTCTGTGATTTTGGTTTTTGTTTATATGCTGTTTTTTCACTGCCTGAACTCTGCACGCCCAGTCTGCGGCTCTCCCTTTGTCTCAGCGATCTTGTATTCACGGGTTTATTTTTTACCACCGTGCTCTCTGCTTGGTATCTTCGTGATTTTATCCTCAGCCGATTAAGTGATTAATCCTAGGCTCGATTTGGATGTGCGGTTTATCTCTGCGATATTTGGTTCACGGCTGTCTTCGTGATTTTGTTTGCTTGACCTCTGCGATTTGGTTTTTTCTGTGATCTCTGGTGGCCTTCATGACTCCTCACCGTGATTCCTCACGGACTCTGCTTGATCTCTACGATCTATCTTTTTTTTATGGCCTTATCTCTCGACCTGTCTCTGCGATTGATCTCTGTGTGAGAGTGCTTACGACCTGTCACTAGGTTTTACCTCCGCGTGATTTATTACGGACTTACCTCACGATTTGTCCCTGCGGTCTATCTCAGCGTGAGTCCTTATTGGTTTTACCTCTGTGTGATTTATTACAGACTTACCTCATGATCTGTCCCTGTGGTCTATCTCAGTGTGAGTCCTTATGGGTTTTACCTCTGTGTGATTTATTACGAACTTACCTCACGATCTGTCCCTGTGGTCTATCTCAGCGTGAGTCCTTATGGGTTTGATCTCTGTGTGCTGGGTTCCTTTCCCTGAGTGTGGACTGTGTATTTATCATCATGACTGTTAGAGAGTTTTGACTGTGCTAAGTATGACTGAGTGTCTCTTGTGCTAAGTGACTGTGTGTCCTTAGCATGAATGTTTTGGGCATGACTGAATTACTCTGGCCTGTACGTTTGATTGACATCTTTCTCTGTTGACTAAGAGTCCGAGGTCTGTTTATGTTTGCTTTAACCCTCTCTCTCTCAAGGTACGTATATGGTTTACCCAGTTTGACTTGTCCCTTCGGTGACAAGATCAAACTCAGAAATATTTGAGTATAAAGTGGATCCAACAATGATATGATTTGCGAATAATGTATCTATTTTTTATGTACATGATATTCGAAGTGAAACATCTCAACTTCAACGCAGTGACCAGCAGAGCGTTAAAATTAACGCAATGACCAGCGGAGCATTGAGTTGAAAGAGATGAAAATTATTTTCTTGCTTTATTATAGTTTAAATTTTATTAGCAGCACTATTCTGAATCTGAATTTACATGTTCATGCACTTATGTTTATTACGTGTATTAAAACATCACTGCCTCTTAAAATTCAACACGCTGTGCTTTGTGGGTATTGTTTTGTTTTGTGCAGGACAAAGAGATGATCTAGATACGACGAGATGACGGTAGGAAACGCAAGTTATTGCAGTGGCAATGTAAAGTACGGCCTTGGGATGAACCTACGCGATGGCTTGCTCGTGGATAAGATGAAGACCTGGATGAGGACTAGGCCTTCATTGAACATGAAAAAGGGCATGGCTTTGTAGAAACTTCCTATGACAGATAGATGCGATAGATTGGACAAGACGAGGACAATGATAACAGTGACGATGGTGACTTAGTGATGTGACCAGATGTGTTGATGACTGTGGCGAGAGAATACCTTCCTAGTTAAGAGGGAGTGTTGTTGTAATTGTAACTTTGGAAGATATTTTGATGCATATTACTATTGCATATTGTTGTACCCCCATCGGAGATGTGTTTCTCTCCTTTCGGGATGTCATCATTGTGTATGGTCACTGAGATAGACCCTCCATTGTAAGTCAAGGCAATAGTCCCCAGGTTAAAAAAAAGAAAATGTAATTGTAAGTATTCCTAGGTAGGTCGTCCCCAAGAGGTTACCTGGCCAACCTGGTTAGTTGAGTTAGTTACTCAACAAAAGAAATATAAATAGGGAGGTGCCCTCCTCATTTTTCACACTCATTCACTCGCTCATGTGCGCATTAGGAGAGAGGACAATGAGGAGGAAGAGAGAGAGAGCTGTAGAAGACACATTGTTCTTGGGTTATTCCATCTTGTCATCTTGTCTTTGTGACAGAACTATTATGAGGAAGTTTGCGGGGTTTTCTCCTTTATGGTTTCCTCAATGAAAATCTATGTGTATTGTGTATCTTTGATGTATTGCTGTACTTGTTATTCTTTCAGATAAAAATCCTAAGTGAATTAACTTAGAAAAACTAATAGTGTGGTGGCATTCTAGTGGCTTGTATAAGTTGTCATCCCCTTCATCATGGGTTGCTTATCTATTGTGGAGTCTAAGTACATTGTTGCTGAGGTTGATGGTTTATTTATTGATTGATAGTCTCCTTTCATGGACTTATCTTCTAGGTGTGGATCGATGAGATGGCATCGGAGGTTGGTTTGGTTAATATGTGGACGTCATTACACTTATGTTGAGGATTTGACCGCTTGATGTATGGAAGCAACCTCTTGCATTTGTTGACTTGTTTTATATTCATTGATTATCCTTTGTTGAGTGGACACACTTTGGAGAGTTGTTTTCTAGGCCATTTTTCTAGGATGTTTTTGAAGGGGCATTCTAACTTCAAGAGCAGTTATCTCTTGACTGAGTGCCCAGAGTTTTGCCATCTCAATGCTGTTAGATGCAGAATGGCCGCAGGATTTCCAAAAAGTGGTTATAACAGAAAATCCGATAAATATAGAGGAAGTTGGAAAATCTAGAATTGTCGTTTAAAGTGTTGCACAATATTTTTGATGTGTGCTTTTTTGGAGCCTTTTCATGGTGAGTGTTCACCTTTTTGAGGAAATGCCCCACCTTTTGGACCGTTTCTTGTTGAGCGTTTGCCTTAAAGATTCCGTGGAGGCTAGGACGTTGCTTCTACTTGTTGTCTTCCCTCATTTCTTGGAGATGCACCGTCTCTCTTGGGTCTTGTGTATCTTGGACGTTGTACATATGGCATTGATCACCTCATATTTTTGGATATTGTTAGAGTTTATTAGTGTTAGTTTTTGTAGCTTGACAAGTACTTCCATGTTGGGGGTGTCTAGCAACATAGGAGCCAAGGTGATTTCTAGACATATTGTAAAGGTCGATTTATAACACCCCATGTAAATAGTTTTAGTTCTCCCATGGTATTGGTCCATGGTATTTGCATGAGTGTGAGATTATAAAAGGAGCCTTAGAGTATGAGTTCATTATCACAGTCACAGGAGAAAATGAGATTTTCTGTAGTGGTCATGATCATAGTTACAAGAGACGGGTTTCCTCTTGTGGTGAGCAGTCTAGATATCGGTTGAGATCACAAGGGAAGAGTCACTTCTCTGTTTCTATTAGATGTAGAGTGGATCTAGGGTTTGTTTATCTAGTTTGCAGAGAAGATTTGGAGCATTTTCTTATGTATTTTGGTCCAGATCCATAGGACCATTGTAGTGCTGTTGTAATCAAATTCTGCAATAAGAAGAAGACAAACATTTGCTGGTTTTTCCCTAGTTGGGGTTTCCAAGGTAAATCAGTTTTTATGTTGATGACCAAGCATTGATACCAAATCAATAAATTGATATTGCAAACCAGTTGATGTTTGTGACACGTCTATAGTTGCTGCCATTTATAAATTGCTTACTCAGTTTGTCTCAAGATTGTCAGCTAATGGTGAAACAAGTATATTGCTTAATGATCAAAGTATTTCGTTATAGGGGTTGATCTAGGAGTCAGAGAAGGTAGACATAATAGGGTTAGTGGAACCAAATTCCGGAATTAAGAGTGTTCGTTGGTGGTTTCTTTTTGACATGTCTTTGATTGATAGGCATACAAATGAACAATCATTTCACAGCTTAGTATTGGGGTACTTTAGGGAAATTGGTAGAGGTGTATTAATTTAATTGGGCATGTTTCATTTTTAAAGATTGTAGGCTATGCTACAGGTGTTTGAGCAGATGCCAGTAGGATTTCGAATGACTTGGTGAAACTGAAATACACATTGTGGATGTAATCAACTTAAAGGTAGAGCACCAAGGTGGCAGAATGGTTAGTAGATATGTACTCTTTGCGAGACCTTGGAGGTGCCAACATCTATACTAGGAGGAGGTGCTCAATCTAGGGGATGTAGCCCAGCAAGGACACGGGAAGTGCTTGCATGACCATCCCAAGGAAGCGCTACTACCACAGGAAGTCAACGAATATACCCTTAGGAATAGAATCAAAATACCTGCAGAAGTCAAAACGGGACATTTTCTAAAAAGAAAACAAGAAGTGACCACAGGAAGTCAACGAATATACCCTTAGGAATAGAATCAAAATACCTGCAGAAGTCAAAACGGGACATTTTCTAAAAAGAAAACAAGAAGTGATGCTAAATAGGAAGTTGTGAATATACACTTTCCTGTCAACTGAGCTCATCGTACTTACCCGGTTTTGGGAGATTACGACATCATATTTTAACATTTTGTCTTTTTCTTAATTTACTTTTTAGTTTTTAACAAATTTGGGTATGGTTTAGAATAGGGTAAGAATTGGTTACATTAAGATCAACACCGACGCTTCTAATGGATTTTCATTTGGGTAGTCTTCAGAACGAGTTCTTGGCTCCATGTTAATTGCATAAATGCATTGAAAATCAGTGGATGGTATTTAGTTTAATTGTTTTATTTGGACGTGTTGCAAGCTGACGTTCCTGCTAGACAATTTGTGCATCAGCTTATTATGTAACGAGAATGGCAATAATCTTTCAAGTTCCTGCTCTTTACCTATATCTTATTGGTTTAGTATGACGTACCTGTTTCATTGAAAATAAATGCTGATGATAAAGCAATGTGTGCGAGTGTGCCACTGTTGCTGAAAATTTGGTTGAAACTTAGCTGAATTTAAATTAGCAAGCTCAATTATTGCTGTTGACATGATTAGAAATTGCAACAAGATTATTTAACCTGGACTAATCTACCTTTCAGCATTTCAGAAATTGTTCATTTTCAGTTTTTCAAGAGGTTTATTTATTTATTTATATTTCAGAGACGTTTTTTCTTTCATTTTACTGTCTCACAACCTTTAAATCTTATATCCAGGTGCGAATATTTACAGCTGAGAAGGTTCACGAAGGCCTGCAATATGCATTGCATGATTACATTTGCGCATCTGTTGGTATAAGTGGCAAAGGGAAATTACTTGTGCCAAAGCTGCTGCACTGTTTTGCAAAGGGGGTGATTGAGGAGAATGAGCTAGTAGATTGGATATGTCAGTTTCTTTCTCCGTCCCAGGCAGTTGTGGTGCAAAATTGCATTACGCAGAGAAGGCAGCGGTTCCTTGGTTCTCGGAGTTATGCCATCACACCATTTGATTTAAGGTTTCGCTACTTATTCTTGCCTGAAAATAGGAATTGAGATATGGTTTGAGCCAAGTTTGGTTGTTTGGATAATGTTCACTGTTCAACTTTCTTCCAAGCATTAATCCCTTGAAGAAACAATCATGTAAAAAGTGGAGATCTTTGAAATAGCAGTTTAAAACAAGGAGGCTATGGACAGGGAAAAACGTGATAAATCTCGATCACATATTTCCCATTGTGGTGATCCGTTGCCAAGTTCGCAGCGGCAGTGTGATGCAGAGGAGGAGAGGGATGAATAGACAGGGACAGTTTACCTGCTTCTTGGTCTGTGAGAAAAGGCATGATAGGTTTTTTTGGTGCCTGCTCATGGCTATCTGTATGTATCAACTCCAGATGTAGCCGTAGCCGTTTGTATAGATTGTGTTTGTTCCTAATCCACGCTCATGGATGTCTTTCATATTCTCTGTAACTTAGTGTTTGTTTGTAATCCATGTTTATGGATGTCTTTCATATTCTCTGTAACGTAGTGTTTGTTTGTAATCCATATTCATGGATGTCTTTCATATTCTCTGTAACGTATTCTTTTGGAGATCTTGTTCCTAGACGGGAGCTCTGTGGTGTTGTATTACGCCGTCGAAACAGCGTTGTACATGTCAAAATGTGTCAATTACGTTTATGTATATACACAAAATAAAACCAAAATAAAACCAATCTCGGGGCGCTTTCTGGATTTCCGGAAGCTACAATTAAGCAGAGGACTTATGATACTGAAAATGGATCAGATTGGCATGTTAGTAATGCTCTTCTCATATTCATTACTGCGGAAGACACAACTGTCATGTGCTTGCCCTTCGAATGTAAGAAAATTGAAAGTATAAAAAGTGTTCTCTAATAGCATAAATGTGAAGCGTTGAAATAACTTTAATATTAAATAAATCAAACTTTCACTTCAACAGAGGCTTCTGCAGGGGAAAGGTTTTACTTAAAATGGAACATTGTGCATATCATATGACGTGCTCAAATCTTCTCGTCTCATTTTCTGTGAGGCATAGTTCCACTTTTTCCATACATTTGTTTGAAAATCTAATGATTTGGGTCGTTTTTATTAAGAGTCCAAACTTTTAGGGGTAAGGGGTAAAGTTTTTCCTCGTCTCATTTTCTGTGAGGCATAGTTCCACTTTTTACATACATTTGTTTAAAAATTTAATGATTTGGGTCGTTTTATAAAGAGTCCAAACTTGTAGGGGTAAGCGGTAAAGTTTTTCCATACATTTGTTTGAAAATCTAATGATTTGGGTCGTTTTATAAAGAGTCCAAACTTGTAAGGGTAAGGGGTAAAGTTTTATGTACGAAGTTGTCAACAATACTGTTGAGATGATTTTTGTTAAATAACGAGGGCTATTTGAATGCCCGAATGCCCCTTATTTCACGCTAGAACATCATGGTAAGAGAAGAAATGGATCCATGGGGATAAATGTTGGCCATTCCTAGATATTTTTGGTAGCAAAATGTTTATATTTTTCACGAGTTAGCATTATGGTGCCATGCAACCCTCCCAAAGAATCCTTCAATTCTTTGGAGAAAATAGTGGAGTAGGTAGCCTCCGAAAAGGGGAGCAAGTGATCCTATGAATTTCCAATGAGTTGGAGATAAGAAAATGGTGAAAATGATGGAGAAGACTAAGAAAATTATCATTGATAAACTCCGCAGATTTCATGCCAAACTCTTTACAACCATTGAACCAAAAAACATTTTTCTTGTCAATGGTTTCAATTGTCCTTCCTTGTAGAAACAATTTTTAAAATGTGAAGCAAATACTATGTTTATGAAAATTTCTTTACAACTATTATAAATGTACGACATATTTGATAAATTATTTTTGAAGCACTTGTTTTTACATATCATAAATTCATTGAATATTGATGTTTACAATAGTTATTATGATTTTATACGACAATATAACTACTTGTATGGCGTCTACCTGGATTTTATGACACACTACCAATGTGAAAGTGCGTATGATATAAAACATTACAATATTGGATGAGTTGCTACCTGAAATCAATAGATAAGCTTACCTATTCTATAGTATGCAGTGTATGGAGTATCACAAACTTGACATTGACTTCTTTGAATTAAATATAAAAGATTTTATTTTTGAGATTCCTTGTAAATCTTGTAAAAATTAAATAGCCATACCTATGCCCGAATATCTTTAGTACTTCTCAAAGATGTTTTGACATTAGTGTTGATTGGGTTGTCCAATTTATGGAGTCTGAAAGAGCAAGAATGGGGAAATGGACAGAGCCGTAAGAGAAATGTAGTGTAATTGTGTATTTTATAAATTGTAGAGGCTGATTTACAAAATAGATGCCCCGGTAATTTATACTGTAAGTGGGGAAGAGAGGTGACTTTTCAAGTCAAGTCACCTCTTAGTTTATTTACATTAATTAACCTAGCTTATAATTAAATTTGGTTTTTGTTACATTGCCTTTCCCTTAAGGAAGCTTTGTCCTCAAAGCTTATTTGACGACAATGACTACGTGAACTATCGCAACGTCTCTGATGTGGACATCTGTATGGGTTGTTATTGGCAGGTTTTGTTCTTGGTTCTATTTCGATTATGTGTTCAATTTTTTTGTTTGTTGGGAGCGCCATAGGTAACTCTTGAAACACCTTGCGATGTTTTCGAATTAGCTCTTGTGTCTCTGGTTGTTTGTCCATATCTCTTTCACTTGTTAGAATCTCCATTTCTTGACATTGAGGTATGTACGTTGGTGCATCTTTCCAACGTAGCCTTTCCATATGATGTGATGTAACCAGTTGTCTTGGAGGTGGTTGGAACCCATATAATTTGTGTGTTTTCCCGAACGCATGGAATTCAATAAAATGTTCTTGGTGATTTGCATAGTATGTACCCAATGTTTGTAACCATTGTATTCCTAATACTATGTCGATTCCTCCTAGTGGTACCGCAAAGAAATCTGATTCTAAGTTATGTTCTTGCATTCGTAACTTAACCTTGTGACATTTTCCCACATTGTCAATCTTCTTGCCATCTGCTACCATAACTTTCATGTTAGGTACTGGACGGATAAGTAGGTTAAATACTTTAGAAAGGTTGACGTTAACGAAGTTATGAGTGCTGCTAGAGTCGATGAGAACTGTGACATTATTATTTTTTATATGTCCTTTAATCTTCAATGTTTGCGGTTGGGAGATTCCGGTAATAGCGACTAATGAGATTTGTGGGGAGTCGTCCTCGATTCCTGGGTGGTAGTCTTGTTGGCTATTCACATTGTTCTCAATTGGTTCATTGATTTCTAGCTCTGCTTCACAAGCATATAATTTCTTTTGTAAGCATCTGTGCTTAGGATCCCATTTGTCTTCACAGATCTTACATTTCCCTTCTTTTATTCTCTGTGCCTCTAAACTGGGCTTTGTTCCTTCCCTAAGTTGAGGCAGTGTATACCTTGGATTTCCTGTGTATCTTGATCGGAGTGGGTTCTTTTTGGAGTCGTCTTGGTCGACATTTGTATGAACGGATTTGCTTTCGATAATTCTGGCTTTACGTTGTGCTTACTCCATGGTAGAGATGTTGTGTAACTCTAGTTCGTCACAGATGTGTTGTTTTAGACCGTGTATGTAGGTCTGTAGTCGTTGGTCATCGGTTAATTCTGGGACTCGAGTTGACAGTGCTTCCCAATCACAGGTGTACTCATCGACACTATTTTTTTGTTGTAACCTTGTGATTTTGGCAAAGAAGTCTTGTTCTTCAATGCCTTGGAATCTTTTGATGAGGTCCTTCCTGAAGCTAACCCAGTTGTAAGAACATATTATTGTAGTATTCTTCTACCATAAGTACCAGTTGTAAGCGCTGCGTTCTAGATGCATGAAAGCATAATTAATTTTCTCACCGTTGTAATGGATGTTGTGGATGTCTAGGTATTCCTCAGCTTTGTTAATCCACGCTATGCATTGTCGTTCGTCCCCATCGTATTTGGGTAACTCGACTTTTACCCGTATTTGGCGTCCTTGTGTATATGCGTTAGAGGATGACATGTTGAATAAAGGATCTGGCTGCTCCGGAGTTCTGGAAGAGTTTGGTTGCAGGTCATTCGAGATTTATAATCTATCCAAGATGGCGGTTACAACTGCCTGAATTTTCTTTTGGTCTTTCTGTAGAGTGAGGAAACTATTCTCAATTCATGACGTAAATTGTGTCCAATTTGATGTCAAATTGTCACTCGTCTGTTTGATTTTTGCGTGGAGTTCCTCGTAGTTCTNTTAAATAATAAATATGATTAATAAACAAATTATATTAAATAATATTTATTATAAGAGTGGATCGTGGATGAATGTGGAAGATGGAGGCGACGATAGCGATAATGGAGCAGTGAAGGTGATGCGGTTTGGGGCGTGGAGGAAATGGGATGGCAGAGAGGGAGTACGGTGGGAGAAGGAATTGGCAGAGAGGGGTGGAAGGAGGGTGGATGGTGGAGAATGGCAGAGGTTGGCTGAGAAGAGATGTGGATGGAGCAGCAGCAGGAGGAAGCGTTGAGTGGAGAGGATGATGGGTGATGCAGGGTCGACGTTAAGGAGCGAAACGTCGATGATTGAAGGGATGATGGGACGTGGTGAGATTGAAGGGATGATGGGACATGGTGAGAAGGTGCGCAAAATGGTGGAGGGAGCTGGTGCACATGGAGGAAGCAAGTGCGCGTGGAGATAATAGGAGGATAGAGAGCGGAGGATGGAGGATGGAGCAGGTGCATGGGGGTTGGAGGATGGGGAGCGACGGGAGTGGTGGAGGAGGATGCAGAGGCTGGAGCAACAAGGCGATGGAAGCAGCGTGGTGTGGCAGCAGTGTGATGAGCATTGTGAGCGCGGGGAAGGTAAAAAGGAGGTTGGTGCATCAGAGGTGGGAGTGGTGGTGGGCTGGTGCCGAGAGTTGAGAGGCTCTGATACCAATGAAAGAGCAAGAACGGGGAAATGGACAGAGACGTAAGAGAAATGTAGTGTAATTGTATATTTTATAAAATGGAGAGGTTGATTTACAAATAGATGCCCCAGTAATTTATATCGTAAGTGGGGAAGAGAGGTGACTTTTCAAGTCACCTCTTAGTTTATTTATATTAATTAACCTAGCTTATAATTAAATTTGGTTTTTGTTACATAGTCCAAGTGCACAATAAACATCTCTAGGACTTTTGGCCATGGATTTCTAATTAATGTGGGTCACAATTAATTTTCTTGTCCATTCCCAAGCTTTCGTTGGATGAAGAACTGCATTCTCAAAGAATATTGTATTATGTGATCTCACAAAAGGTATAAATGATGGTTTTTTACTAAGATTTGAGCAAGACATCAAACTTATGAAGATTATTATATTTTTCATTCAGTGTAAACCATAATCAATTTAGAGAACAAACAATCTGTTGACAAACAAAAAAGTCTTTTGTTTGAATAGAGAATAGAATATTTATAGTGAATTTTCCCATAATTGTTCACACCATTCTTGTAGTCGCAAATTGGGTGACCCAAAAGTACCTTGTATTTCTACCTTTTCACCATTCCAGTGCAATAAAAGGCCATATGGGTCACATGCTAATGGACAACATTTTCTCCCTCTTGGCCTAACATGTTTCTACTAGATATTGGTTTTTGAAGGTTATGCTCCCAGAGATACCCAACTTGTTGTCGAGAGGTCCTTCATTAGTAGTTCATTTCACAAGATCTATGAAGAGTAGGATTGAGATAGCATGTGTTCTTTTCATTCAAAAAATCCTTCACCTCCACCAAGTCATATTCCTCAAGTATAATTGAAGAAAGTTCTTCAAATCTAGGTTAAAGTTTTAGGAATCCTTATAATGTCCTCTCCACCTGTGTCTCCACATTAACCCCTATCGTCCTTAGATTATGAGGGAGATTTGAAATCTCTTGTGTCCACATTGACCTTGGCAACTTCCATAGGCAAGAGCCATTCTTATGAGAGTTTGTTTAGATCAAACTGATTAAGGCAACAAGAAACCAATGGGGTCTCTCCAATCCTCCCAAGAAGTTGTTCCTATTGACCTTCCAAGCTATAGTGAGAATGCTGATGTTTAATAACCACAAGGTGTTGTTTGAGCTTGAAGTTAGCTAGTTGGGTTTGAGTCAATGGTTATATGGCTACGACTACAATGAGAGAGTGTGTATTTAGCAAACACAAAGTTATGCTAGCCTTAACCTTTTCCAACGTAGTTTGAGTCTATGACATAGAGGTGAATTAGTGTACTCTTATTGTTTATCTTTCCAAACTTAAGAGATAAATTGAAAAATCCTTTGAATCAATGAAACTAAGCTATGATAGATAACTTTCAAACAAGCATAAATTTATCACCTCCATTGAGAACATGGATACCTAATAAAGAGTAAGTGATAATTCAAGCCTTTAACACAAAAAAGCTCAAACTTAAAGTCAAAACTAATTTGTGGAATATAAAATGAAATTGGTACACATTATGGCTTGATGGGAGAGGACTGGATTTCCATCTAGCAAGGACAATGACAATGTTGCATTCCTACCTTGTACCATTAATGTTATTATTTATTGATTTTATTTTCTAATAATGTTGGTCAACAATAACAGGTTTGACACCCACTTAAGGTGTGGAATGGGGAAGATAACATTCACTATTAATATTTTAATCACTCAACATGTGAAGAATATGAAGTATCAATGCTCTTTTCACTCATCCAATTAGTTAAAATAATAGAATCACCGTAGTGTAGTGTTGTGTAGTGTAGGGCAAGGGTATATATTGACTTATTGTATACCTTGCTTTGATTGTCACAATATTGTTGTTCCAACTCTATCGAGCTAATGCATGCTTCACCACAACCTTGAAGATATTCAAAACTTAAATTTGACTTGGCTCGATTAGTTGGCTAATTATGCCAAACTTGTTGGTATAATACATAGAATTTGAATTAGTTTTGAACATTTTGTTGATTCGAGTTTTTGATTTTTAGCTCTAGTGTGGGAGTGCCTTGTCTTTGCTTTTATTATAAAGGTTTGACTCTAGGCTTTTAAGGTACAACATGCTTTTAGTTCCAAAGGGTTAAAAACTTTGAGATCATCATAAGGCCACACAAAGATGTTTAATGTTATAGGAGTTTAATGAACTTTGTGATATCCTATCCCACATAAATCAATTTAGGATTTTCTCCGGTTCCTAGATTTAATGTAATTGTATTTTCCACCTTTTTACTAGATTTTTCTTTTATTCCAAGTGTAGAATAATGGGCACCTTTAATGTTAAACACTGATTCTAATGTTGGTAACCCTACTGGAATTTTCCATAAATAGTTTTTAATGAAAATTTAGATATTCCACCTCAACTTTGAGGTTTCTCGAATCTATTTCATGTGAATTACCAGCTTTATTGTTGAATCTAAAACAAATTTTGTCTTGCCAAATATACAAGGAAACTAAAAAAATAATACATGAACAATTGTATCTCAAGGGAATTACTATACGACCCTTCGGGTAGAATCAATGTTATGTATGTACGGTAAGGGTATATATTGGCTCATTGCATTCCTCGCTTAGCTTGGCACAATATGGCTATTCCAACTCTGTTGAGCTCATGCATGCTTCACTGCAACCCTAAAGATCTTCAAAACTTAAATGTGACCTGACTTAACTCTAGGATTTAAAGGTATAGCATGCTTCTAATTCCAATGGGTTAAAAACTTTGAGATCATCATATGACATGCAAAAATGTCTCTAAAAGTTAGAGGAGTTTAATGAACTTTGTGATCTCCTATCCTGCATAAATCAATTTAGGTTTTTCTCTATTTCCAAGTATTTTTTTGTAAGTACCCATGGGGAATTTGAACTCGTGACCTTCCATTTACAACTTCTCATCTCAAGGGGATTTGAACTCGGGACCTTCCATGTACAACTTCTCATTTCAATTACTTATTACCAATTGCTCTAACCCCCGTGGGCTCTATTTCCAAGCTTTAATATAATTGTTTCTTGCACCTTTCTACTAGAATTTTCTTTTATTCCACGTGTAGAATGATGGGCACCATCCATGTCAAACATCAATTCTAATGTTGGTAACCCTTTTGGAATTTCCCATAAATGGATTTTAGTGCAAATTCAGATATTTCATCTCGATCTTGAGGTTCCTTGAATCTATTTCATGTGAATTCTCAGCTCGTATCCCACACTATTGGGGATTGGATGGGCTAACGACATCTTGGCGATGATTAATTTCAAGAAGCAAATTATGAACTTTGAGAACCGTGATATCAGAGTCATAGCCCCAATGGATCCAAATAAAGGAAGAAGGTATGTTGAATTGGTTAAGGAAGAAGTTGTAGGGGGATGGGACCATGTGTACAACATCTCAGAAGACTATATCCAACCTACTGTTGATGAAGAGCTGGGATAGAGAATCTCTAGCTCTGCATCCTCAGATTCGGATGACGCTCTAAAGAATTGGAAGAATAAGATGCATGAGGTATCGATTTGGAAGTGTGGTTTAATCACTCAATCACTGCGACGAGTTGCAACAAATATTGTTGAGTTACCAACCTATGAACGACTTCCTGATTTATTTGAATTTCTTGTTGAATTTGAAGATAAGGTGTCAGAACCACATATCTTGTTGGCGTTGGATGAAGCATTGAAGGATACTCCAGTACGTTGGTGGGCGACACACAAGAAGTCGATCAATGGATGGTCACTATGTCGTAGTTTGATGGAAATTCGCTTTGGCGAAACAGAACAATACCAAGTGAAGAGGTATGATGGGTGTAATGATCCTAATGATAATTTGATTGCATGTCAAACCATGTGGGTGTCACAACCAAAGAATGAGTGGATACATGCTTTTGTACACACGTTGGATGAAATGCCGCGACAGTGGTATATATCGGCCGAGCTTCGCAGAGAAATTACAACATAGGAAGAGTTGTCAATCTGTTTCAGTCACACCTTTAGCTTTGCAGATGCTGATCCTTGGATTCATAGTGTGCTACAACATATCCGCGACGTTGTTCTGAACGGTAGTTCCAGTCGCATATCCAGTGGACCCGCATGAAGCACCAATGATGCAGTCGATGATAGAGTGCTACAATGTAACAGGAGGGCCTGAGGATGAAGATGATCTGAGGAACATCAATATTCCAAAATATGAAGGAAGTTGGGATATCGCAGAACCAGATATTCCGATGAACAAAGTTCATTAGCCATTGAAAATTCAGAAGGTCAATATTGGGACGGAGGAGGAAACAAAATTCATGAATATCGATGACTACTCGGATGAAGAAACCATGGAAAAGATCACTGATTTGTTGCATGAATTTCAAGACTTGTTTCCGACAAAGTTTTATGAAATGAAAGGGATATTAGGATATTTGGGAGAAATGAAAATACCATTGAAGACATATGCGAATTCTGTAAAGCAGTGGCCCTATCGCCTGCATCCGCGATATAAGGACAGATGAAAGGCTGAGCTCGATAGAATGCTGGATGTTGGAATCATAGAACCTGTTGAGGAATCCGAGTGGATTAGTGTTATGGTGGTACAAGATAAGAAGACATGTGAGGTTCGAATCTGCGTTGATGTCAGGAAGCTAAACGATGCCTACCTTCATGATTTTTTTTCAACGCCGTTCACTGACGAAGTGTTGGAAGGAGTGGGAGGTCAGGAAGTCTATTCATTCATGAATGGATTTTCTGGCTATCATCAGATAAAGATCGCAAAAGAGGATTGACATAAGATGACACTTGTTACTGAATGGGGATGCTTCTAGCACACACTAATGCCATTTGGAATAAAGAGTGCGCCTGCGATATTCTCTAGGATCGTAGTTGCTGCATTCAAGGATTTTATATAGAGGTTTTTGGCGGTATACATGGATGACCCGACGATTTATGGAATGGTAAAGGATCATCTTGCAAATATGCCACTAATGTTGGAGCGGTGTCGACAACATTAGATTGCGCTGAATTTGAAGAAGTGCATATTTTTTTTGCCTTTTGGGATGTTGCTGGGGCACATTGTTTGCAAGGAAGGTCTGCTGGTCGACCCAACCAAGATTGCGTTGATCATTAACTTTCCACCGCCTACAAATGTGAAGCAACTTAAAGCGACATTAGGCCATATGGGATATTATCGCAAGTTCATTAGAGGATATGCCACGATCAAAACACCTATGGAAAAGCTGCTAAAGAAGGATGCTCAGTTTAAATGGAGTTAGGAGTGTCAGGGAAGTTTTGACACATTAAATATGAATATGGCTACAATGCCAATATTGGGTTTTTCGGATTGGACGAAGGAATTCCATGTTCATGTTGATGCGCCATCAATTGCGCTGGGAGTGGTGTTGACACAACCGAGCGAAGGGGATATTGATCACCCAATTTCTTTCACTAGTCAAAAGCTGTCATCCGCGGAGAAGAATTATACCACGACAGAAAGGGAAGGATTGGAAATGGTCTACGCGTTACAGAAGTTTCAACACTATCTGTTGGGAGGTCATTTCAAGATGTTCACGGATCACTCTGCGTTGAAATACTTGGTGAATAAGCCGTTGTTGGGGGCGAAGATATGCCGTTGGCTACTTCTCTTCCAAGAGTTTGATTTCGAGATAATTGTGAAGCCAGGTCGCTTGAATGCATGACCTGACCATTTGTCGCGAATTGAGACAGGTGAAGAGCCGACAAATATTGAATATGGGTTACCTGATGCGCAACTATTCAGAGTTGGAATGGTCGATGATTACTATAAGAAAATAGTTTAGTTTTTGGTGACAGGAACAACACCAGAAGGGCTCACTACAAATCAGAAGAAGCATTTGGTTGTTCGAGCTGTGAATTTCTAGTTGATTGCTAGAGAACTCTATAAGATGGGACCTAACGAGATCTTAAGGTGATGTGTCCTACTGCATGAAAAGGAAAGTGTCTTGGCGGAAGCACATGCGGGAGTTGTAGGTGGACACTACGGAGGTCGCGCTACTGCCAGGAAGGTACTCTACGCAAGACTTTGGTGGCCAACTCTCAATGAGGATGCGACAGATTATGCGTAGACTTGCAATGTTTGTCAGAGAACTAGGAAGCCATCATGAAGGGATGAGATGCCATTAGTACCTCAGGTGACTCTGCAACCATTTGATAAATTGGTAGTGGATATTGTGGGACCAACCAACCCACCCGAAAAGAGAATTGGTGCACGATATATCATCACATCGATGGATTATTTGACAAGATGGGAAGAGGCCACACCAGTTGTATATTGCACTGTTGCGATGACAACAAGGTTTTTGTTTGAGAACGTTGTTACTCATTTTGGTTGTCCATATATCTTGATGAGCGATCAAGGGAGTCACTTCATCAATCACACTGTCAGTGCACTGACAAAATAATTTCAGATACACCACAAAAATAGTACCCCTTATCATCCACAAGAGAATGGTACAGTTGAAGCATTTAATAAAGTGTTGGAGCATGTGCTCATAAAGATTTGCAACACACACCGTGATGAATGGGATTTGAAGATTCCAACAATCTTATGGGATTATCACACTACATGCAAAATGTTGACAGGGAAGACACCATTCAAGTTGGTGTACGGGTAGGAGGCAATCATGCCAATGGAGTACATTGTTCCAAGTTTTCTCATCGCAACAGCAACATGGATGGATGACGAAGGAGCATTGGAAGAACACCTAGCTCAGTTGGTGTAGCTTGAGGAAGACCGCTTTGTCGTAGGATTTCATCAATGCATTAAGAAGGATCATCGGAAAGCATGACATGACTGCCACATCAAGAACAAGCACTTTCAACAAGGAGACCTGGTGCTGCTATATGACAGTAAGTTCGCCAAACATCTAGGTAAGTTGCAAATGCATTGTCTAGGTCATTATGTTATCAATTAATTAATTACTAAGGGAGGTGCAATACAGTTGCAACAGTTAGATGGTGTGATTTATCCCTAGTTAGTGAATGGAAGCCGACTGAATCCCTACAGCACAGGCCCAGTGCTATGCGATGCTTGAAGCATTGTGCAGAGTGAAAAAAAATCTTTGTTTTTGCATGTGGTGGTAGTTAGGAGGCTGGTGCACTAGGAGCAAGTGACCGCGCACGTAGACGTGTCGAGGTCACAGTTAGGGAGAAATGTCGCAACATACGCATGGACACGATGGAGTCAAATTAGCAGTAAATGCAGTAGTTAAACTAGTTATCCGGCGGCGCTGTTGGACAAGACACACATTAACGACAGACCAGATCGTTAGATCGAAAGGATTAACGATGGATTCGGGAGATGAATGGAGGATTTGGTCAAAAATATTGAGAAATATTTCACACGGTCGATCCCACGCTATAAGAATTGATGGGCCGTGGGTTGAAATCACCATTACAGAAATTGAGTTGCAGAGATTGAGTTCTAGAGTTGAGATTGCAGTACTAAGTTGAGTAAGATTGATTTGCAGAGGAGAATAAGGTTGAATAGTGTGGTGAGTAATTGAAGAAGTGGTGATTGTAAGAATTATGCAAAGTTCCACAGTTCCACACGAGATTTCAAGTGGAAGTCCCCGGGAGTCACCCGCCATCGGTGTCCCAATAGAAGAAGAAGTAGTAAGCATGTTGGTTGGAACATCACTCTTCACAAGGAAGAAGAGGGGGGGCAATTAGACTAAGTCTCTACAGTAGAAGAAGAGAACCAAAAGGAGTTCAACAAGAGAAGATACATAGGCAGTTGAGGCCTCCACGACGAGGGCATGGGTGACCGCGGCAGACATCATTGGGTTTGTTCCCTTGCGCAAACCTGGTGCCAAGGAGAGGAATCCCATGAAGAACCAAAAATATCCTATCAAGTTTCCTGCCATTCCGAAAGGAATGAAGTGTACATTTGAGATCGCGCCTTGCTTAGTTAAGATAAAGTATGAGGACCATGATTTACTGGCATTCATAGATTGTATCGTAGAACCATTTGAGAAGAGGATAGGGCAAGAAGGTGATCCCACTGTGTGAACCCCACAACAGTGGGAATTGGTTTTGGAAAAGTCGAGGATTTTAGGCCTGATTCACATGCCCCATTTTGGTCGATTGACGGAGGCGAATGCATGTGCCAATAAATTGTTGGCATGCTTCCATGGAGGATACCTATGGCTAGACCGGCTGGGGCTAGTCTCTGTAGATTTGATTTCGTGTATTACGGGGTCGCCCAAGCAGGGGCCTGAACCGTCGCACTACTTCCACGGAAAATAAAATGACAAGTGATTGGCCATCNCTGGTGCTAGTCTCTGTAGATTTGATTTCGTGTATTACGGGGTCGCCCAAGCAGGGGCCTGAACCGTCGCACTACTTCCACGGAAAATAAAATGACAAGTGATTGGCCATCAAGCTTAAGAAGAAGTATGACTTGGAGGGTGACGAACGTGCGTTTTTTGTGGACAACATTAATGAGTAGGCTGTGCATATTGTAGCTAGGATTCTTTCCAGCAAGGTAGTGCAAAAGAATCGACCAAACCAATGCACCTCGGGGGTGGTTGCATGTGCTGAGCAGTGCACTGCAGGTGTACAAATGAACTGGTCATTGTTCTTATTGAACCAATTGACGGAGGATGCTATTATTGTGTAGCAGGGGAAGCGACCATTAACCTATAGTTGGTTGCTCATATTGATCGCATTAGTTGCATTGATGGAGCCTAAGGACTACCAAGGAATGGACATTGCAGTCGCCCAAGTTTGCAAGGGCACGAGGTACCAGAACCTATAGCACTTGAGTCAAGAAGACAAGTTGAAGGATTGCGCCATACAGGTTTGGTTGTATTGGGATGCATTACAGGTTGCAACCGTGAAGGTTCCGCGGTTCACAGAGGAAGTAGTGCTGAAGTATCGACGAGTCATAAGATTTGCTATTTGTCCACATGATATACATGTGCAAGCGCAGCGGGACTCATAACGACAATGGTTAGCGACACAATACAAGCTAACAGAGGAGGAGTTGGACACCATGGTGGCTGAGTGGCCGACAGACTGGAAGGCACTGATGAGTCCAAAAGAGGTATCAGATGATGAGATAGGTCCTCTAGGGGACGTGCCAGTAGATTAGGTGTCAGTGCATGACAACGATTGGGAGTCGAAGCAGGAATCTTCAAGGAACCCGATAGATTTAGAGGCAGAAAGACTCTATGAGGAGACCAGAATGAAGAGAAGGTAGGAGCAGGGAGAATCCAACGACACAACGCCAATGGTAGATGCACAAGTTGACCGCATTGTGGAGGTGATTACAACAACGACGAGCACAAGCGAAGCGCAACTAAAGAAATAGTCGACAGAGGGATTTACAGAGGTAAAGACTCAAATCACTTCTTTGATTAACACAATTTTGGAAAGAGTGCCGAAAAAAAATTTGGTGTAGAGGGTGGCTGAGATCAGTACGTGAAAGCAGGCTAGAAAGTGCCCATTACGCCAAGAGAAATAGAATCAAGTGGACCAGGATGTAAAGGCGCAAGCCTATAAATAGATCTAGGATTGTAAATGTTGGGAATCATTGGGGTGAATCAGAGATCTTAATACTTTTGATCCTTGTTGCAAGATATGGATTGTGCATTGTGAATATGGGTTTATGTTGGATACTCTACAGAAGACTGTTTTCTATTTTGATGCAAAGTAATATGACATGACGAAGATTTGATGGAAACACTGTGCCTTTTCCATCTTTCTGTTTTCCTGTTTTCCTGTGGTGTGATGTGAATGTATTAATACCGCAGTATGCTATTTCTTTCTGAATGATGCGATGATTTTATTTTTTAAATCATGTTATGTTGGTATATCTATTTATGTGTCATTCTCCTGCTACAATCTGAATATGGTGATGCGATCTGATGAGCGATGATATGAATTTATAATAAATGAACCAATGCTTGAATATGTGAAGTAATGGTACGATAGTGAACATTAGATGTGCAAATCCTCCTTCTTAGTGCAGAAACGTGGTTCCGACAGTTCTCCCTTGAACATATCGGGTGAGACCTCATATGCTCCGCAGGTGTTGCTGGACAGGGTAAAACCTGTCTAGGTCGGTGCTCAGGGAGATCACTGAGTTAAGAGTGTCGACAAAGAGTGAACCCGTGTCGATGGATCTGTGTCAACAGTTTCTTCACTTTGGAATTTTAATATCCCATTAAAGGCTAGATGATTTATATGGTTGTGTTTAAACAATAAAATAAATTATTTGGGACAATTTGAGAAGAAGAGGGCTATGTGGAATAGGCATTTGTGTTCTATGCAATAATGAGGACGAGTCCATGTCTCATATATTTGTTCAATGTATATTTGTCAAATCAACCCGGATTGAATTAAGGAGACTTTTAAATTTTTTGGAATCATGTGGAGATTATGAATTTAGTGGCAGTATTTTCTCTTAGATTAATAGAAAATCTATTTATTTGGAACTCCATCTCTTCTTGTTATGGGAGGTGTGGAAGACAAGGAATTCTCAAATCTTTGAGAATATAAAGCTGTCAGCATTTTGTCGTGTTCCAAAACTATCTCATCTTATTTTTCTCATTCTAAGGAAATGAGGCTGGTTAAAAAGAGACAAGTTACCAGACACAGTTTCCCTGTTATATTTCCCTCTGGGAAATTTGATGGAGCATAAAAGGAAGGAATGTGTGGGGAAGGTGGAAGTCTAAAAATTAAACATGGCCATGAAATCAAATTTTGGATGGGTGGAGGTAATGGGACTAACACCAAAGCTGAACTTCTTGCAATATGGTGTCTCATTTGGATTGTAAGAAAAATAGGTATAGAGTCCTTACATGTTCTAGGTGATTCAAATATTATCATTGATTGGGCAAGAGGAAAATGTAATCTTCATGTTATTGCTATTGAGAAATGGATCAACAAGGTCAAAGATCAAATTGATAGATTCCAATCAATCTCTTTTTCTCACATCTACTGAGAATTTAATCAGAAGGATGACTTCCTTTCTAAGAAGGTTGTCAAACCAATAGATGGTTTTGCACATTTTGATGAGTATATGGATGAAGTGAGGATTGATGTAGGGTATGCATTAATATTCTAAAACAATTTTTGAGTTTTGAGTTTATTATTATTATTGTTAAACAATTTTTGTATAGCATGATGCTATCTAGTTTTTGTTGGAAAGATATTTAGTCTGGAAATATATATCTTGACCTTTGAAATGAAATTTTTGTTTTTTCTCATGAAGATAAGAATGATGAACATAGTGTTAGGATTGCTAGACTGTGTATTCCTACACTAAATCTGAAGGATACATCTGATGTAACTTTGATTATTCTTAATAGCAAGTTACATTTTTTTTTTCGTATGAAAAAATATGGAATGTAAGCTGCCACACTTTGTGAGCTATAATGGTATTTGATGCTTATCTTCTTGGTATAAGATCTTTGACTTGAAAACTGGGTAAAAATAATATCTCATTATTAAGTATTAAAAATAAAAAAAAATTCTTAATTAAGTATTATAATTTTAGTCATAAATTTTATGTTATATTATTTGTTTCTTATGGTCCAAAGAAGATGCCCAACTTCGACAAGACCTTCTTGCATCATATAGGTTTCACCTTCTTGCATCATATAGGTTTCACTTCCTAGTCCATTTTGGGTAGGGTAGAATGGTTTAGCTATTTATCAAAATTGTGTCTTTAGTAATACTCAAATTATTATTTTTTCTCAATTGATGAATTTGGCTAACAAGTGGGATTTATGCACATTAGGGATTCAAAAGATATGCATTTCTTTGGAATTTTATGCAAAGTAGGAAGGGTGTCTAGTACGGTTAAGATTAAACATGTGTTAAATTTTCTCAAAATATATTTATATTTTTTTTCTTTTTCTAATATAAGAGTAATTGTTTCTCACTTTTACTATAGATTACATAAAATTTATCTTATATATGGGAAGTAAATTTAATTTTATTATTAACAATAATTTTTATTTTAATTAAGAATATGGTTTAAATTTGTGTTACAATAGAATATGAAGGTATAATTTTAAAGTAGTTATTTTAATCTCTCTCTCTCTCTCTCTCTCTCTCTCTATATATATATATATATATAAAGTGCCACGGTATGCTTGTATATAAATATACAACTTCATTCCATGGTAGTCAAACTAAGCCAATGCACATACAAATAGATTGCCTAGACACTTTATTAATTAAGGTTAAGTGGGATAATTATGTCATAGGATCTGCTAGCTGAAAGGACATAGAGACCATATGTCGATATTAACCTACAATATTTACTTGACTATAACTTCTGGATGAAATTTCCTGAAGGGTGGGTGCATGTAGCGCCCCATGTTTTTGGCCTTAGGAAATCATAACTCTTATTGTATTCATTTTAGTAATGCATTCACTTAGTATTTATTTTGACTTAATTATACTAATACCGAAATTACACATGTGAAAATGTGGACCTATTTATGCACTGACACCATATGATTTTACTACCATATTCTCATGATGATGATAGTTATGTGATTCATTTTGTACAATAAAATAAAATGCACAATTTAGTACATGGATACTAGCATAAAATTATGTTGTAAATGAGATGTGAGGCATGGTATAAATAATCATATGCTTTTGTTTTTGGTTTTCTGTAAGATTAGGGAAACTATTTATATTATCAAAAGAGAAGTTACATATTCTAGGGAAACTGGTTTACCATTAGGTTTGCCCTAGAATGAATTGTAGAAGCTTGGTGATTGTCCTCAACATGACCTCCAGAGGCTGGGTGACTGTACCCTTGCTTTCATGTCTTCTTCATATTCTTCCTCCTTTTATTCCTTTTAGACTGATGATTACTAGTATTAGAAATTTCACCACATGAGGTGGAAGGAGGAGGAGATGATGCTACTGGTGAATGGGAGACATTGTTTTGATGCCATTTATATAAGGTGTCTACTTGAAATCATCAGGAGAATTCAGGAAAATCAGAGTGGAAAATAACCAAACCGCTATCCCAAGGGTGAATCCAGGAAGACTCAGAGTGGCCATCAAGGGAACACCAACATTCCCTGTAAAAGGAAAATCACAAGAATCCCCTAGCGCGGGGGTCTCTTGGTTGGTTCCCACATGGATACTAGCCATAGTTTTTGCCTCAACAAGAAAGAAAACTCGGAGGTCGAATAACAACCAATAGCACATAGAGAACACCACTATAACAAAACCATAAGTATCCTAACCAAGAAAACAACGAGACCTTCCAAAGGAGAGTCTGGGATGATGAGGGCCCATAACTAACCAGTAAGGGAGAAGGATAGTTACCCAGGTTCCACAATACAATCAATTCGGGGAAAGCATTTGAATCACGAACCATTTTTCCAAATATCTGCATGGGGTTTCCTCCCATGTTTGTCCTAGGTACAGTGGAAATAACATTCCACCATCACCTATGTAATATCCCTAAAGGTCAAGGTACTATGCCTACCAATCTGGAAAAGAGGGTCCGATGGAGCAGTCGTCAGTCCAGTCGATGCACATGGGAAGAGTAGCTAAGCCCGAAACTTAAACAGTACCAAACACCACAATGGGACAAAGGAGGTACTGAGTGAATCCCCAGGGATGCAACAACTCTGGTGTATTCTTGATTGAGTATTGGAGGTGTATATCCACAACTCAATCTCGTACGACCTCATGCTTGACACTTGTGTGAGAGGAGATTTTCGGTTCATCTCTTTGTAAGTTTGGATTCCTAGAAGAAATGCCACTAGGTTTGATTTTAATAGTTTTGGGTACTTTAGAATCCCTAACCCAAAACACTAGCCTAGACTAGTGTGTGTTGTCCCTAAAAAGAAAAATTACTAATATATTTTAATTATCAACTTTCCTTTTAAAGGCTGTTGATTACTCAAAAGGTAGCGATGATGAAACTAATGATGTTTTTGAATTGAAAGTGGAAACGATTAGTTTTTATTTAGATCTAGTTAGATTATCTAGGATATCTATATAAAAGAATAACAAGTACAACAAGATGCATAAGATATAAATGATACACGAGACAAATATTTTCACTGGGGAAACTATAAAGGAGAAAACCACACAAACTTATTCAGAATAGTAATATGATCAAAAGCAGTAATAAGAAATATTCAACAACTATGTATCTCTCCTCCTCTCTCTCTCTCATATGCGAAATTGAGAGTGTGAGGTGTGTGTAAATGAGGGAAAGTGCCTCCCTATTTATACCCTTTCAAGTCACTGGCCAAACATAATACTGGGGCCCACATGTCTTCCCTAACAGGGCCGAGTTCTCCTAGAGAGGCTCCATATACACATTATATGATGTTACTATTTCCCCGACATATAGCAGAGGTTGTACCTCAAGGTCTAGACACAATTAAGACATCGCACAAGGGGTTAAACACATCCCCGATGTGGATACAACAACATACAATGATAATACACATCAGACTATCTTCCAAAGTTACAAAGACATGAACACTCTCTTAACTAGGAATTTATTCTCTCTCTTCACAGTCATTGACATATCTGGTCAGGTCTTCTTCGTGGAGTCATCATAACGGACTGATAGAGTTATCATCATAGCTGCTACCATCATCATCTTATTATTTGATCACCGTACTATACTATAATTAGAATTTTCTATAGAGCCAACCCTTTTTCATGCTGGATTTAGGCCTAGTCCTTTGCCAGGTCTTCATCACATCTAGAGCAATCCATCATGTAGGAGATGTCCAGGACCTTCTTTACATTGCCACAACAATAACCTGCGTCTTCTACCTTCTTCTCATCATGTCCAGATCATCTCTTTTGTGGACATGAAACTTTTAATACTCATAAATGGAAGTCCATGCATAATAAATATATCAGAGAAACATTCTTTCATTCTAAATCATCATCATTACAATGGCATACATCAATATAGTGGGGAAATGGTCATTGTTTGCTCATTAATAATCACTTTTACATACAACCATTTTGTATTTCGACTTGAGACTTTCTGAAGATGAAGAAAATAGTATATTAAGCTTATTAAAATCATAAATGGACAATTATAAGCTCTCCCAAAGAGTACAATAGCTCACCCAAAGCGCAATCCCTCCATGAGCAAGAAAATGCAATAAAGACTGGAAATGGTTGAGAGAATGTGCTGCACTAAAAGAAGCCACGAGCTTCCCTTTAGTTTACACATTAAAATAAAAACTCCATTAAAACTCCATGAAATACCTGAATGGCCTCTCCAAACATCAACTTGGATCGGAATCTTTCACCCTCGAAATTGGCTATGGCAAGAAACTAGTCATCCACTAGCTCTCTCCGTCTTCACAAATGAAAATTTATCAAATGATCAAAATACCTTCTCTTGGTTGATCCCTATATTTTATAAAAATACTTAGCCTTCTAAGGTTACCAATCCATCCAAAAACTCAAGACAATTTGAATTAGGGTGCGTGCTCAATATTTGCCATGTGTCCTCCCTTCCCTAGCCTTCCATCTTCCCCCAATTCGAGTAGGGACCCATTGAGCTTCCACAACTCACATGAGAGCTTTATTGGATGCTATATTTATGCATGGAATGCCATAATGGTCAGATGTTAGCCTTTAGGTCTACAATATTTCATAATTTTCATAGCATCTTCATCATTGGTGTCATAGATGTTAGCGAATCTAGCCCAAGTGTCCAAGAAGCTCCCATTTGAGTCTTCCTCTCCCATGTAAGTTACATTTCCTTCCAAATTATACCCATGATGCATATGGACAAGATTATTAGCCTTATAACTCATCCAATAAAATTAGGATTCCCATGGATTCAAAATTGCAAGAGGAGGATGCCATGTGGCACATAAATTCTAGCTTGTGTGGGCCCCATAATCTCCATGTGTCTCCATGCTCCATTGCCACNTTCCATTATTAATTAATTATTCCATTCTAATTTCTAAACATCATTTATTATCTCCCTTATTAAAATTCCAAATGTATCCATCCAACCTAGGGAATTAGTAGGATTGATGGAATTGTCGTGCTATATAATTATTTGAATGGGGACATTACAGTGTGGGTAGTAAAGGATGGAAAAATGATGAAATACACCCCAAAATAACAAGGAGGGTTTCTATAATGACTCAATGATTATTCGTAACTTGAAAGCAGTAATCAAACCTTGAAAGACACTGGAAAAATAGACAAGGAGACCCCAAAGAAGACATGATTCTCCCCAACAGAGTCACCAATTCTATTGTTAGGGAAAGTGTTCCTATGTCTGGGGTGATGCCACCAACATACTGAGGGTTTATAGATTGACATATAAATTTATGCAAGTACAAATTTAAGAAAAAATTCAAGGGTTAGGAGGGTTTGTACCTTACAAACTAAAGGTTGATCCAAGCCTTTCCTTGAGTCCTCCTCTTGATCTCTAATCAATGGACCTGGAAAAAAAATTCACACCTTCCTCAAATCAATTTGAATACATATACAACATTGATATTCAAAAGAACATGAAAAACTAATCTCATGACATCAACATATAATAAAAAACTGATATGTACATACATTGATTTGTAAAGGGAAGAATGTAAAGTCTTTATTAATAAATGAAAGAAGTACAGGATATACCTTCTCCTCCTTCAAGGAACCTCATGAAAAATTTGATCTGGATCTTCTGATTCTCTCCTCCAAATCCTCCTCTAATATCTCAACTAACGAAACCTCTCAACTAATGAAACCTCCAACCTTCTAACAATTATTTCCTCGATTTTGTTAATGTGCTCTTTCGTTGCAAGTTTCACAATCCCGTGGAATCTTGCCTTTGTTCTCCTTTTCTGCTTGCCGAGTTGAGTAATGTGAGTCTTCTTAGGGGCATTGAAAGTTTTGTGGGTTGTGTTCTTGATGCGATCCATATTGATCATGAAATTTACAATCTTCCATTAAAACCAGATGCAAATGTCAAGAATTGCTAAGGGTGTGGAAAAACAATAGAAATGACCATTTTTCTACCATTCCTTTCCATTTCTTCTTGATTTGTGTCTCCTACTAAAGGAAAGTAAACCATATCTATCCATGATTTGAGTCCTGAGTGTTATGAACCAGAATTAATCGTACGGGGTGGAGAGATGATATCTCACATTTGAGATTGAAGCCATCTAAGGTGAGTTCTGATTGTAGTACATCCACCGGTAGGCGAAATGAATGCTTTGAACCAAGGCGTTTGGAACATAATTAAAAGTCATCATGGGAAGAGTTTACCATGATGTGTTGTCCTTCCTCTATATGAACATGCATGGAGTAATCAAGAGGAGCTATCCACAGGAGATTGCCACTCATAGTGGGGATATTAAGCATATGTTTCTTATTTTAACATCAATGTATAATATATTGATGTATATCATTTGTTTGATACCTACATTGATATGATTTATTATTGATTTAACCTATAAATTTATGAGATATGAAATAACCAAATTATTGTAGTAATGAGGTAAATTGGATGTTGTAGACATCATCAAAATAATATGTATTGTAAGTTTTTATTTTGATTTCAAACACCACTATGATCTGTAGGTAGGCATGGTTTTGACAGGATGCACATATTTCCTAGTATGGTTGTTCAATGATGTGAATATAATAACAATAATTTCATAGTATGGATTAGTATAGGGTGTTTACCCTAGTTATATCAAGAGGGGTGGAGATATTTTTTGATGTTTTTCCACAGTGCAATAGTGGGAAGAAATTATACTAGAATGGTCATGGGTTTTGACCAAGGACAATGATACATTCGTTCATGGGAAATAGCCATGTGATTTGGATAGTGGCGAATGGCCCTAACGTAGAATTTCTTAGCCATGTGATTTGGTTAGGTGTGAATAAGGATCAGGGTGCACAACAGGATTTGAGCCCAAAATCCAACGACATCCAACATAAAGTAGGTTTTTATCGGATTGTAATGATGAAAAGTACAATACCTTCCAATTTTTTTTGTCGTCTTCTAACATCGTCGGATTTTCGACTTCCCTCCTTGTAGGTTTTTCGACGAGATTTATTGTCGATTAAGCGACATTAGTTTGTCGTATTAACGATGACATATGATAGGAGGGTCGTTGGATTTTTGATGACATGTGATAAAAATGTAGTCGTATTTACGACTAGATGTGAAGGAATGTTCTTCGAAAGTTCAATGAGCACAGGCTATTTTTTCAAATTGTACAAAGGCATATTTCCAACGGTAACTAGGTTCATATCGGCGGATATTCGATGACTGTGAAATTATAAATATAAATATTTTTAAACATTCCAACATGTTTGCTATAGAAGCAACGAATGATTTGTGGAAATTATTCATTCCTTGACGGACAGTTTGAGGAATTGTTTTATTCTTCGACGACCGGTTTGGGGATTTTTTTTTCTTTGACAGACAGTTTGCGAGATTTTTTTTATTCTTCGACAAACCATTGTTTGAGAAAATTGTGATGCATAGAACTTGATTTTTTAAGATTGTCGATAGTATTCATTCATGAAGTTTGTGACAAAATGTCAAATAGAAATATTCCTGATCCAAACGAAGAAAATCGACAATTGCTTGCTGGACTATGGGATGCAACAAAATGAAGGGGTGATGGGAAATGTTATTTCCATGTAGTCAATGCAGGGGATTTAAGAGGAGAACAATATTGATCGCATTAACCACAAAGCATTGTAGGGAACATGGACACGTTGAGGGGGGGGGAATGGATAATTTCCATTTGTAGGTTTAGGATTATAATTTTTTTATATTTTTGTCTTTGTTAAATGTATGTATTATTTTAATATTTCCTATATTAACTATTAACTATTGATGTATTCATGTATTTGTAAAGGAAATAAATCATATGACATATTGTCCAGAGGAAGTTCTTTCAGAAAATGTACCAGAGGATCATGGAGCGTCTATGTTTAATGGAGAACAAGTGATTGATCATATTGAAGAAGATGATCATACTGATAACGTAGTTGAAGATGATGGTACAAATACATTGATCCATGATTCATTTAATGTTAGAATGGATGATGACAATGACAATGATAATGAAAATATTGATGACTTTGATGATGTTCATGATATACCTCTTCTCGATAAGGCATACGAACCCCTATATGAAGGCTCCAAAACAAAACTTCTCTCTGCTATATTGTTGATAATGAACTTGAATGTTATGAATGGTATTTCAAACATATCAATCACACGGATGCTAAGGTATGTAAAATAATACATCACATATATACGATCGTGATAAATTTTATCTTTATTCCTCTAATAATTTTATTGTTAAGTAATAATTCAAATTAATACGAATGAAGTGTGTTTCATTAATATTATTTATATATTATATTAACTCAAATTTTATTTTTATTTGAGGTAGCTTGATAGCTGAATTTTTGTTACCAATATCAAATATTTTACCTCGCACATATTGATATTTATCTTCCATCATGAAAGAGATTGGAATGCATTATGAAGCAGTTCATGCATGCCCCGATGACCATGTTATATATTATAATCAACATGAATTTGCGACAAAATTTCCGAAATGTCATATAAGTAGATATCACACAGATCAAGTAACAAAAAATGTGCCTCAGAAGTTTATTCATTATATTCCCATCATTCCATGTTTGTAATGACTGTTCAGGTGCAATAACATAACACAATTTATGGATTACCATTCCAGGAACAGAAGTCAAGATGATGTTATTCGAATGCCTGCAGATGGTTCTGCATTTAGAGATATAGAGGAAAAGTGGCCTCACTTTAATGAAGAACCCCATAATCTTAGGATTTCTTTGGCAGTAGATGGTTTTAATCCATTTGCACAGATGAAATCCATTTACACGGTGTGGCCTATTTTTGTTATCAACAATAACATTCCTCCCTAGTTGTCAATAAAGAGGGAACACATAATGTTGTCAATGATTATTCCAGGTATTTTGTGTCTACAATTGTTTTATTTCTAATGTAGTTGTGGCATCTCATTTGTCGTATTATGTTTCCTAATGTAATATATATATATATATATATATTTTATTTTTCTCTTGTGCATGGTTTATATATCTTAATGGTTCCCATAATTATATATTTTATATGTACTTCAAATCAATTAGGTAAGTACCAAGTCAAAGATATGAATGTATATGTCGAACCTCTTATAGACGAGCTACTGAAGTTATGGAATGGAATCACTATGTATGATGTATCTAGACCAATACGACAAAGGCAATTGCAATTCCATTCAATGGTTGTATGGACAATACACGATGCCCCAGGGTTAACCCAATTTTGTGGTTTGTTTTTTTAAGTTCCACTTTCATTGCATTTAATTATATGAAGTAGTTAATATAGTTTATATATAATTATAATTGACATAGATATTCCCTATATATATATATTGTAGGTCTTCATACAAAGAGTAAATTTGCATGTCCAGTTTGTGGTCCTAAGATGAAATCTCATCACTCAAAAACCTTAAGAAAGGAGGTGTTTGATGAGTATAGACATTTTCTCTCTAAGAATCACAGGTATAGAACAACCGAAAAAAATATTTTCAATGGGAAGCAAGAGACTGCATTAAAACCACAGAGAATGATGCTTCACCTTTGGAAGATGCAATACAATAGAAATCATCAAGCTGGTACATATGTATCATCGTATATGAATTGTTATGTATTTTAATTTTTATTGTGAGTTGTTTATTGTAGTGACGATAATTGATTTTTGTAATTTATTTATAAACTAATATTCATGATGTCCTTCGTGATCATGAAGCCATTAATGGGATTCCATGAGGAATGAAAAGTTATCCTATACAATTCATTAGGTTGCCCTACTATGAGCACCTACAAATTGCTCATATGTTTGATACAATGCATATTGTAAAGAATGTGACTGAAACGTTATGGCGACTAATAGAGCTAAGGAGCAAGAAAGATAAAATTATGAAAGTTTGCAAATACATTCAAGAAGGAAACCATGCAATGAAAGACATCATTCAATTTCATAGTAAAGGAGACCAAATTAATATAAACTCAATTCCATGGATGTTTACAAAGTATCAAAGTAATGTTGTTAAAGAAGTAATGCGGAAAATTAAATTTCCCACTGGATTTTGTGCAAACTTGAAGAATATCATAACCAAAAAAGGTGATTTTGCGGGGGTCAAAACACGTGATTGGTACGTCTTCATCAAGGTAATTATTATTGTTATGTCCATATATATATATATATATATTTTCATTTTATTGCATAAATTTGTTTTCTTGTTTTTATAATATTAGTTTAAAATATGACGTGGTTTGTATATTGATACAGTATGTTCTACTTATCTCTCTCTCATACAATTTTGACAACAATGTCAAACAAGTTATATATAATCATGGGAAATACATGAGGTAACTAGCGATTAATTGCTTGTGCTTAGTGTTTCTTTAATTCTTCGTATAATTTATATTCATTTTTTGTGCACTAATTCATGTTATGTAATTTAATGTTTTTTTTTGTTAATTATCGTTATTGGTTTGCATCATGTGTAGATGGTTGACATGTAAATAAATCCATAAAGAAGATATAAAGTATTGGAGGAGAGAAATTCCTCGTCTCATGTGTGAAATGCAGAAGCATCTAGCTTCGACATTTTTCAATGCACAAAAACTCTACGTCATACACCAAGTTGAGGAGATTGAATTGTGTGGACTTGTACACTCAAGGTCCATGTGGGTGGTTGAGAGGCACTTGAAATTTAGGAAGGGTTTGATGAGACAACAAGCATGTGATGAGGGTTCTATGATGGAAGGATATATGGTATACCAAAACATGTTGTAAGTTAGTCAATATCTTTCTAAGTTAGCATCAAATCTCAATTTACGTCGCATTTGTGATCCAGACTCCAATAACTATTTTGAAGGGTAGTACCTGAAGGAGAAAGGTAGATCGAGGAAGGTGAAAGGTAATTATTAGATAGTGGATGTTAATTATATTGTACATATTCTAATTTCATATTCAATTTATTTCATCAATTAAGAGCATATACTTTGTTCAGAAAATTTAAACATGTCTTGAATTTTAATGTTTATTGTCATCATGAAGTTGGTCGAGAGTGGGATGCAATTCATTTATACATCGCAAACAATATTGACTGGATGAAGGTATCTATTGAACGATGTGAAAAATCGGGTCATGCAATATCATGGGAAGGTGTGGATTCATTGGTAAAAGCAACACATCACAATGAAGATACAAATATTACAGAAAGGGAATCAATTTAGCATATGGTTTAAAAGATAAGTAAGAAAGAATATTAATCAATCACTCTAAATATGTTATTTTGCAAATTAATTTTTGATTTACATGTTGTTCTTTTCCATGTATGGTTGCATAAACATGCAGTTAACCATAAATATTGAATCGTTATGTAATATTTTCATGTATTACTTGCTGTAGGTAAAACACCATAAGTCTATGGTTTGCAATGGTTGTAGATATCGCATCAAAAAATTGGATGAAACACATAAAACACTATATTGTGGGATATATGCAGTCTTTGAGGTGACCAATGTTTAATATAGAAGTGGCAGACATATAAAACTCTTAAAAAATTGATACTATGGGTATTTGTAAGATATTCTACAGTGTGACTTTAAATCCTTCAAGGTAGCTCTGTTCGTTGTCAAATGGTACAGGTTAGGATTGAATCAACATGATCTTGATAGAACTATTATTCAACATGATAATGGATTTACCATGGTAAATACAAGGTTGTTTGAGCTAGGAACGAATCCCTATGTTCTTCCAAGCCAATGTGAACATGTATTTTACTCGGAGGTTCTAGGTAAAGCGGGCTAGTCATTTGTTGTGAGAAACTATCCAAGGGGAAGGCCGGTAAATTATAACCTAGATGAAGGTAATGAAGAGTATACTTTGGAAGAAGAAGACGGTGATGAAGATCATGATCAACATGACGAGTTAGATTATTATGATGATGCAGCAGAAGATGTCCAAGAATTAGTTGAATTAGATGATGTAGAAGACAATTCCCATGAAGATTATATCGACGATGACATGATGAACGTAACTGACTTAGATGATGATGATGATATGGCCAATCCTTACAATGTTGACTCTGGATCTGATGATACAGATGATGACTTGGATGAAGAAGATGATGAAATCTATTGAAAGGTAAATATTTAATTAGACCTATTATTTTATCTTATTTAAAAAAAAGAGTTACTAACATTAATGCGATCATATATTTACAGATAGGAGAATATACGAGGTTAAATAATCTTCATCATCATCAACATCATTACCATCATCATCATCGCCATTGTCTTCATATTCATCATCGTCATCATCATCATCATCATCATGATGATGTTCATCATCAGTGTCTTCATGATCATCATGATCATCGACATCTTCATCACCATCATCATCATCATCATCATCATCATCACCATCAATGTCATCGTCTTCATTGTCGTCATCATCATCAACATCATCATCATCATCATCATCATCATCATTGTCATCATCATCATCATCATCATCATCATCATATTCATCATAATCATTATGATCATCATCATCATCATCATCATCTTCATCATCATGTTCATCATCATCATCATCATCATAATCATCATCATAATCATCATTGTCATCACCATCAATGTCATTGTCTTCATTGTTGTCATCATCATCATCATCATTGTCATCATGATCATGATCATGATCATCATCTTCATCATCATCGACATCATCATCATCATCATCATAGTCATCATCATCGCCATTGTCATCTTCATCATCGTCATCATTATCATCTTCATCATCATCATGATCATCGTCATCATCGTCAACTTCATCATGATCATAATCTTCATCATCATCATCATCATCATCGTCATCACCATCAATGTCATCGTATTCATTGTTGTAATCATCATCATCATCATTGTCATCATCATCATCATCATCATCATCATCATCATTGTCATCATCGTCATCATCGTCATCATCATCATCATCTTCATCAGGATCATCTTCATCATGATCATCATGATCATCATCAACATCATCATGATCATTATCTTCATCGTCGTCTTCATCATCATCATCATCTTCATATTCATTTTCATCATCATCATCTTCATATTCATTTTCATCATCATCATCAACAACATAATCATCATATTCATCTTCATCATCATAATCTTCATCATCATCAACATCATCATCTTCATCATCATCATCATCATCGTCACCACCATCAATGCCATTGTCTTAATTGTCATCACCATCATCATCGTCATCTTCATCATCATCATCTTCATCATCATCATCATCATCATCATCATCATCATCATCATCATCATGTTCATCATCATCATCATCATCATCATCATCATCATCATCATCATTGTCATCTTCATCATCGTTGACATCATCATCATCTTCATCTACATCATCATCATCATCATCATCATCATCATGTTCATGTTCATCGTCATCATCTTCATGATCATCATCATAAGACATAAGGCTCTGAGCAATAAATTAAATCATTTTCGATGCTTAGTAGCATTGAGTTTTAAATGGATCTATGTTGGTCTTATAACATTTACAATTAGAGTGTCTTTAATAACCTTCTGGATTCTGTGATACAGGAATTTTGTTACAATCATAGATTTCAATTTTTTTATATTTTTGCAAAGTTCACATAAAAAATATAGTAGAAAAAGGAATTATGGACACACAATTGTAAAAGAATTTCATACTAAAGTAATATTTCAAAATAGTTACGCCTTATACAAAATGAATATGTTAATAGTATAATGAATTGTAAACTTCAAAGAGTGGTAAAAACTATAAATTAAATTTTAACTTTTAATGATTACGCTAATAGCATAATAAAATATAAACTTTAAACACTAGTAGAAACGATAAATTATGTCTTCATAGTTTTCTCATGTCAAAGATGATTTGAAAATATTTTTCACTAAAATTATGTATGATAATTAAGACCTCAACATGTCATATAACTCCCTTAAAATGATTGAGGATACATGTATGGGAGTATATAACTAGCTCCATATTTGTCCACAAACTATCAAATGACATTATAACATTTTGATAAATTATTTGGTTTTCATACATATGTTTCCAAAGATAGTAGTGTCACTATGAAATAAACAAAAAAACAACCTTGAAAGGATTAAAAACCTTCCCATTTTTGTTTCTCAACTAGTTATAATGTGGATCCCAAAATTATGTTTGTAAATTGTTTTTGATATTTTCTTTACATTTAAAAGTTGATCATTCTCTTTCCCAACCAATTTTTGCATAGCTTCGTTAAAAACCTTCACATTTTTGTCTGTCAACTACTTATAATGTGAATCTCAAAATTATGTTTGTAAATTTGTTCTATATATTTTCTTTACATTTAAAGGTTGATCATTCTCTTTCGCAACCAAAATTTTCACATCTTCTTTTTCCTCAGTAAATAGTATTTTCTTTACATTTAAAGCTTGATCATTTTCTTTCCCAACCAAATTCTGTACAACTTCTTTCTCCTCAATAACTAGTTGTTGTGTAACAGAACAAGGTCCGAATAAAGCTTCTTTCTCACCAATAACAAGTTGTTGTGTAATGGAACAAGTTGTGAATAAAGTATTTCTTAGAGTATTGTATACTTTTCTGCAAACAAAATGATGCTTCAACTAAATCCATGGCTTATCCTAATGTCAATGATGGTTCTTTCATCTTCCACCATAGATTGTAGCCATATAATATACATGAAAAAATATTATAGAATAAGGTAACCATGTGTTCCAAAGGTTTTTTAATATGAATTTCATTTCCCCCCTACAAGTTTTGGTATTGTCATTGATAATATGGATTGCATGCTTTTCTGCAACTTTTTTCCATCATAAATGTAGCCATATGATAAAAGTAGCCATATTATAAATTGGAGTTTTGCATTATGATAGGAAATGTATTATAAATTGGGGTTTATATTTGGGGATAACCGTGACGGGTTTTATTGGAGGTTCCAATACCATTCCAAAAGCACAGGTGACGGGATAACACTCCTTCCCTCTCATTAGAGCTCGCAGAGCTCACAAAGTTTTCATAAGAGTTGGTGGTCATATAGGTCAACATGGAGGTCGCAGAGGTCACATAGGTCACCACAGAGGATGCAGAGGTCACAGAGGTACCATAGAGGTCGAGGAGGAAAAGGAGTCACAAAGGAAGTCAAGGAGGTTGAGAATCCACAAAGGACACAATGCCTCCAAAATTGGTCAGTACCCACACTTCACCTGAAAATTTACTAGTTTGACATTATGTGCTACAGATTTTGGTTGGACGCCATTTTTGTGTGAAATGCACCTATGATTCTTTACGAATCCGCACATCCCAAAAAGAGGATTGAACCATGTGCCCCTACCGTCAATAATGCTAAAAATAATCGGAAACCTTATCCAATACACACAACTACCAAGAAACCATCTAAAGAGAACACTTATACCATATATACTGCTAAAGGTAGCACAACTACACAAACCACCCTACACACCTATAAAAAAAACTGTGGGTAGTAGGCCCATTATTAAAACACTTTGCTTTTGTTGCAAGGACCATTGAGAAGTGACTGGAACACCTAGGAGACTGCCCTCGTTAAGAATGAGGCAATAAATTATTCAATCGTCTTAGATATGAGCACAATGATCAGTCATGGTATTCCCTTCCCATAGGTGTATAATCTAAGACTACATACATAGGAGACCTATAAGACGATGTTTCAAAACCCCTTACCTTGATTAATAGTTGTGCGTAGTAAATGGGCAATCGACATTTATATTGATGTCATGTGCAGGGTGCCATCATGGCCTTCAATCTTGTCATCGAATGGACCATTGTCAACTTCATCATTAAGCCAATATGTGTGTGGGTTCCGTAACCACATAAAGTACAAGTAATGGGATTCATGATCTTTGTAAGGGCATCAATGTCATCATCAAGGGTTCCAAGTCTTCATTAAGTCATCAAGGACCTTTAATCCAACAAATGTGGGTCCAAGGGATTCTTCATCAAGAAAGAGGCATCATGGGCTTCTTCAACACCTTAACCACGCAAGGGGACCTCTATGGGTCAAGATCCATTATGACATCACCTGTGGGGTTTCCAGACCTTCTGCTAGGGTACCATGACACCATCAGAGAATGAATGAATACACAATGGGTCTTTAATTCTTCTACAATACATCTAGGGAATCACCATCGTCGATAAGAGCTTCAAGATCATCTCCAGGGTTTTTAGCACCATCAACAGGGTCTTCAACATCTTCAACAAGGTGGTAGCTTCAATATTGAACCTTGTGGGTACAAGGAACCTTGTCAACTGGGTACAAGGTGCTTCAATGAAAAAACCCACTATGTAAGGGGTCCAAGGAACTGCAAGTGGGACTTGGTGGCATCAACGAAAACCTATGGGCCCATTGCAAGTCCATGTTGGCATCAATGACAATTTCATAAAAAATAAGAATTCTAGTTTCATGATTAAAAAATATTTGAACTCCTTTAAAAATGTAGGGGACTTATGTCCAGTTTTCTTTCTCTATGTTAGCTAAAATTACTATCTCCATTTACAATAGCTATACTCAGCTTAGCTTAGCTTGATTGAATCTATTCACTCCTGTAGCGGTATATTAGGATGTTCATTTTAAGTTATTCATGTTCCCTGCACCTTTTCTCTCTGTTACCTTCCATTGATCTATATATCTGAAAAGAAAATTATGTACTTTTGTAACATATTCTAATTAGGTTTTCTCTATTGGGACGTTGAAAATTTTGAAAGTGAATGGATTTTTATGTTTTTGCTGACTCTTATTATAAAAAATAAGGTATATCATCAACAATTTATAAACCAAATCAAGGTTATAACCTCCATGATTTTCAGACCTCAAGTAACCTCACATGTGGCATCATTTAAGAAGAGAAGCACTCCACATTTGAGGCTCTTTGTGCACACATCTCTAGGTCACACCACTCCAAGAGTCCTTGCAAGTCATCTAAGAAAGAGTGCTCATGTTAGGAGAGGACAAGTGGCATGTTGGTGAATATGTCAATCACATTTGAACTCTTCAAGGCTAACATCCTAAGGTTTTGGCCTCATTTTATTAATTTTTGTGTTGGTTGTAGTTGTATGGAAACCTACAAAAGAGTAGCAGATCCTCATTTGCAATGTGTTTCTTCCATTGTGGAGAAATGTCCTAGGCCATTGGGTTAAATGGTGAATATATATTTGTAGATTTGGAGCTATATTTTGGGATATTCAAGGCTATAATTTTGCATTATAAGGATATTGTCATGTACTATTTTTTTCTTTTGCTACCTGAAAAATACTTCTTCTAATATAGTGTTTATTAGCCATCATAGGAGGGCTATGAAGAGTGATCTGTTTGTCCTCTTAAGACTTGATAATATCAGGTCTGAATTGTGCAATGTATGGACTGATTATTCAATGGAATATTGTCTCTTTATTGGATATATTCAACTTTAATGTTATAATTTGAGGAACATATATAATGGAATTTCCGTAGTATATTTTTGAGCTTTGTACATTGGGTGTAAGTGTAAATTGTAGACTTGTTATGGCCAAGCCTTAAAAATATTGTAGAAATAACTTGACATGCCTAATAAGGGATTTTGGATTAAGTGAAATATACAGTTTTTCTAAGCCTATGAACGAGGAGTTCAACAATCAACACCATTGACATCGGGTTACATGGAGGGCTTGGTGCTTTTGATTCAATGCCATTCCCATATTCTCATACATGATAGAATCCAAGGAAATAGGTACAATCCTACCAATCATGCATTCATAAAAAGTGTTGTCAACCGAATTCCTACTCTCCATGTGATGTTTGATGAGGTTGGAACTACTATCAAAAACCTAGGTCCTTCTCAAATGGACTCAAATCCTAGCATTTCAATTATCCTCTAGGTTTTGTCTTTCAAAAACCCCAACCCTTCAAGTATCTTCTAGGTTTTGTCTTTCACAAACCCTAGAACCTTCCTTCCTTGCATAAAGACAAGTATAAAGACTCCCTACAAGGTTTTCTTCAAGTTACAATTAATCCAATCAACTCTCACATGATTATACATGAATACTAGAACTAAATACAATCTCCTTAGGGATCAAGTCCCAACATATTACAGACCTGAAATTTACTTATTAACAATAGAATTGTTACAGGCACAAATCTGCCCTCTTGGATTCTATATACTTGTCAAATCACCCAACAAAATTAGCTAACTATTTATGATAAATCAGCATATCAAACAACCCTGGAAACTACTCATTCACCAAGAGAATATAATTTGAAAACCAACTCTTCAAGTACACAGTCTAGACAAGATTGTACACTTGAAATATACATAAAAATGAAGTTACAAGTACATACCAACAACTTATCACAAGTTGGTACAAAATATTCCTTCAAGCTTATCCACAAGCTAAGAGTCTCCAATGCATCCAAACCCTAGATAGAGTTTCTACCATCAATAGAAAGCACTAATGAGAAATACAAGGCCTAACAATGTATCTCACCAAGCTATCTAGCCACACTGAAATCCTTAAAAAAAGTTACTTCCAACACCAACAAGTCTGTTCTTGATATTTTACCAAGCTTGCATCACACAAACTCTACAAGAAAAGAGCTCCAAGACTCCTCTAGGGTTTCTTTTCCACAAAACCTAGGTACTTCTCACATGGATTCAAACCCTAGCACTTCAAGTATCCTCTAGTTTTATCTTTCACAACCCCCAACCCTTCAAGTATCTTCTAGGTTGTCTTTCACAAACCTTATCACCTTCCTTCCTTGCATAAAGACAAGTATAAAGATTCAAGGCAAGTTTTTTCTTCAAGATACAATTGATCCAATCAACTCTCACTTGATTCTACATGAATGATACAACTAAAGACTCTCTCCTCCCTTCATTTATAAATGAGAGGGAGGCCAACAATAGTAAAGTGGAATAAATCCACAAGAAATGCAATCTTTTACAAGATATGGTCTCCTCTTGAAGTGCTCTTTGTCCAAGGTGTACACATGTTGAGATAAGGCTCCTCAAGGGGTGTGCTCTCCAAGCATGGGTTGCATTTACATAATCATTTTGTAGAGACCACCCATATGGGGATTTCAAAACCATGGGCTGGTGTGACCTTTCCTTTCCATCTTATGAATTGGATAGGAATTATCCGAGCACAACAAAGTTTTGTCGTTGATTTTCCCGGCCACCTTCCCCATCTCAAATTTTGGATATTTCATCTAGTTTTGCACACAGATATTGGTTTTTGCATTATGGAAATGTTGTTGAACAACAAGATAAACAAATCACTCATTTCCAACAATGTAACTTGAGGCAGTTTCATTTTGATGTCATTGAAATATAATTACAACCAAGAAACCCTATTTATTTAGATGCATGTGTGGGTAAAGGATCAGCTCTGGAGCCATTTTTTAGGTTGGCAATGAGATAGTACAACAAAGTTTTGTTGCTGATTTTCCCAGCCATCTTCACCATCTCAAATTTTGGAAATTTCATCAAGTTTTGCACACAAATATTTGTTTTTGCATTATGGAAATGTTGTTGAACAACAAGATAAGCAAATGAGTCATTTCCAGCAATGTAACTTGAGAAAAAATTCCATTTCCTTGTTTAAACATTTTTCTTCATGTTAAGATGAGAATATTTTGATGATGGAAGAGCCTACATCTCTCTCTTGAAGATATTGTTGATAATTTTGCAGGTTGGAACCCTCATGTTCATTATGTTTAAACTTTATACAAACCCTATCCAATGTTGGATGGAAGAGGCTTGTGGGAAGACTTTCCATGCATGTTAAATGTATGATGATATTGTACATGCTCATGATCTCATGATGAAGATTGCAACATGTTTTCTTATGATGATTATTTACAATCTACATTGATGATTTTTAAGAACACATCAAGGAGAACACCTATGATGATGATGATGATTTCTCTAAATTATGTCCTAGTTGCACAAAATAAAACATACATGTATGGGTGTCAAATTCACAAGCCCTAGATTCAAGATGAGACCCACTTCCCAACACCAAATCAACAAGGGGTATCCATTTCTTTCAATGTTTGAGCACCAATGTTTATATTTTCATTTCAATATTTCCTAGCAAAGATCAATCTCTTTGACAAGTTTTTGGAGTTCAACGATAAGCCTCTTCATTCCAAAAATTGCAATATACTTTGATTTGTTAGTTGTTGCGGTAATTTAATTTGTTAGCTATTGCGTTCCTTTTTATCCAAATATTTATGTCAAAAACATAGTTGACGAGTTGGTGATTTTCTAGTCTATTTAATCACACATAGGAGTATTGATTTGGATAAGTCTCTTTCTATCATCGATTGGAGTTTGTTTGAGATGCAACTTTAGATCATCTCATAACAATGCATATCTTCTTTACGTAAACTGGCCTTCCACCTGAATTCTTTATAGTTTCGTTTTGATGCAAGATCATATCACTCTCATCAAAATCTCTAAATTTTTATTCATACATTAGGGTCTTCATATTTCCCAAGGGTGCAAATTCTCTTAAAGGAAATTAGTGTAATTTTCCTAAGTTTGTAAATATGTTTTAGGAAGCCTAAAACCATGCATAAATATATGATCTTCATATACACTTGTATAAATATCAAGAAAATAGTTAATGAAAAAATGAATAGATAAGGATTGAGTTATTTGGTTCATTGGATACAGGGGTTGACTCTATTATTAAACTTTTGTTACAATTTTATAACATTTAGTTTAGGAGTTTGTTGTGATGAGTTGGAAGTTTATCTAAGTTATATGTAAGCCTATGGGTGTAGAGTAAGGAGAAAGGAGTGGCCAAGAAAATGAATAATCAGGCCAATGTAGAGTGGAGAAGTGACCTAGAAGTTGTGTGATCAAGTTGGTGTAGTGATAGAAGCTCTCAGAATGTGAACTTATCTATAGAGGTTGGAGAAAGTAATGAATTTCGTCGAATATCCAACATATATGCTATACTACCGACATATTCAATTCATTTTTTATTTTACTTTAGCCATGTCTACAGGGAGCACAATATGAGTGCAGATCATTTATTTAAGGAAGCATTGAATATGAAGGTTGACCTCCTCTCCTTCTCGTAACTTTTAGAAGGAGAAATAATTGAGGAAGGCACGATATAGTTAATTTAAGAGATTTTTGAATTCCGTGGCATAGTATTTTTTGGTTCTTTCTACTATGGGATACATTAGCATCTTTCTTGTTTTAGCTGGGGATATAGAGTTTGTTTTCATCCCCCCAGGGGTGTGTTTTCTCTACCCTCGATGCCTCCTTGGATAAGCTGTCTGGGATACTTATGTTCTCCATGTGGTATTGCTACTTCACTCATCTTGGGAATGTGGGTTCCGTCCATCCCCTTGGTAAATTTTTTGATACTTATGATCTCAACTCGTGTCTGGATTGACTTATTGTCACGACTATGTAATGGATTCCTTTGATTCACTATTGAATGTCAAGGAACACCTCTTTTTCTTCTGAAAAAAAGTTACAAAATATTTGCAAATGAGTTTATTAGATATATTGAGATCTGTAAACTGGGTCTTTAATATTTTTGGGTGAGGAAACAAAATAAATTAAAAAAGGCACACTTAAGAATATTGTAAAAAACATAGTTTGTATTTTGAGATAAATTGGCTAAAGAATTTGCTATGGAACGACTTGATATCTATATCGTGTTACAGGACTATGTGATGAACTGTTATACTAGGGAATTATTGATATTATTCAGGATAATGATATCACTATTATGTCATGCTTATAAGTCTTTCCAAGTTTTTCGTTGGTATTTTTCTATTATTTGTCAATTTTATTTTTCGGCCATGGTGCAGGTAGAACCAAACATGTATTTTTCATACCTGTCTTCCTCTAGCAAGGGGAGTTTGGGAAGGATAGAGGAAAGTGAGACATCTAGTAGGTCTACAAGGTCTAGATCAACTAGATGTCATAAGATAAGAAGAAAATTCAATAAACACATGGAATTTTTTCTCAGAGGAGGGGGGTCATGTTCCTATGATGATGAGACAATAGGAGACCTCGAGGTGCCCTTAAGTTACAAAAACATAGTGAAAAAATGGGTACCTAAAGATATTCCTCAAGTCAACACTGATTTTGGTGTGAATGAGAGGATATATAGAATTGCATCATCATCATTACATGAATTGGAGTTGTTTTGCATGGATGCATAAAGGTTGGATATGACAGATGTACAGAATTGATGGAGTATGTTGGACCCTCTTACAACTACAATGATTGGATGCGCCTGCTCCAATATACATGAAGTATGCGTAGATATGGGTTATTATAAAATTATTTACAACTGAAAGACAAATATCAAAATAAAGGAGCAACGTTGTACATTGACGGAAGGCCAAAAATAAATGGGAATATTGCGGGGTTTATAAACAATACACAACCAAGGTCTACACTTAAAAAACCCAGCTGCATATTCGAGGCGCATGAAGGAAACCGTGGCTTTGTATGTGCCATTAAATCAATAGCTGCTGGGGAAGAACTACTTATTAATTGCAATTTGAATTGAGTAGATATAAACAAGGTTAGTATGGATGTGGTACATGCAACAATTTACCCAACCTTTGATTAATTATTTTAACATCTTTAGGATTTTTCGTTAGCAGATACTTATAATTTTTTATTAAATTTCCTATGTTGACTTCGTAGGGAGGTGATGGGGGGCACATCAGCCTAGCAAAAGGTGAGAGGAGTACACAATCTGCGAGGCAACGTGTATACAACAAAATGTTATGTTTCAAAAATTGTTTTAGTGAGTATTTTGGTTTGGTTAGATAATTTTTAGTATGTTTTTGATGCAGGGTTATTTCAGGGTCACCTCCCTCACAGTAGATGTTAGTAGACCTGCCTCAAGGCGATAGGTATATATCGATATTTCTATTGTAAAAATTTAGGATGGACAAATAGATCCATTGTTATGTATTTTTAATACTATATTCGGTTCGTTTATATAATATTATCTATTTTTCATGCAGAATGTTGATCAGGGAAGCCACCCGAAAATTGATTAGACGACTGCAGCATTGGGACAATAGGTAAACATGAATGTAATTCTACATTTTAAATACTTTAAAATTGTACACATGCATAACATGTAGCATAATGTTTATTTTGTTATGCATTTTTTTCGTTTTTATGTTTGCGCTCATTATGATAATATTGTCTACTTTTTTGCAGGTTGATGATTGAGGAAAGTCCCCAACTGTTGATCCGACGACTGGAGCCTCAGGGAAACATGTAAACCTAAATGTAATTCTACATTCTAAATACTTCAAAATTGTACACATATAAAACATGTAGCATAATTATTATTTTGTTATGTATTTTTTTATTTTTACGATTGCGTTCATTATGATAATGTTGTATACTTTTTTTGCAGGTGGCTGATCGGGGAAATTCCTCAACTGTTGATTAGAACACACCGTCATCTAGGCATCAGATAAACATATATGTAATTCTAGTGATCTATCACGATAGACAATTTTTATTAATATATTTTTTTGCACAAACTATTGCTTCAACACCTAAGCAATGTTTTATATATTTATGTAGTAGACAAATGATTTGGTCTATGAAACAACAACTCATGAGACTTTATATTTTGATTTCTACCAGTTGTTCAATGATGCTAAAATTGGTACTTCTCTAGATCCATTGAAGGTGCTACATAAGACCTTGAAAAAACAACATGAGGAAATGGTTCGTCTGGCATTGACAGTTCCAATAACAGACGATATCAAATAAAAGGTTCATTTGTTGATCAAGAGATGTCATTCCTTGAAAGTAGGTTGTGGAATCCTAATGTAAATTAATTTTGAACTTTATAATTTTTTTTATATGGGAGTGAACTTATAATACAATGGTTTGTATTTACAGGAAATTCTGCAACCTCACACTGGTGGTGAAGGCGGTGTTGGTACCAGTGACCAAAACACTCCATGTACACCCCATACGCACCCATTTTGTCCATTGAAGAATCAACAACATGCTCAGCAACACCCCCGAGGCCAATAGAGGGTGAAACCGATGCTTATCGACCCACAACAGATCCTGCAGAAGAAGGGGTGGATGCAGGGTTTGATACTAATGCTGATGCTGAAGCAACATTTCCTGGATCTTCTCATGTCACTAGCACTGGTTCAATAGTGACAACATTTTTGGTGAACGATGATTTGATTCCAATAAATATAAAGAAGATTCCAGGTAATTATAGATTGTTCAATTTAGTTTTTATAATTTGTTTCTAATATACCAATATTTTTTTTAATGTTGACTAATGATGGCATGATTGTTTTGCAAGAAATGATTTATTTTATAAAAATCTAAATGATTTGGCGTTGGATATATTTGGTCCCACCATCCACACAAGGTGGGATAGACAAGTAAAATATTTAAAGGATGAGATGACTAATCGGTTTGTTGGTCTGTTCAGAAAAGATACCTTCGATATATCAAAGGTTCTAAAGAAGGTTGGACAACATCTAAAGATTGTCCGAGACCAATATAGGGTTCACCTAGAAAAGAACTCTAGGTATGAGCGCCCTCCAATGATTTCATTAAGGGAGTGGAAAGCCCTAGTGGAAGATGGAAAAGATAAGAGTCTGAGAAAATAAGGAAAGATACCACTAGGAACAGGGAGGTATGCAATACCTTCCACAATGTAATGGTAAGCCTTATTATTATTAATTTTTATATCGAATTTGGAACATTGAATAATGTAATTCAACACTTGATTAGGCCGTCGGACACATAAAATTTCACCAAGGAAATATTGGAAAAAAATATGTCAACAAAATCTTGGGCCTGGTGGTTATTCGAATTTGGCAACACGAATTGTAAGTATCGAAAACCCTATACTACATCCAAATAATATATGGAAAATTATTTTCATTTTATTCTGGAAAAAATGTAAAATTAACGACGTAATGCAACAATGCAGGCTGACCGATTCAAATAATTTCCCACTTAGGAAGAATTGAAGCTTGGCTTCCAACACAATTTTGAAGCCATTGTTGAACGCCGAAGAAGCTTGTCTAGGCATACTGCATGATCTTTTGCTGATCCATCTGGTGCACAGGTATATAAAAACCATATAGTTTAATGGAAATTTATTAATTCTCATGCAATTGATTTGTTATAAAAACATAACATAAACAATTTATTCTGTTTTAAGCAGAAAAGTAATGATCCCGTTAATATCAAGAATGTACACCAACCAGTCGAAGATCATGATTTGATTCCTGGTAATGAATTTATTAATATTCTACTGTTTTGTATAGATAATTGATGATGATGAACATTAATTCTAATTCTCCATAATTCAACTATAGAGCATGTAGATGCAGGTAACATTGAACAGGTTGAACCTGTACATGATAATGATGAACATGCTGATGTGCCCATGCGAGGTAAAAAAAACCTTTGTAATGTTTTTTTAAATGAATTACTTGTATTTATAAAAACAAAAATAAATTAATGAAACATTTTGACATTATTGCAGCAATTTCGAGCCCCTTGCCACAAGCCCAACCTGGCGAGCAATCTACTAGGGAGACCGATGAGCAGATTCCAAAAGGTGCGCTTCTTTCTAAATATGTAAAGAGAATAAAAGTAAAAAGGAAGTGACTGAAGAAATTTTATGTAATTCTTATTTATAACAAAATTTAGTACATGGTTTTTTCCTCTATTTAATGAATGAATGGTTTACTGAATTGTTTTATCAGCTATTGACTAAATGAAGGGTTTAATGAATTATTTAATGAATGGTTTAATGATTTTTTTTTTAGCTATTGAATGATTGAATGGTTTATTAAATGACTTAATGAATGGTTTAATGAAATATTTTTTCAGCTATTGAGTGAATTAATTTGCAGTAAATTGTTATTTACAAGTAGATGCATTGGGTTTGGGGAATTGAGAGTGATGTGAGGGGGGGGAGGGGCCATAAGAGCTTCCACCTTCACGTGGTTGGTCCTGTTTAGTAGAGAATATTAAATTATTCTCAAAACAGAGAGGAGCTCAATGAATGGTAAGGAAGTATACATTAAAAACAATTATTTCTATAATTGTAGTGTTTAAATTTTACTATTTCTATTTGACTCATCTATTGGAACTTGCTACATATAGCATTGGGAAACATTTTCATAGTTCAGAGGTAAAAAATGGTGTTTTGATGTGATCGATGGCCTTATATACATAGCACTGTGGTTCTCCATGTTTCCTTAGGTTATTACCAATTATTTTACTTGAATAGTTGAATAGTATTATAATTTACATTGTAATAGTATTGTATTTATTTAGATTGGTTTTGTTATTTTCATAAACAAGAAACTATTTATTTGATGGGTCCTAACATGAAATTATTGCAACAGGAAAATATTTGTAGTATGTTGAATGATGTTTTGAAAGGTAAAGCAGAAGAAGATAGTGTGAAGCTCCACAAATCAAGGTAAGTTGTAACAAAAAAATATATAAATAGTATAGGCTACATATTCCTAATTCTTATACATATTTTGCTTCAGTTAATTTGATTTGTATTCCATACTTGCTCAATTTCTACCATTCTTTGTTCCCTATAATTTTATCTTGCTTGAATTGATAATAGAATATATCAGACATGCTTAGAAATTATAAAATATGATTAGAAGTCCAAAAACATGGACAACATGTTTTGTTGCCTGAAAATGTTAGGTTCCTTGTTGTCGGGTATGAATGGTTTTCTTTGTAATAGAATCGTTGTCAAAATAATAGATACATTTTTCAAATATTATTAGATTGCAGATACAAACCTAGGGTTTCCCCTTGATCTATATAGCCAGAGGCTGTAAATTCACTTTATGGATTTGTTGATTGTTCTTCATCCACATAATCACCAACATGGAATCTCCATAGACCTGATGTCAATCAATACCTTTCACAAGTGATAGAGATCTTCTCACAACAAAACCTCTCTCTTGGTCACTAGGGATAGAGATATTGGCCCATTCACTATTTGTTATAATCATACTTGGTTCACTTTATCAAACACTCATAGTCCTAGAAATATACTCATGGTCCACCAATATCAATTCATCTATGTCCTAAATTTGGGAATATAAGATAAAAATATTAAAACTTGGGTCAAGACACATTCTATAGATCCCTCAAAGGAAATAAAACACAAAGAGGAAAAACTTAAACAAAACTAAAATGAAGAAGTAGGGATTTAGGGCGAGTCAAGGAATAAAACAAGTATCAATTACAACTTGATCAGATGATACAATCCAAATGAGGAGGTTAAATCCAATAAACCTACAGCTTAAGGAAAGTAGTAAGAACATTATATATTTCATAGTTGAGCCAACTTTAGATTAATGTGGAAGTAAAGAGGGCCATATTCATAATCTTATATCTTTTTGAGACGAGTAGATCAAGGAATTTATTCATGCCAAAACTTTCTATTTTTTAAATGTCACCAGATTTTTCCCACATAATTCCTATGAACACAATTTTCTACTACAATATGCAAAAGGAATGATACACTCTATAGGTTTGAATTATTGGAGTTGGACACAGTTATGGAAAAACACAATAGCACAGAAGTTTCCTGTGGAAAAAAGAGATTCCAAAAAATAACATACATTATAAAAGATTCTTAGTAGTACCTGATTTCATGAGTGACATACTTGTATCATTGGAATACATTTCTATTTTTGGAAAGGTTCCATTTGCACGTGTTGACTAGAAGCATCTATCAAAAAAGTGAAAATGTTAACAACCTTAACTTTATATGATCCATCACATTTAGAGGAAGTACAAGTTGTGCATCAATAAGAGATCATTCTAAAGACTTCTAGCCTCCATTCTTAGAAGACATATTGTAGACACCAAGGCATGGACTTCTAGGTAGAAGCTCATCTCACATACCTCGTTGATATAAGAGGAATCTTACCTTTGCAAGTAAGGTGTATATATCAGTCCACTTTTGAGAAAGTGTTTACTCATTTTTAATAGAAATTGGAGTTAAATTTCCTCTTAAGCAGGGTGTAATTTATGAGCACTTTAATTATATAACATTAGCTATGTTGGCCATGTGTACATCAATTTTTGCAATAGACTTCTTTGAAGATCAATTTCCTTCCATAACGAAACAACATGGAGTGATTGTGATTTTGGATATCCAAAGTGGCATATAACCCATCCATTATCCTCATATCACCTTGAAGTAGCAATATTTTTCCTAGAAACCCCAAGCTATATTCTATAACATTATCACTCCAATGAAGAAAACATTTCTTTATTCCCTATAATGCTCTCCAAGAGAAATTGCATGCAATTTTTTTTACAGTTGTGCTTAAATGAATGCTTCAGATATGTGAAAGGTAAATTATAGTCAGGTACACTATTTTCATTTTCAATTTTATCTTCTGGGTTTCTCACAATTAGAGATGAGCTTGTGAATAAGTGGATCTCTTTATTGTTTTCCATGTCAATTTCACTCTTATCAACCTACATATATATTTCAATAAACTCCTTTATGCTTCAACACTTTATATAGTATTCCATTATACCAGTTCATATGTAAACTCTTATAAAATTCCATATCCCCTATTACATTTCAAAAAAATACTTAACATATTGTCAACTAGTGGTCTGATAATTAGGTACAAAAATAATATAACAGATTCAACATCCCATATATAAAATATTTAACCGTCTTCAAATAATCCCATAAGTCCAACTCATCATCTCTATTTTCTATCTATTGTTCAAGGTTTTAAATCATTTATTTTATTGAATATGATGGAAATATAGGCATAGAGAGAGTGGCTCCATCCTATGTATGAAACTTTTCAAAGATGTTTTTCTCTATTTATATGTTTTTTAACAGACCTTATGTTGGGCCTATATTTTATTAGATAACAATAACATGTAGACATAAAATATCATTAAAGCAACATGATGCATGGAAATGAAATTTATATGCTAAGACATTATATATTATATGTTTGATAGATGTATGTTCATTGTTACTAGAATTTGTGTTTATGCTTTTTTATACAAATATCTATAGGTATTGAGTCACTACAACCAGTAGTGCCATCAACTTTGTCATATATAATATGTTAGAAACTAATTGCTAGGACAATATTATGATCATTATAACCACTTAGAGTCTTAGGTAATTAAATTGCTAAATGTACAACCAGTTCACAGAGTCCTCATAAGAAATTGATTCCACAAAGAAGGTCACCATAAATGTTTCCAAAAGTACCCTTATGATATTTATTTTATATATTTTCCACCCATCTCATCTATCGAAACAAAGGAATCAGTGATATGACAATCCCATGAGCATAAATTCTTGTTTTGGATAGTGGCTAATTCAGTGGATTACATTATGATCTTTCATTCCAAATTTCTCCCTAGAATGGGAAATAACCTCCCTACACCATTTTCTTTATAATATTAAACATATGGCTCCCTTTTATTTATTCTCATATGATATTTTGTATTATGGCCCCGATATATAGAGAAAAACCAATAACAAATCCATTCATTGGCTACTATACTTTTCCATCTCTAATGTTAGAATGTGTGTTCGTGCTTCCTTATACAAATATCTATAGCTATATGAGTTGTTATCACTAGGAGTGCCATTAACTTTATCATATATAATAGATTTATAGGACAAGTTATGATCACTATAACTAGTTATTACTTAGGCAACTAGATTGCTTATTTAATAACTAGTTCACATAGTCCTCCATAGCAAATTATTTCCACAAGTAAGATTACCATAAATGCTTCCACAAGTTGGACCTTAAGAAATTTATTATCTATACTTGCCATCCATATCATATCTCTTTTTCATGAAAAATTATTCAATGGTATGAAAATCACATGAGCATAAATTCTTGTTATGGATAGTGACTTCTTTGAATTACATTATGAAAGTTTAATTGCAATTTCCAGCTAGAATGGAAAACAACCTCACCATACTATTTTCCTTGTAATATTAAAAATATGGACCCACTATCTTCATAATGATTCTCATATCTATTATTTGTTAGAATAATCAACCCATAGTTAGCTACCTTAGACATTAATTAATCCATTTTTGTCTTATTTGCCTAGTTTCCAATATTCCACTCTATGCAATTTGTCTTCCACATGTCCTAGAAGTCAAACTTGCTAAAATTGAGTCATGGAGCGCTTGGGAAACCTCCTGGAATCCATATTTAGCATATCTACTTTATTCTAGATCCTCCCTAGCGCATGTCTTCTTTTTCTGCTTTATTGCCCGCTTTACTGAGTTTTATGGCAAAAGGGAAAGTAAGACTAGGTGTAGTTGACTTGTTTTTTTCCCTCATCATCCTCCATTCTTTTATCCTAATAAAAACATGTATGATTTGTATTTCCATCACCTATTAGCTTTTCTACTTGATTTTTCCAATCCGTGAGCTCCTAGGCAGATTTGGAAACTGCTTTATGCACCTATGGAGGATTTGACTAGATTTAGTAAGCCTGCTTTTGACTATTTCGAATGGCATCCTTATGCATTCAAATATCTCATGTAATTATTTATTACAGTAGCCTATGAATTCATATGGTTGGATATTGTACACTTATTCAATACATATTAGTGTTATGCTCAAATTTCAGTCTCCTTTGTGTGTAAATTTGCATGTTTGATTAGTAATTTTGTGAGTGCAATTGATCTATCACCTGGGTTCAATTTCCACATGGTATCAGAGCCTTTGTATATCGATTTCTCTCCTTCCATATTGATATTGCAGGTTCAACATCTTGACTAGGATCTATTCTGCTGACTGAAGGGACAATTTCTGAGCTATGGATCAATCTCAGAAGATCATCTTGACTCCATTTAATTTATTTGAATGGAAAGAAGAGATGGAGATATTGTTGAGAGTGAAAGGTCTCTATAGGGTGACTATGGCAGCTGAAGTAGAGTCCAATGCAGCTGCAGAGAAAATTAAATGGCACAACAGGAGGGATAAGGCTTATGGTCTCTTGTGTACACTAGTAGAAAATGAGAAATTAATGACTAAAAAAATGACTAAAATCAGGCTATAAACGACTATTTTTTAGTCGGTGACTAATAGTAGCAAATTACCACTATCTTATAGCTAGTTGTATTTCACTAGTCATTAATAGCTTAACTTAGTAGTCATTGATTTAGTCACTGATTTAGTCATTGATAGTTAATGATTTAGTCATTGTTTTAGTCATTGATAGTTAATGATTTAGTCATTGATTTAGTCACAGATTTAATCATTGATTTAGTCACTGAGTGAGTCATTGATTTAGTCACTGATTGCAACCATTAATGACCAAATATACGACTAAATAAACTACTAGATTTAACATATTAATGACTAATCTAAATATGACTAAGATACAGGAAATTAGCTACTAATAGTTGTATATATGCGAATTTAGTCGTTTTTGTAGTCACAAATTTATGATAGGGCATGGAGGAATCGAACCACCAACCTCCTGCCTATAATTAGGCAGGCGCTCTACCATTGAGCTAGCACCCTTTAAGAAGTTTTTATTGCTTGAAAATGATGATATTCAAACAAATTTATGATAGATATCAATCTACAAACTACATAATTATTACTATTACAACTTACCAGTAACTTGTATTTATGATAAACTAATTCCTGAGAGCTATGTACAATTTTCCCTGTAACTAAAGCTAATAAAAATACTACAAATACTCTTACCAAAGAGATTTAGTAATGAGTACCTCTTCCCATTCTTCATCACTATCATTCTCATAGTCCAAAGAAGAATC